>CM076570.1:1540177302-1540261225 GCA_034641835.2 Pinus albicaulis | reverse complement strand
GTAAGTTCAGATCCATTGTACTTATGATCCATCTCATTTCATTTCATTCCATTCACTTATCCATCCATACTCCATTTCATTCATTCAGTCATACTTCACTTCATTCCATATTTCATTCATCTCATTCCATACTTCATCCACTTCATTTCCATATCAAAATTTAAAGTTTGATGTCTTTCTGCAAATGAATAACACATGTCATGGATTGCAGGCCATTCCTTATGTTGTTCCACTCCATTTCATGAATTGTAGTCCATTCCATTCCATCATTCACTTCACACATATCCCATTATATCATGTTTCATCACCCATCTTCACTCATTCCATAAAATATTCTATGTATATTCCAAACCACTCCATTCCATGATTAAAATTTTCCACAGGTACATTTTGTAGCTAAAACAGACATTCTGCAGCTGATCAGATTTTCCGCAGCTACAGATCCTGAAGGCACTAATCAACAAACATTTGAATTGCAACAAGATGATCCAGTATATCCATGAACAAGAAGAATCAAGAAGGATTATGAAGACTCTTCCAGAGGAGAACAAAGTATACAAAGACCACAAAAAGAAAATGAAAAGCAAAGGTAAAAAGTTCTGGTTATAATGGCATTTCATAAAAACTTTAGTATAGTCTAGTTATGAATCATTCGAAAAAAGTTGTTTTGATTATTTTTATTGATCATGCCAAATATACCCTCCGCAAAACTTTGGATAAAAATCTTTCATTTCAAATTCTATACCCGACCATCATTTAAGCGGTTAAAAAGGCTGAAGTGTTTGATTTCCTCACGTCACCCAGCCAAATCATTTAATGATGATTTTTTTAAAATCCGTTGTAAAAAAATCTCCGCAGTCTTTTCACTCATTAATTTGTTTTCTTCACCTCACTTCATTAACTCATTCCGTAACTACCTCCATCACTCCATTCCGTAGCCAACCCTTCCTCATTGCATTCCGCAAAATAGAGATATCCCTATCACCGTGAGCAGAGGTATATCAATTTGAAATATCAAACCACTATCACCGTGAGCAGAGATTGAAGCATTATCACCGTGAGCAGAGATTGAAGCCATTATCACCGTGAAGCAGAGGTATATCAGTGTGGAATTTGAAGCATTGTCACCGAAAAGTAGAGGTATATCAGTGTGGAATTTGAAGCCATTATCACCATGAAGCAGAGGTATATCAGTGTGGAATTTGAAGCCATTGTCACCAAGAAGCAGAGATATATCAGTTTTGAAGATTGAAGCACTATCTCCGTGAACCAGAGGTATATCAATTTGAAGGTTGAAGTTATTTTTTTCGTGAGCAGAAAGAGTACTAATATGAAGATTGAAGAAGGAATTATGGGCCTCATTGTAAGAACTGAACCAGTGGGCACAAAATACCTGGAAGGATACCCTCAAAGTAGAGAAATGTTGCAACAGGTAGGATGGCTACAATTTCTTGAGAAATTTAATGGCTTCCACAAAGAAGTCACTAAAACATTTGCAAGGTCATTCAAAGGAGCCGAGGTTGAAGATGGGGATGTTAAATTCACTATCACAGAGTGTTTTATTGCAGAAGCAACATGATTGCTTAGACATGGAGAGAGATGGTTTAAAAACAGATAATTTCATAATGAATCATGGAAGCAAATCCTAAAATCACCAGGTATGGATGTCACTGTGTTTAAAAATGGAATTCCAAGTTCTGCATTAAAAAATAAATGGAGAAACATATTGCTTATTCTACAAAAATTTATCACATGTGAAGGTAGATATGGCACATTTTATGTTTACCATATTAGATTGATAATGCATTTTCTGGAGGAAGAGCTAAATTTTCCTTATTTCTTGCTTCAAAGTTTGAAAAAGATGGCTTTTAGTGTTCAAAGGAGAGTCCAATTCCTAGAGACAACTCTATACCATCATGGCTTGGTTAAGATTTTAATTGAACACCATTTAGCCAAAACAAAAGACACTTGAGATAATTTCTTGGTAATAAATCATTTTGAGGAACCAAAAGAGCCCTCACCTGAACATCAGCCTACAAGGAGAAGCAAAAAATGGAGAGCCTCTAAAATTGAAATTGACAAAACAGTACAGGCAAGTAGTGAAGAAATCATCTCTGAGAAGTTGACTCAAATTAAGAGACAACTTAAGAAAGAGAGGATAATCAGGAAATCTGCCACAGAAAAAGAAGAGGGATCATCCCAGCCAAGAAGAAGCCATAGACTCAGGGGGAAACTAAGGAAAACTCAGATCAAACAAACAGGGGTGATAAATATAGAAGATGAGGAAACATCTATTGAAGAAGATGTTGAAGAAGATTTTAATGAAGAAACCCCTGAAATTGACCCTGCTCAGCAAGAAGTTTATGACTATGTTGAAACATTGGAAAGGAAAGCTTCAGAGAGTAGAGATAGAACCCCTAGTCCTCCACTATCCAAAATAGATGTGTTAAGAAGGGATAGGTATGAGCTGGAAATACTTAATAGACATATCAAAAATGAGAATGATATTATGAAGGAACAAGTCAAACTCAAAACCAGTATGAACTCAACCTTATCTCTACAAATGGACAAAGTGGAAAAGGCTAATGAAAAGTTGAAAAAGAGGAACAAGAAGCTAATCAGGGCACTTATCAACTTAAGGTTCAAACCTGTCATCAGAAAACCCAGAAGACCTTTAGCTTCCAGGCAAAGAAGAAGGAGAGGATTAGATGTTCTTGCAGAAGTCTCTGAGTTTATGGAATAAGTTGCATGAGGACATGCAAGAAGTCAGCAGTGGGGGTATGTTGAGCCCCAAGATTGTGCTTTCTTTCATCTTACTTTACCCCATTTTCCTTTTTCCATTGTTATCCCAGGCCCAATTGATCAATGAAATTAGTTAAAATTACTTTTAGAATGATTAACATGGCTAACTTGCTAAGTTTTGTGATTTTGTCATTGTAATGCATTGTGAACTGAAACTATCTACAGAATGCAGACATTTCGTAGCTAACCGGAAATTCTGCAGCTGTCTTCACGTTCAAGCATGTTCCAGGTGTCCTCTTAGGAAAAGCCACACATGGGTATATTCCACATTATGTCCTCATCGTTCGTTGCTCACCATGAAGAATGAACCGAATTCTGGACGTGGTTTTGGTACGTGGGAACTCATTCAAGGAGGCAGACTTCTAATAGGACTGTCCTAGTCCAGATGTTCTTTGTTCCTTTACGCTGCCATCTTTAGAGTCCTAGTACAATTTTGATAAGGAAAGACAATGATCCTCGTATTGTTGCAAGTTATGTTATGTAAATTTGTTATAAAATCACTTGGGAAACCGAGAGACAAGCTCTAGATTTTTCTTAGATTTTATGTATTGACTGCTATATTTCTGAAGACTGAGACTACTCTATTTCAAGTTATTTTTCTTTTAATGAAGAAGACAGTATTGCTTTGAACGCGTTGAGTTGATTTGGAGTTAGATTTCGTCTGGTGGTAGAGGGCCCCTGCCTCCTACACGACTTTAATTTCTTAATCTAGATAAGTATCTTAGTCGTTTTCACGTTTTTGAAGTTTGAGTTCATAGTTAATTTCATTAGCCACTATAGCTATACTTGTTCTAAGAAACTCTTCCAAAAGAAGAAACTCTTCCAAAAGATCATGATATTGAATGGGAAATGGCTATAGTATTGTAGGATTTATTTGTAATTTCTTTTGTTCATTATCACAGTTGAACTTATACTAAGAAAACTCTTCCAAAAAATCCTTATGATGTCTAAGGCATGACTGTGATACTGAATGTTTCAGTTGTTTGTCTGCACTAAGTAGCATAGTTGATCTTACTCTTAAAACGCTTTTCCAAAATATCATAATGATGGGTAGGAGGTAGATGTGATGTCTTAGTTTTTAAATTGCTTTCAATCTTTGTGTTTGCATTTGCACTGAATTGTACAGCCCAGATTGTTCTAGCAAGCTCTTCCAAAATACCATTCATGATGGACAAAACAGGCTGTATAATCCCATAGATTAATGCATGATAACTTAGTTAGGGTACTTCGGAGTCAAATTGCATTCAATTCATGAAATGTTATTTTGTTTTAAGTATGATAATGGCTTGTTAGTTCAGCATTGTTTTAGACTAGTGACATCTTAGTTCAGTTTTAGCTCAGCTCATTGTATTTTCATTCCACATTTAGTTGTCATCCATTGCATATTAGATTACATTAGTTGTTAAACTTAAACAATACAGCCTTCATTATTTACAAAATCTCTTTTGTTTCAAATCCATAATTGACTCATAACCATATGAACAGAAGACAATATCATATCAAGGCCTGAAGTACTTTTGCAACTTCTTCATAAACAAAACCTTTCTTCAAAAGTATACTTTAAAAAGAAATCCATAACTTTTGAATAAGGTTTAGTGATGTCAAACTAAGTTGCAGAATAGAATTAGGAGCTAGTCTTAGAGTAGAGATCTTATGATGTTAACAATATTTTTCTCCAAATATGCTTCAACAAATCTTTAATCATGGATAAAATGTTGTATCATTATAAGCTGATTGTTTAATTGTTTAGTTAGGAGAATTTGTATACTTAGCTGACCATTTCTCAAGCTCTCCAAAAATACCTTTGATGAAAGAATTGGACAAGTTAAGTTTCTGTTTTGATTCTTTTTCTTGAAGTCATTATCAAGCTTTGTATTCTGCTTAGTCATAATTTAGGTTTGATTTTGTTTCAGTATTTGCACTTGCATTTGTCATTTGTCATCAACCAATTAGGCTTCACTTTGTTTTTAACCAGTAGCTTCTTTCCACTAGTTTTGTATTCATTATTCCTTGTGAAACATAAAAACCATCAAAAGACCAAAAACATCATAAATCATCATAAAATACCAAAAACATCATAAAACACTAAACACAACGCATTAGGAGACAAACACCTAGGCACATACAGTGCACTTCACTTCAGCAGTTTACCACCCCTGGTTGACAATTAAATGAACTCAATTTATGAGACTAGGTTAAGCACAAACACCCCTCGCAATTTTTCAGAAGGAAGCCTAGTCTTGGTTTATGATCAAGCCAACGATAAGCTAGGAGCTGGAAAATTCGTGCCCATGTGGCGTGGCCCTTTCATTGTCAAGCGAAATTTAGCGAAAGGGGCCTATGAGCTGATATATTTTGATGGTGTCCCTTTAGATAAACCTAGAAATGGACTTTATCTAAAGTGATACTATGCTTAAAACTTGGTATGGAGATTTTTTATTAGATTAGATTTCTTTACTACTGGTGTGTTTTAGATTAGAAAAGTGTGCTTAGTTTATAAGTGTGTTTATCACTATTCCTGCTTATCTAAGTTTTACTCTTTATATTGCAGATGTCGACATCTCTTCAAACCTACATTGGTTTTACTGATGGTGCTTGTCGTAGTACACGGAACATTTCTTCTGCAGCTTGGGTTATCTATTCACCCTCTGATGAGTTAGTATCCATGCATGGGGTAAGCCTTGGTCAAACAATGAATAACATTGCTGAGTATAGTGCAGTGATTGAGTTATTATCTGAATCCGCATCATTTGGAATTCGGAGTTTGATTGTTAGGTTGGATTATGAACTTGTTGTATTACAATTAAATAGGGTTTATGCCATTAGAAATCCGGTGTTATTACGGTTATTTTTAAGAGTTCATCTCTTGGAACGTGAATTTCACTACGTTGAATATCAACATATTCCAAGACATTTAAATACATTAGCAGATGCAGTTGCTTCTAGTATGATAAATCGACATTTGCAATGATCGAAACAGTAAAACAAACAACATCCATAATATGAACACAGATAGTCAGTAAATAGTGATATATCATAGTATAGAATGTTTTTCAAAAAGTATACATTGTCTTCGATCATAGGTTGGAAACACCTTATGATCGGCAAAATGATAACACAAAAAGTCAAAAATATGAGTCTACAACACGATCATCCCATCACTAGTGGTGATCACGATAAGAAACCACTGCCCAAGCCACCCTACACAGGAACCTTCTAAAAGGTCCTGGAACACCAATCACATATCTTTGTAATCTGAGTGGGATATCATCTATGTCTGTCTCTGGAATATCTAGAGTCAGATGCTCTAGATGATGCTCTAAATCAGACAAAATTTCCGTTGATTGGCCTACTAGGGCTGGTGCGGCTGCAACTGGTTGTCTTCTGTCATAGGGCTAGAGATGGGATGGTTGTTGTGGACCCACATCTGCATTCATAAAAAAATTTTAGTTATTAATTAACAAGACGATCAAAAATAAAAAAATTAGAACTCAGAATTCGTTGAAAATGATTTTACCTGATTCATCCCACTGTTCCCCTGCTGGGAGAGTCATCTTCTGGTCACTGCGGAAATCTATCCCGGTGTATGGAAAGTCCTCGATGACAAAGAGTTGGCGGTCCAGCCAACGGAAATATGAAGGAGGAAATCAAACAATCTTAGCACCCTTAATACCGTGGCGGGCCATCAATGCAACCCAACGAACCATCCTAGGTTCTCGGGGTTGACCAGCATCAACAGGAATACTTTGCGGAGCTAACATGGGTACCCTCTCTAGAGAAAACGTGACCACGATGGATCCATATCCAAAGTTATTTAGTTTTCCATTTTTTTCTCTAGTCAGTTGGCCTTTTACATTGGCCAACACAGCTTCGCACAAGTTGAAAATGGTGCCTCGAAAACAGTCCACAGCAATACGCATCTGGGAACCGGTAGCCACATGCAGTGCGGCACTCCCACACAGTCTGGTAACAGTAAACGCAATTACTTTTAGCTTGGGATGGATGATAGTTTTTATATCAATCCTTTTGTCCCTGGGGTCTACTTCATCATTACAGAACTCTTGTTGAAGGCTAGTGACAGTTTGGCCACCTGGCCTAGTCCCAAACAAGGAAAGTCGTTCACCCCACTTGGACAAACCAGTCAGAAAATAAATATCCTCTAGCTCAATTTCGAGCCGGTGGCTGCCAATAATGAAACACTGGTCCTGCACATTCCACCTGTTTACCAGCAATGTCAGGAGGTCTACCTGTGCCCTCATGCCCTGAATGGCCCAAAATTTATACAAACTGCATGCTCTTAAAGCCTGCATTATGGGCAAATGGAGCATCACGGCATCATCCACATCCTCGTGCTCACGTTCTCTCCAAATCAACATCTTGCTAATCCTACAATGCATAAAAAGATAAGTTAGAACAATCTAATTTGAAAATCTTTGGGTGGGAAATGAAAATTTTGATTTTGAAATTCAATTGCGCAGGGACCTCACTTTTCCTTCGTACACAGTGCATAGGAACGCATGCGTTCTATATAAAAAGTGCGGACCCACAACCTTTTTATACATAGAAAAATGTCGGGGTCCGCAGGTCTTGTGTGTTGTGCCTGTGGACCCCAGCGGGTGATTTCTTAAACATATTTTTCCCTTAAAAAATGAAAACTAAAGCCTAAAAAGAATTGTAAATGGATGAAAAGCAAGATTAAGAGGTCGTGGATTACCTGGGGCTGACGGTTCTCGATTTTGTTGGACGGATCTTCCGGAATCTTCACAGGAAATTTTTTACCCAAAAGCTTCTACTTTTCACTCTGAACTTGAACGGTAAAAATGAAGTTGAAAAAGCCCTTTTTATAAGTTTTTTCGAATAGATGAATTTTAATTTGTTTATTTTTCACTTTAAAAAGGGTATTTTGAAAGCATTTTTACTTATTTAAAAAACAAGTATGTGTAATGTTTCAATTTTTTGTGCAGAAATTGGATTTATCAGGAGAATTGATCATTTTTCAACAAAGAGTATACTTTTATCACTTTTTCGGACTCTTTCAAAATTTTACGAAAAATCGAAACATTGGAGTTCTCTTTTAAGCCCTTTTCAGACTCTCTAAACATGAAAATATTTCCGAGTACTTGATTGTTTGAACTCGTTAAAGTAAATGAATAATTGTCCCTTCAGTATAAGTTTACCCCTTTTACGGACTGAAATGGACTATTTACGAAAAAGGTATACATTGACTAATTACAGTCAATAGAGTTCTCTCCCACATTATTTTATCCTTTTTCAGGCTCGAGAGACTAAATTTACGAAAAATTACACCCATGGAGTTTTCTTAAGTTTTTTCTTCTGACTCCCTAAAATTGAAAAACACCGAGTTTCTCCTATATTGGACTCGTTAAAATTTAACAGTAAAGGACCTGTTCAATTTTTAAACAGGAACGAACCACTCCTTCTTAGGGTTCGAATCTTAAACTAAGTTGGACTCATCCGAAGGATGAGCTTATAAACAAGCAAATGTTATCCTCCTCAAGCTTGTCAAAAAATAAAGAGGTACTTGCCAGAAATGGTGGGGGAAAAGAGAGAAAAATGACTTATCTATTGTATTTTGATTTTTCAAAAATCTAGTTAACCACTCTTGAACACGACACTTTCGATCACCTGGGTTGGGAAATCCTTTGCCTAACAGTTAATCAAACCTCATTTGAAAATATTCATCCGGTTTCTGGGTATTAGCTATGGGTCAATTGTTACCAAGCCTGCTGCAGTGTCGTTATGTGTTCAAGAGGACAGTTCAAATAAACCATTCATCTGCAAAATATCTGTCATCCATTTTTGACCATCCTTGAGTCAGTCCTTACCAATATATTTTCAAAACTTGATCTATGATTTTGTATTGTAGGGCTTGCCTACAACGGATCGCTTTCTATCTACGACAACTCATTATCTAGGAAGTTGATCTAGAAATCGTCAGTACTTTGAAATCTGCATGCCTCAATGGCAGGTTTCTCGTTTTCGACGACAGGTTGCATCATTGACCTTCGATCGAATGATTCCGTGATTTGTTCGACTTCAGCTCATTCATTCACATTTCATGGATTGTACTGGTTACTTTGAGAGCCATTGACATTACTGGTGGTTACTCTCACACTTGTTAACAGTTTACATCATTGACTGGTAATCAAGTGGTTTCTACCATGTTCGACTTCGACACATTCATTCACATGGATAGAATCATACTAGTTTGAGATGCAGAAATCAAGACCCTGGATCTAGTTTCTACCATCCAGGCTACGAGGAACTTTGTTATCATTTATACAGTGAACTATTTATAAACAGATGGTTGCGTCCATACTGTGTCTACGCATGTCTATACTGTGATGTACTCAAAATCATTCCTGTATCAGAACAATTTGAATTAGTTTCTAGTTAGTTTTGATCTGAGTATGGGAATGCCTACCTCAGCGATGATATATATATATTTTGCATTGAATGTTTTTATAGGTTTCGACTGGGGTGTCCATAGGATGATCCTTTAAATGATAAAGTACTGCACTCTTCATATATGACAGACTTCAGCATCATCTATTCCAGACTTTGCACTTTAGGGGGCAATCTGTTACACTGAAAATTGTCATCCTGACATTCTGCCATGTGTATGAGCTCATTATTACTCATACTTCTCCCTTTTCAAGTCTAACATATTAGTTCCTCATGTCAAGCCTTGAAAATCAGAGAAAAGTTCCTAAAAATATCCTAAACTTTGGTGCCGCACTTTCTCTCTATCTTGCCTGTGGTCCCGCACCTAATGTTCATCTCTCTTGTGTATCTGAACGCACTTTATCTGCGTTAAAAGTGTGGACCCCTGTAAGATCAAAAAGGCGTAAGTAATTTCCAAAAAGCTCAATAAAAGTGAATTCTAGAAGCTTCCAGAAAATATCTTGCGGTGATAGAACCGCTCTTATGAGGTGCATGTATCCCTTACCTTATGGAGCTAACCCCTTGATGTGAGGAGCTTATCCCTTTGAAGGAGGATTCTATCCCTTCATAGTTGGAACAGAAAACCTCCTCTATTCTACTATAAAAGAGGCATTGGGTAGCCTCAAAGGGAGTTGAAGCTTTAGAATATTTGAAGTTAAGTGCTATTGAGATTCAGACTCAGTTAATTAAGAATTTTGTGAGGAAATATTACATACCTCTATTCGTCTTGGTTGGAGGAGTGCAGAGCTTATCAAAGTAAAGGAGATTCCTGCTTCAGACCCCGGAAATTCCTGTGCAACATCAAGGCTCAGGTTGTAAGGATTTTCTTCTTTTGAAATTAATACAAATATACTCATTTTTCTCAATAAGCTTTCAATCAATGGTTTATTTCATAGATTCCTTGATCACTATGATAAGCATGGTTTATGATGATTTCTATACAAGTGCTATGTAATATTTTTCTTGTTTGTGACTGCAGGTTTATGAGGAAAACTCCTTCAAGCGCGCGAGGGACAATAACGACTTCAAACAAGCACTGGACAAACGGTAAGTCCTTAACACCTCTATAGATATTTTCATAGATCATATATGCTTAGAGAAATATTAATCTATTTGGTTGTTTGTTTCTAGATACTTTTAGTACTAGGGAGATCGGTCTTGTCCGCAAGACGGATTTATTCGCCAAAAAATATCATGCACAAATCTAGTTAATAACACCATATCCACATGCGTAGCAGTAGTAATCATCGCATATCATTATAACGCATCATCAAAAAAGTATATTTATACCATAACATAGACATATTTGTAGCATAAACATATAACCAACAGTATTGCATCAACAGAAATACCTTAGATGAGATAACACATAAATACTTCAACCATATCCGCATATATTAGTATCCAAAACAAAATACAATCTGACACAGCCTGCACACATAGCCAGCATTTTCTGCACATAGCAGGACTAGGGATCTCTATGCACACAACCAGTAGGAGTCCTTACCCTAATGACCAACAATAGATCTAACAATTCGCACTTAGCATCAGACTTAATTCTTTCCTATCTTAAGACTAAAAAATGTGCATTTACTTATATTGACTTAGCTTACGCTTCCAATGGTCCGAAAACCATGGTTTGAGGACTCTTGGTCTACCCTCGACGCATTACAATGCATTCGGGGCTTTGACCCACCCCAAAACCACTGCGTTAGACTAATTAAGACCAAAATTATACAAAATTGTACAAAATTCGCAGCTTTAGGGGACCCTGTTCAAACAGGAATGGATAAGGGAAAATGAAGAAGATGGTGCTAGGGATGTATAAAATGGGCGAGGGGATAGGTAGTAGTAGTATGATGGGATTTAGGATGGCGATTTGAGAATTGGGAGCCTAGGTAAAGTTAGCACCTAAGGCTTAGGGTTCTGGGAAAAATGTTTAGGGAATGGAAATTTTATAAAGAAGGGGTTTAGGAATGGGTATTTTCAATTTTTGGAAGGGTTTAAAGGTGTAGGGGATTTTAATTATGAAATTCAAGAATGCGATGGGAATACTAGGGTTTTAAAACGTTTTCAAACACCAAATTCTAACCTAAACTTCACAACACTCAACACATTAACTTGATGAAGATGATCATTTATGGCATTAGATATTAATAATTTTTTGGAGGTCAATGATTAGGTTGATGAAGCTTTGGAAATTATTTTTTGGCACTTGAATGTGTTTCTAGGGCTTCCAAGTCATTTTCACAGTGCCTGAAGCATTTGCACCCTCATAGAAGTATTTACACCCTCACAGAAGGATTTTTGCAACGCCTTTTTGCATACCACTTTTGGAGGCCTTCCTAGTTCCCAAATTATGCCCAGGATAGATAGTTTGAAGACTTATCCTAGCTACGTTTAAAATATGCCTTTAGCTTTCTGAATGGATTTGATATGACCTGTCAAAAATTGATTCTCCCAAGACTGGTAAAAAAGTGCAGAATGAGGGTGCAAAAATGAAGTGTGATCTTGCAGACAATGTTTGGAGGCCTTATTCATCTCCAAATTGATCTCAATATAGCTCATTGGAAATATTTCTCTCTCTAGTTACCATTTGACTCATAAAGAAAGTCATTTGGACACTCAATATAGGAGAAAAATGGATTTTCCCAAGGTCACTCGAGAAGTGCAGAAAACCTCTTGTAGCACCTGTATTTTTGAAATTTCTCCCAAACCATGATACTTGTGTAAAAAAAGGAGATTTTATTTTTTGACCTATGATGGACAAAAAAAATTCTCACTTTTTTCAAATGCATCTTTGTTTGGTCAGATTCACAATTTGAAGAAAACCCGATCCTATGTGTGGCAAATGATTTGTCCCTTGGAATGTCTTCTTGAAAAATGGTGGGTAAATGATGTTTATGAGCTAAAATGACTTGATACTTACTTATATGACCTCCCTTATGCCTCCTCTACTAATATGTCTCTAATTCCATAACAAACCCTAACTCAGTGGGAGAGGAAATTACGGTTTAGTGCTTGTGGAAAATGATGATTTGGGCACCCTTGGGAAAAAACAACTCCCTTTGGCATTTGATCAGTTGATGAACTAAAAAATTTTCACTTTGACATGTGCTTGTTTGGCATGTGGAACTGATTTGGAAGCTTGGGACAATACTTATTGCATATTATGAGCATAAAATTACATAAAATTTAAAAATAAATTACATCTTCCTTTTGAATAAAATTACATTTTGGTATGAAAATCATACTCTGAAACCAAAATTATAACTTTAAAAATAATATTTTCATGCTGAGAAATCCTTTTTACATGATTGGGAAAGTATTAATTGAGTCACTCTCACACCTTTTCTAACCTTATTGAGATGAAATGGTGTGTTATGAACCTTGAAAAATGAAACCTTTTCGACCTAATGGGACTTTGGATGACCTGACTCCATGGTTGATTTTGACTAACATAATGACATAATCAAATGAGATTTTAAGATGTTTTTGTGCTCAGCAAGACATGGATGTGGGTAAGAAAATGTGAAATTTTGAGGGAGAGTAAGGTTTTATGACTAGGGCTACCATTAGTGAGTCAATTTTTTGCATGACCTATTAGAATGATAAAAAAATTCTAAGTGTGACCCCTAAAACGAATATGAAAAGAGTGATTTTGATCACTAATGGAAGAATGCAAATTTTGCACTAAGATCAGCCTTATTGGGAATGGAAGCTGTTTGAATGTGTCAAGAACATAGTAGCAAAAAGTGCCTAACCATTGGGCCAATACGATCAAAAAATAAAACTAACTCAATACTAAAAAATCTACTCAATAAACTGAACTGACTCAGAATAAAATGCAACTAAAAAACTGAAAAAGATGCTCAGAATTGAGCTTATTCAACAACCTACTCTAACTGATCCATTCATCACTTGATCAGGTGAAATGGAACAACTAATGAAACCATGTAAGCATTTTGGCTAATAGTTGAATTCTTTGCAAATGCTTGCTTATGAGAAAGAAGAGAGAACTAATGAAAAGGAAAATCCAATGAAAATTTTAGTCAGATTAAATCTTAATGAATTTGCAAAGCATGAGCCCACTAGTTGACCTCAAGAATGCTACAAAAGGATCTTCATAGGAATACATATTGACTTCCAACCCATCTAATTCATTACTGCTCTGCACTAGGTAGTTTTCGTACCTTGATTTTAAAATGTTCCCAACATCCATGCTTTCCTCCCTAGATGGCTACAGAAAGTTGACAAAAGGATCCTGAAACTCATGAATAACCATTTTTTTCTGATATGACTACAAATATTGGTATGCGGTTTGTAATGAAACTCCTACTGAATAATACAATGAAGTAGGTTGTCGGATCAAGTTTTTATCAACACTCTTTTCAGGCTCATAATTAGCTAATGGAGAAGGAATTTTACTGCAGATATCATCCAACACATCAACTATAGGGTCATGAAAAAATTAAAAATACTGTTGCAACCTATTTTCCATTGTTTCTAGTGAGACTGCATGACCATTTATAGGCTTCTCGTCCTTTTCTTTAGAGACATTATAAAACATTTCCTTCAAAAACTGAAATGTTTCAAAACATAATGGTGTAGAATCATATTGCATCATTTGATCGTGTGTTTCAAATTTCAATCCTTCATCTACAATTTGAAATTCAATGGGACTCGGGAGCTCTAATTCTAGATCTAAGGAGGATTCTATGTCACAAATAATTTCCTCAACTAGTTCAAGATAATGTTTATCATTATAGTGTTGACCACTCACTTATCTGCTTGCTTATAGTTTTATCTTATTTTTACAAATGAGGAGAAACACAAGGGTAAGGAGCTCTGATCAAGAATTTCATTATCCTCTTGATTTTCAAGATCAAAATTAATGACCGCTAATTTCTGATTGCATGAAAGTTATCTCTCATAAACTAACATGAAGTAAAACAAAGAGGCAAAGATTATTCATTTACTTCAAAATTTTCTACGCTTTCATCCTCACTACCATAAACCACATGTGTGAGCTGAATATCTTCTTTAAAATGTTGAAAACATGTTGATGATTGACTTGAAGAGTCAACCTCTCTTTTGACAACATAATCATCATCATATTTATCATACTTGGGTAAATCATCAAAATGAGTAATTTCATCAAGAAGGCATATCAGATCTACAGATATTTCCTCTACAAACTGATCTATAAAAATGATTTATTTATTGTCCCTTGATGCATACATAAAGTAATCATTATCAGATCTATGACAACTAGAATAAGAAGGAAAATTTTTCAGATCATCAACTTGTTTTTCTTCAATTAGTGAGACATGGTAATATTGAACAACAATATAATATCTCATGATTATCTTTTGCATCATTTCCTCTATTTTACTAACCAAAATGTCTAGCATCACTTCTGATTATGTCAAGAATTCTTTCTCTATGTTTTCCCTTTCTTCTTCTTTCAAATTTAACCTTTTTACCAACAAATTAGCTTCTACGGCTATTGCATTGTCCCGTATTTTTTAGAGTGTTGTAATATCCCTTTCTCTCAATCAAATTTCCATTTCCGGATCAAAGGCATTCGGATAGTGTAAGTGGTTTGAACCAAGAGGCAGTTTTATATCAGCAAGGATTGAATGGTATACTTGATTGAATCTAGCTGAAATTTTTTGCACTTTTTCTCCTGGTTTCTTTTTCAAATTATCATATTCTTCTAAAATTAGAAAAGGAATCCTCTTGATCACCCATTTATCAAGAAATATTTTCACAAACTCATGGAAATAAAAATACTTGCATCTGGAATGCTTTTGAACCATTCCTTAGCTTTGCCTTGTAAATATAGAGTGAAGATCCTAATACTAACATCATCTTCATCAAACTCAAAAATTTCGAGAAAATTTTCAAAAATATGAATGTGTTTCTCTACAGTGCTGTTACCATATTCTCCATCAAACCTGGGAAGATATTTGTAATAATTTTCAGGGAAATCATGGAGTATAAGAGGTAAGATGATTGGTTTGTATCTATATATAATTTTACAAGGTGTAGGTGTTGGAAATGTTGTCATTGATGGCAAAGGAGTTGGAAAAGAGGCAGCAGAGAAAGCAGCAGACAAGGAAAAGAGGCAGGCTAGGAAGTTGATGAAACAAATTCTATATGAAAGAGCTTTGATGTCAATAAGAACTTATACGAGAACTAGTGATGTTTAAACTCTGTAATAAGGGTCTCCATGTGATTCACCTTTTGAGGTATGTGGATGTGGGCATAATGATGTAACTTTTCTCTATTCAAAGAGAAGGATTGGAAACTGTTAATCGAGGATAGTCCTGTGAAAAGACCTGCATAGAGAACTTGGCCAGAACCAGAAAGTCCTGTAAGTAAACTCATTGTGTGAAGAAATAAATTGTTTCAGGGTTATCTGTGCAATGATTGAATTAAATTATGTGTGCATATATATATAGAGGTTCTTGACAATTAAATTCCTGCGGCAATGAGAAAATGTCTTGAATCTCCTTAACAACTACCTATCTATTTAATGATGAAAGTGTATGGAGAATGTGCATCAAAACCTGTGTTGAGGTTAAAAGACCACTGGTCGAATGAGGCACCTACTGTATGATGAAGAGTATTTTTGTTGAATTCCTTTATATAGAATACGTTGTAAACGATGGCCCTGCACGCATTGTTGAAACTATGAAATGCCGAGGTTGGTTGCCGTGAACCCAACCCTGTGGGGGTCGTTTTAATTGGACATTTGACATGGCTTGTATCAATGTTTTCGAATAGCTACAACCTGAAATTTGACAATTACTGTAAGATAAACGTAGCGATGATGGAAAAAAGGAATGGACCCTTGAGAAAGAAGAGCGGAACTCATAAATAATAAAGGCGGATGGAACCTTGAGCAAAGGAGAGGAACCATGAGCGGAGTGAACAGTAAAGGCGGGATTTCGGTTTTCATCGCACTGCTTTCGACGGGCAAGTGGTATTCAAGAAATCAGAGTGATTCCATAGAGCGGCTGACACGTGGCATACATCGAGGTATCAAAAACCACTCATATCGCACATTATCATTCATGCATCTATGCCAAGCGATATCCATCAGATCGTGTGGAGCAAGGCAACGTGTTCTCCGCAGTTGGATATGAAGGGTCATTTAAGCACTAGGGTCCAGTCCAATACGCAGCTATTGAATGTTAACTCGCGTGAAAGTTAACCAAGCGATATCCATCGGATCAAATGAAGTAGCGTGACAGGCTTATAACCATTGGATCATGATCGATGTTACATAGAGGTATGTTAAATGCTGGGGCCCAAACATTATAAAGATTAGTGCTGGGACTTAATCTACGCCAAAGTTTATTTATGAGTTTTAACATTTAAGTTAGGAAGGATGTATAATATATGTGGATACATTACGCTTAATGAAAAGGCCAAGGTTATTAACACCGAAAGTCGGGTTTAATCAAAGTCGAAGTTTATATTCCAAGGTATGGGCCATCGTTTATTTGTTGTTTATGAAATAATCAAAATATAAATGTGTGGACTAGTGTGGGTTAAGTGGTTATGCCGAAAGGAGAATAGGATTTAACATTACAGTCTTTTGACTTTCGAATGTATTCTGAGTTAAACTTGAATAGAGGCTTCAATTATACAGTGCGAAATGCTATGGGGCCCGAAGAAATTATATGAGTGTTTCTTGTAAACATGAAACCAAAGGTTAAATTGTTGATGGTTCATGATAAAAATTGTGAGTACTGATATATCCTTGTTGTTAAAAAGGTTTTATAAAAACACCGAGAGTTATTTTATGTTTGATTAAAAGGTAGTTGTACATACCGCAGTTATATAACTACAATGAACAGGGAACTGAATAAAAGAGAAAATGAAAAAAAAAGAGTGGAGTGGGATGAATGTGTATGGAAAAGAAAAAAGAAGAGGAGAGCGTGCAGAGACGAAAGTTCGATGAATAGGAATATGTACAGGAATGAATTGGATAAGTGAATGAGCACAAAAAACGAGAAAATATGCAAAAGACAGTGAACAAAGTATGCAGGACAGCTGCATGACTATTACAGAAAGGACAAAAAAAGCAAGCCAAGGTCTGAGTGAAGTTTATATATTGTAACTGAAAATGTAAATGTTTTATTTGTTTTATATTATTTGTGATGCAAAGGTAAGTATCCTAAGGAAAATAAAAATCCCACTGTAACATGGAAATTTGTACATATTGTTATAATCTTAAATGAGTTGGACAAAGTAACGAGAAGACAGAAGTCAAAGAGTCATGGCTATTCACTCAAAATTCCTTGTGGAATACAAATAGTCATGTAATGAACTCTATATATAATATCAACTTGATATGCATAAGAAGAGAGAGAGATTAAGGATAGAGAATGAAAAGTATAGAAGATTGAGGCAGAGAAGATTAGGAAGAGGGGAGTAGAAAGAGGTGCTACAGAACAGAACTGATATCTGAGGTAAATCAGCAAACATTTCTTGTGATAAATTGAGGAAGTTGGAGCTTCCCTATCAAGTTAAAGCTTGATAGCTGTCAGTTGTACCTGACTGAGGTTGGAGCCTCCTGTAGGTTGGTGCCTGCAGAAAATTGAAGGGAGTTGGAGCTTCCTTGCAAGTTGTAGCTTGCAGAATTGAGGTTGGAGCCTCCTGTGGGTTGGTGCCTACAGAAAACAGTGGTGAGCAAGAGTTGGAGCTTGCCTTTGCATCAAAACAATAATAAAATGTGGTTTTCTCCCTTTATGGGTTTCCACTTATATCTGTTGTCTCTATCTGTGTTGCCTGTGTACTGAGATGATTTACCAAATCTGCATAATGTTTTCTACTCTCATAATAAGTTTGATGACACATTAATTTAATACTTGCTGCAACATATTAAGACTGTTCATGTACTAAGGTTGATTATAAAAATAAGCTGTAAATAAGCTGATGAAAAATTTAAAAATCTCATGTATGTGTTAAACTGATCCACCCCCCGCCCCCTCTCAGTTTAACTAAGAATTCAACAATTGGTATCAAAGAGGTTCCTTTGTACCAATTTAACAACTGAAAGGAGATCCTAGGTTCTCAGGATGTCTAGTAAATAAGGATGCTCAACCAATAAAGCTCCTTTCTTTACGGGTGAAAATTATGCTTTCTGGAAAATCAGAATGAGGACATACATAATGTCTCTAGGAATAGAAGTTTGGGCTACTGTGGAATTAGGATATGCACCAAAGGCAACTGACACAGAGAAAGAAACCAAACAATATTTTGTAGCCAACACAAAAGCCATGAATGCCATCTTAAATGGATTGTGTGAAGCAGAGTTTATCAAAGTAATGCACAAAGACACTGCCAAAGAAATGTGGGATACTCTGAAGAACATCCATGAAGGATACAAGAAGGTTAAGACTGCCAAACTTCAATTCTATAGAGCCCATTTTGAGAAATTAAAAATGAATGATGATGAAGACATTGCTAGCTTCTTTCTAAGGGTTGCAGAAATAGTAAATAACATGAAGGCTCTAGGTGAAACCATAAAATAAGTTGTAATTGTACAAAATATTTTAATATCTCTTCCACCCAAATTTAATCCCAAGGTGTCTGCAATAGAAGAAACAGCTGATTGGGAGACCCTGACCATGAACCAGCTACTTGGAAATCTAACAGCATATGAAATGAGGCTCCCACAAAAGAAGCCAAGTACGAGGGAGGCAGCCTTTAAAACAGAAAAGCAGAAAGTAGAAGAGGAAGACATATGCTCTTGCTCAGATGAAGAAGAAGAAAAATTGGTCAAGAAACTGGATAGAGGCTCAGGTAAATACAAAGGTGAAATTCCTTTCAAATGCTTTAATTGTGGAAGAGTTGGACACTCTGCAGCTAAATGTCCTCTCAAGAAAGTAAGGAATCAGGCCCAAGAATCAGAGAAAAATAGATCAAAGAACTGGCAGAAAGGAAAGAAGTTCAGCATAAAATCCTTCTATGCTCAACAAGATAGAAGTACATCTGAAGACTCAAATGAACTCTCAAGTGAAGAAGGAACCTCTGAGTTTTTATTGATGGCCATAGAAGAACTTGAAGGACTCCTGCTAGAAGATGTAGAAGAAGAAGGTGAAGTAGACCTTGAAGAGCTAAGAAGTGCTCTGGAGGAGATTGACAGACTCAAACTAAAGTGCAGAAAACAAAAGGACATTCTCTTCAAGTATGTGAGAGAATAGAAGAATTCAGAAGCCCTCATGCAACTAAAGGTAGAGCTTGAAGAAGCCAAGAAGAACGAAATTCTGGATGCTCAAAGATCTCCTATGATAAAAACATGAATAGGCTATGAAGGAGAATCAAGTAAAAGAAAAGAAAAGGAAAAAAGAGAGGTTATCTTTGTAAAAGAAAAGAAGAATGATGAAGGAGCTCAGACAATTACTACAAAAGAAAAAACATGTAATAAGGAAGACAAGGATCAGCAGAAACCTCTAGTAACAAAGAAGGAAATAAATACTAAGACAAAAAAAAAAGTATTATATGCCCCTGAGTATGTCGAATTTGAAAGCCATCAAAGGAGATTCTTCCCTCCTATGAAGAATGCCACTTGTTATGTCTGCCACAAGCAGGGACACATTGCTGCATATTGTCATGCAAGGAGGAGTAATTCAAACTAGCAAAAGATGCAAACAGTGAAGAGACTGTCTCAAACAAACAAATGGAGAAGACAACATTACACCAGGTATGCAAATAATTTCTATGGTTACTGTTTTTATTGTAAGGAATTTGGCCATAAGATCATTGAGTGTATAAAGTATGGAAAAAGAGTGATGTTCAACACCCCAAGGGGGTTTATGAATCAACGAAATTTTTCTCATACTCACAATTCTCAAAAAATTATAATAAAATGCTATGTATGCAATAAATTTGGACACATGCCTTCCAAATTTCCTCTCAGAAGAAGCAGTTCATCATCTCACAAAAGATACCAAACAAAAGGATGCTTCCAGTGGGTAAAGAAGGTGAATAAATGTGACTTGGCTCTAACTGCTCAAGACCTGAAAAGCCAATGGTATTTGGACAGTGGCTGCTGAAAACACATGATTGGAGACAGAAGTAAGTTTATTACTCTTGATGACAAAAAATCTGGCAATGTTACTTTTGGCAATGATAAATTAGGAAAAATAAAAGGAAAAGGCTTAGTTAGTCTAGATAATGGCAGAGGAAAGGCCCAAGATGTACTATTTGTAGATGGGCTGAAAGCTAATTTGCTGAGTGTCAGTCAAATGTGTGATAAAGGCTGTGAATTTCTTTTTAGAGCATAAGATTGTGAAGTCAGATCAAGCACCACAGGTAAGACTCTGCTCAAAGGAGTTCGAACAGAGAGTAATGTTTACATTGTGAAAGAGGAAGATGAAGCATGTCATCTTAGCAAACTTGAGGAGTCATGGTTATGGCATAAAAGGTTGGGACATCTCAGCTTCGATCACATCATCATACTAAACAGGAAGAAAGCTGTCAGAGACATGCCAAAAATAAAAAGACCTTCTAATACCATATGCAAATCTTGTCAATTGGGAAAACAGACCCGCACATCATTTAAGGCCAAAGATGAGTTATCAACAAGAAGACCACTCCAGCTTGTGCACATGGACCCGTGTGGACCTGCAAGAACTAAAACTCCAAGTGGAGAATCCTACTTCATGTTAATAATTGATGAATTCTCCAAAATGACATGGGTGGCATTCCTCAAGAATAAATCGGAAGCTCTAGAATAATTTAAGATATTCAAAGAATTAGCAGAAAATCAAACAGGATGCACAAGCTAATATGGTGACATGCCAATGGATTTCTTTGTTGTAAGCCTGTCAACCCACAAAGCATGCACTAACTTGTTAAGCCATGAATTTTTGTTTTCTTCCAGCAGCTTTTTTATAATGGTCACCAAGCTCTTGTTTGATGATTCAACTAACCCATTACCTTGTGGGTAATAAGCAGTTGAATGACCGAGTGCTATTTGATACCTGTGACAAAAATCAATCATTTTCTTGGATCCAAAAGCAGCAGCTTTATCAGTGATTATTTTTCTCGGGCAACCAAATCTAGAGAGGATGTGGTCTTCTAGGAACTTAATGATGACAGAGTCTGTGGCATTCCTAGATGGTATGGCCTCTATCCACTTTGTGAAGTAGTATGTGGCTGTAAGGATCCACTTGTGTTGTGCAGAAGAAGCAGGGTGTCTTTCTCCTATGAAATCTAGGCCCCATTGCAAAAACGGACCCTCAACAGTAATGGGTTGTAAGGGCAAAGGGAGGAGATTTCTCTTGCCTTCAAAAATTTGGCATTTGTGGCAGGAAATCATCATTTTGTGTATGTCATTGAAAAGTGTAGGCCAGTAATAGCCAGCTCTGAGTATTTTGTTAGCAGTGGCTTTCCTGCTTAAATAGTCTCCACACTCTCCTGCGTGGAACTCTTGTTTAATCCTCTCGGCTTCAGTTTCAGGAAAACATTTAAGCAATAGACCATTTGCATTTTTCCAGTATAAACATTCATTCAATATGCAATAGTTCCTAGCTTTTAGCTTTAGGAATCGGGCTTTAGTTTTTGATAGTTCAAGAGGGGCGTTGAGGTTTGTGAACATGTACAGGATATTGGAATACCAAGGAGAATTTTGAAATTTTTCCTCAATAGTAGGATCGGGCAATCCTTCCTGTTCATCTAAGGCATCCACCATGTTAATGTCAAGGGATTGTAAATTTGATTCAGCCATTAGTTGAGCTAAGACTGACCTTTGATCATTTTCGTGGGTTTTATTTCTAGGTCATATTCTAAAATCACAGTGATCCACTTGCCCCTCTTTCCATCCAGATCTTGGGATAGGATGTCTTAACCACTATGTTTGGCACGTAGGCTATGGTGTGAGAATGCATTATATACACCCTAAAGTCCTTTAAGACCTTTACCAAGGCATAGGCCTATTTTTCCATTATGTTATATTTTAAGGGTGCAGCCCTCAGAGCCTTACTGAAGAAAGAAATAGGTTGTTCCATTCCCTCTGGATTTTTCTGCAGTAGAACTGCAGCCACTGTATGCTTGGAGGCAAATGAAAATATCAAGAAATATTTTGAGATATCTGGACTGATTAGGACAAGAGCCCAGGTGAGTGCTAATTTAACTGATTCAAAATATTTTTAAGCCTCTACAGTCCACTTAACTCCTAAACCTTTCTTCAGCATGTTAGTCATATTTCTGAGGTGCTCAGCTAAGTTGGGAATAAACCTCCTTAGGAAGTTAATTTTCCCAATAAAGGACTATAACTCTTTAATGTTTCTCGGGTGTGTGATCTGTAGTATTCCCTCAACCCTATATGGTTTTATCTTAATTCCCTTCTTAGATATAATGTGGCCGAGAAGCTTACATTCTTGCAGCCTGAATACAGTCTTCTTGGGATTTAATGACAGACCGAACCTTCTACATTTTTCAAAAACTTTTCTAAGATGTTTTAGGTGCTCCTCGTCATTCTTGGAATATTCTGTTATGTCATCTAGATAGATGACAATGAAGTTTCCTATTTCATCTGAAAAAGATATGGCCATTGCTCGTTGGAAGGTCGCACTAGCATTCATCAGTCCAAAAGGCATTTTTACGTACATAAAAGTGCCCCATGGAGTGGTGAAAGCGGTCTTGAGTTGGTCTTATGGGAGTACTAAAACTTGGTTATAACTAAAAAAACCATCTAACAGGGAGATCCTTTTTGAGCCTACTACCCTCTGAAGAATGTGTTCCATCTTTGGCAAAGGGTAATTGTCTTTAAGTGAGGCTCTGTTAAGGTTCCTGAAATCAATGCACAGTCTGATATCACCTGTTTTCTTTCTCACAGCCACTAGGTTCGAGACCCAATCAGAGAACCTCACAGGAACTATTATTCCTGCCTCCTACATCTTCTTTATTTCCTTTTCAATTGCAGGTAGTTGTTTTGGGTTGATTCTGCAAATTTTCTGTCTGAATGGTTTTTGATTCTCTTTCAAAGGTATTTTGTGCTATATAATGTTTGTGTCGTAGGCCTTTAAGTCCTCGTTGCTACAGGAAAACACATAAATGAATTCTTTGAACAGGTCAATGTATTTCTTTTTCATATCTGCGGGCAAGGACTTAGCCAGTTTAATCATTTTAAGCTTATCTTCAGTGCCTATGTTGCAATCCTCGACATCTGAGTCTGAGTGCTCTATGGTGGGTTTTTTTGCTACATCATCGAAATCAAAAAGATCCTCTAAAGGTGCCAGACCTCGGGGTATGTTATTATCTTTTCCCTGCAACACTTCTATTTCCTCTTTATCTGCATTCTTATATTCTTTGGTTGTATTTCCAATCTGTTCAGTTAAATTGTTTATTTCTACACTATGTGGTGATTTTTTTTTGTTAGGAGGCTCCTCACTCAGGCAGCTATCATTGGATTTAGAGTCTGAATCAGAGAATTCAACCTCGTTCCTGCCCATCAGGAAATCCTCAATCTACTTATCGCCCTTAAAGACCTGCCAATATTTCTCATTTTCAGGCACTGTAGGTCTGTATTTTTTCTGAATGATGATTTGTTTGTCACTGGGAGGCTTATGATATGAACTAGCTATGCAAGCTAATCTGTTTGCAATTACGTTCTAACTCCTAGGAACAAACATCAGTTCATATTCCACAAAGGTTTTCAATAAGTCCATGGCATCATTCTTGTACGCTCTCAACCTAGGGTGTTTCACTGTGTATTTTCCGTTTACTTGTTTAATTATTAGCTCAGAGTCTCCATGTACACCTATCCTTCGAGCTCCTAGTTTTCTCAACAAGTTTAAATAGAGGATGAGAGCCTCATACTTTGCGATATTGTTAGTATATTTGAAGTTTAGACTGAAAGCATGGCTCTCAGCATAGTCATTCTCAGTGTTATGTAACCACACCCCTGCTCCTGCAGTTTTTCTAATGCAAGGCCCATTGAAATTCATTTCCCATAAGGGATCGTTTTCGTGTTTATCATTGTTCTCTTCTCTAACGTTGTTTCGATTGTTATGTTGTAATATGGGGTCCATGTTATGGTGTGGAGGGTTTTGTTATTTTTGTGGTGTATGAGCTTTAGAGGGGTGACTAGCCAGCTGTTTGCATTCTGTTTCTTGTTCACTCTAAGTTTCAGATTCAGTGCATTGTCCAGAGGATTCTTCTTCATTTTCTTCCAAGTTCAGAGTGCCCATTATGTTAAAATCAATGGGTGATGTCTCATGGTTTGTATCTCTACTTTCTAATTCTGGATCTTCTAAGGATTCATCGTTGCAAAGGATAAAGGAGTCCAGATCTGTGTGTACAAAGTACAAAGGTGAATTGTCAGGTTTTTCAGGGCTGCTGACCAAGAATTTCATTTGTGCCTCTCTATACAGTCTCCTAAGCTGGCTAAAGATAGGGATTATGGCATATGCCCCATCCATCTGCATTGTATCTTGCAACTTGGCTCCCCATGACCTTGATAATAGCATACCATACTTAGGTGGCACATCTTCCACTACAACATCCATAACCATACATTTTGCTGGAATCTGGGTCAAGCTCACACATAAATCTTTGAGCAGGCCAAGACATTTTACTCTGCTTGAGTTGAATGAATATAAGTCTTTATAGGGATAGGTTATCTCTAGGCCTAACCTCTCCATAACTACCTTGGGCTTTAGGTTGTGTGAGGCTCCTGAGTCATGCATTGCATTGTGAAGGATCTTGTCATGGATATTGAGACTGATATAAAAAGGAGGTACTACCCCTTCCTGAAACTTCTTTTCTATATTTGGACCAAACAGAAGGGTTGGTTGATCATCACTTAGGTTGACAGTGTCGATGTTTTCACCTAGATTTAAAGCTTTCAAAATTTGGCCTTTATATAAATCCTGAGTGGCCAGCTCAGAGAGTGGGACTGAGATTTTAATTTTTGCAATCTCACTTTCCAAATTGAAGAGAGATTGACCCTTTGTAATGCTCAACTCTGTTTTGTTAGCCACTACTTTAGTGGCAGGCTCAGTGTGCTGATTCTCACTATGTATAGTGTTAGGAACTGTTTTATCAGGAGCACTAACTGCAGTGCTAGTACTTCTAGTTGGTTGACTTTGTTTATTAGTGTTTTGCTTGTCTTTTTCTTTGTTCTTCCCAGAACTCTCAGCTGCTGATTTGCTACTTTCAGCAGTTGCTTTAGAAGTTTTCTCAGGCCTTTTCTTAATGGTAATCTCAAAAGCTTTTGGCTTGGAATTGTCTAAGCTCTTTTTTCTTCTAAGTTCATACTGTTCTCTGACTTGCATAATAGCATTTTGAAACCCAAGCCTGTAATCCTCAGATTCTAATATTTCCTGATCCCAATATGAGGGTGAGGGCTGATCTTCTTCTATGGAAAAATTTTGGATTGAGTTTTCAACTTCAAACATATTTATTGTGTTTCCCTCAGACTCTCCTATGATTCCCTCATCTTCATCAAGAAATTTCTCCTGAAATGGGCGAATAACTTGCTGATCCGAATCTCTTTGTCTGCTGGGAGTAGTATTGTTTCTCCTAAATTTTTGGTTCTAGTTATGATTTTGGTTTCTGTTCTGATTAATGACTGAGACAACCATTTTTTCCACCATTTGCTGTAGCTTTTCCATGTTTTTGGCTAGATGGTCATACTTGGGGTCAAATGATGAAGCTACAGTGTCTTCCCTGTATGTTACCCTCTTCTCAGCCCTCATTCTGGCTTTCTTCTCAATCAGGTTGGCCTCAACACTCACTGCTCCCTTTTGCATATCTTCCAATGTGTTGTAATCTCTCTCCCTAAGCAGGTAGGCCATGTCAGCATCAAAGCCTTCTTGGTATTTCACTAAGGCCATACCTTGGGGAGGTTTGATATGTGGAGGAAGAGCGTTATAAATGCTGTTGAACCTTGTAGAATAGTCATGGACACTCTCTCCTACATTTCTTTTAAGGTTCTTGTATTCTGCTAAGATTTGGAGAGGGTTAGCCTTAACTTCCCATTTATTTATGAAGGAATAATATAAAGAGGGAAGATCGGGGATACTATTAGGAGGTAGGCCCTTAAACCATTTCTTCACATCACCTCCTAAACTTTTGGCAAAGATTCACATTTTGACTATCTCATCATCTATTTCCATATAGTCAAAAGAATATTCCATCCTATCTACATGGTGCTGAGCCGTGGTAGACTCTTTTGCAGTGAAGTATGGGATCTTTGATTGATAATCATTGGGTAGAGGAACTAGAGGTTGAGGTAACACCAAAGGTGCATACCAGGCTGCCATGATGATGTTCTAAGGAGCTACAGGATTATCTTGTGCAGCAGGTATGTGGATGACAGGGATACTAGGACCAGCCGAAGTCTGTTGAGGCCATTTAGGGTGACAGAGCCCCAAGTTTTGAATGAAATGAATATTGGGAGGTGTATATGGAGGGGTATGTCTATCCCTACTATGTTGACCACTGTGAGATGGTGAATCAGGAAGCTCAAGGTCTTCCTGGTCTAGAACACTGAATGACCTAGTTCTGGGTAAACTGTTTTGTAACTCTAAGCCAAACAAAGGGTCTGATAGAGCTATAAAGTCTTTTGGTGCAGAGTTAGCTCTATGGATATTTCTAGAAATAGTTGGTATTCTAGGTGTAGGAGCTTTCTTAAGAATTCTCTCGGGGTTTTCAACTATTCCAAGTGGGTCTGGGTTAGGATAAGCTCTTGTGGGAATGGTTCTTGAAGCCAGAATGTTGTCTTCAAACAAAACCGCTTAATCCTCCTTCTTATTTATAATATGGTTGATGCTGTTATGAAGGCTGGTCTCCCAGTGGAGTCTTATGAGAACCAAGGAAATCAGCAGGCCTACTGATCACCAGTGGAGTCTTTAATCGTCAAGGAGAAATGAGACAAGGATGAGCAAAGAGGATTTTAGGAAAAGGAGAAATGATTTCAGAGAACACTCGAGATGATTAGGCAATGGAGTCAGGAAAGGGTTTACTTGTTATTGGATCTTAAAGATGATAGTGTGGTATGAAAATGGTGAGAAAAAGGTGAAAGGCCAGGAAACCTCCAAGGTGACCATTTAGGAATCAGGTCCAGGGATAGGACATGCCATTAGACACCTGTGATCCAACTCCTAAAGGGTAAACTCTTCAGACAAAGGGAACATCAAAGATTTAAATACAAAGGTGAAAAACTGAGATTAGAGAGAGACTTTTAACTCTCAATGCTTCGACATCCAGCTTAAGGGAACTTAGAAAGGTTCAATTAATCGAAAAGGACCCTAGTGAGACAGAATCAGCATCCTAAACCCCCAGTATCCCAATTCTTTCAATTAAAACCTAGCAAGAACATCTAAGCACAGATTAATTAATTCATAAATCAGCTAGCAGTAAATATCAGCCACTACAATGGTTAAATTAACATTGAATCAGTACTCAGATAACACATATAGCAAAAAACATCGAAGGTAGGGAGAGCAGGAACATAGGGTACCATGCGATGGTAAATCCTATGCCTGATTTTTGATGCGTACTAGAAGAAATGACCAGTCATGTAAAACATTGCCAACAACTTGATATTCAGTCTGAAAACATCTTCCTCAACGTATCTTACAACTTTAGACATAGAACTTTATCTCAAGAGAAACAACTTACAATTCACAGATATCCGATCAACAACCTTTATAATGAGTGCCTTCATGAGTTTTATAGCTGAAAGAGAGGCAGAGGAGGTAGATGAAACACTAAATGTAACATTAAAATAGAGTAGAAGAAGAGGGTCAAGGCCCATTCTGTTTTAATATGTATGCACTGATTCCTGGTACCCTTTGGATGAAAGATTGGTCTTATAGGCTGAAATTTACTTCAGGTATGTTCTTGATGTACTTTCGCTGTAGTAATTTTAGTACTCTAGTGAATAAAAAAAGGCAGATAAATGACTATGAGGTCTGCCATACTGTGTAACAAATTCTTTGGAAGAATTAGGACTGCTGTCAGGGGGAAATATTCTCGGGAACACAATGTAGAATAAAGACAGTATGGGTACAGTGTCCTTTCTCGGGAGGAAACTTCTGCCGATGTGAAACACTGATGATATTGTTTTCTGTGCATTAGGCCTCATTAGGCCCTCTGTGATAATCATGAGGTCTTCAATCTGGTACATTTTCCTTTTAAACAATGAATCAAAGCTTAAATTCAGGCCTTAAACTCTCTGATTATCCACTGATACTCTTTGCCACTTCATTATTGTCTCTGTCTGCGAAATTTGAGATTTACTGGTGCTGGAGAGGTTTTACAGAGTTTAACTTTGTTCTTTGATGAAAAATTAAGTTGTAACGCCCTCCCAGGAATTTATCTGTGATTACAAGCTTTGAAAACACTTCATCTGCGCTCTCTGCCACTATAATAGTGACCATGAGCAATGGCGGTTTTTACCACCTGTAACCTGCAAAAGCACACAAATCTGTTAAGAAATCAATGTAGTGGGAGGATGGATGTGGTGGAATGCCATGATGATGGTAGCGCAACAAAAGCGAATGCTATGGATGCAATGGAAAGCGGCGGAAACATGCAGTGAAATAGTGAAAATTGATCTGATGAAAGTTGGGCGAAATGAAAAACTTTAATGTAAAACATTAAAATTTTAATGCTTGGCGGGATGATACAATTTACTACAAAATACAAGGTTTGGACCTTTGAACAAAATACACAGAAAATGCATGGAAAACATATGAAATAGGCGGATATGGTGGGACCCGGTCATGGTGGAGGGCAATTCAATTAGGACCGTCAGATCTCAGGAGGAGATCAACGGTTGAGATGGTCCGATGCAATGCTGCGGTTGCGCGATGAGAAATAATGAGTGGAACACGGGATGCAATGAGGGTCGTTGATCAAAAAAAGATCAAAAGCCAGGATCTGCTAATAGACCTTCGGGCAATAAAGTGGGGAAGTGGTTTGGGACACAAAACCGCTGGTTTCGTGTTGCAATAGCGTGGTTTAGAATTTTTTCCAAAATAACGTGATATCGCTTGTTGCCTGCCACGTGTCTTCTTAAAACCACTTATATTTTGCAAATTTGGAGCATTAACCTCCGGATGCTGAAAAAACGCGAAATTACTACAGGCCGTTGGATCTAGGCCTTTGAGATGCAACGGTGGGAGGAGGAGTGCGATCTGAGGAGGTGCACGGTTAGTAGAAGTGGGATCAAATGGTCGGTGGTTTCATTGCGGACCGTCCGATCTGTGGATGAACAGATCAGATCTGCGAAGGAGATACATAGGCAGAGAAGATGGTTAGTGGGTGGGGGAAATCTAAGCCGTTAGATCATCAAGAATGGACGGTTGCGATCTAATCGGAGGGGAGCGATGGGAGGGCTAAAACTCCGATGAGCGATGGTGTGATTTGCTTTGGACCGTCGGATCTATGAGAGATTGACGACTGCGATTGGATTGGAGGAACCCAACTGGGGGACACATGGCGGAATGGGGGAGAATCCTGGCTGTTGGTTCTTGTGGATTCAATGGCTAGGATCACGTCAGAGGATCACAATTGGGAGAGACAGAGGATGGCACAGTTTAAAATTTGTGATTGCGATCGGAGCGAGGATGCGAGGGCCGTCGGATTAAAAGTGAATCGACGGTGGGCATGCAATTGGAGGGGTGACAAAGGGGGATGCGGGTGCGATGGGACTTGCGATGACCATTGGATCTATTTTAATCAACGGTGGGGATTATTTCAAAGCCGATAGACCCAATACACTATCGCATCGGAAGTTTTGGTTTTACAATGGAAAAGCATGTCCCGCTCCGATTCTACGATGCGATTAGCACCTTATGGACTAGCGCTTGGTCTTAGCACTTGGGCTTATTGAGGGGAAGTGGTTAGGGGCTAGCCTAAAGGGGCTTAGCTTGCACATGGAAAAATATGGGTTTTTAGCCAAAAACAGAGCCTTTAAGGCTAAAACTAGGCTTTTGGTTATGGGAAAAAAGGGAGTTGCAATCAAATGAAAGGATTTCACTTGATTTTAAAGGAGGAATTTGATGGTTTGGGAAACTTAGGAGGGATTTTTGAGGTTTAAAGGGGAAATTTTGCAAAGGGGAAAAAAGGCCAAGATGGGGCATTTTGCAGAGATACAAGGGTAGATGAAGGCTCTTCAAAGCATAATTTTTTCATAGAGAATGAGGCTTTTTTGGATGGAAACAGCAATGAGGATTTTTTTTTTATTTTTTTATTTTTGAAGGAAAAGAACACACAGAGGCTTCAAGGATGAGAGATTTTCATGGGAAATGTATCTCTTGAAATCTCATAGAACAATTTAGCCACTTGTTTGCTTGACGAAAATTTCATAGGTGGCTAACACATCACATCTTATTTAAGAGAAAATTATAGGTTCAAATAGTGTAAGATAACATCAACCATCAACAAGAAGTTCTCCAACTCTTAAAGGATAACCAAAATTTGGCACAAAATCGAATGAAACAACATGTAGATCAACATCGCAGCGAGATAAGTTTTGATGTAGGAGACTGGGTATTTTTATGGCTACAACCATACAAACAAATGTCCCTCAAGCAAGATAAGAAGGATAATAAATTATGACCAAAGTACTATGGTCCTTACAAGGTGTTGCAAAAGATTAGTACTATGGAATACAAATTGGAGCTTCTTGCTTCTTCGTGAGTGCATCTAGTTTTCCATGTTTCATGCTTAAAGAAGGTTATATGGGACAAACTTCCAGTTCAAAAAATATTTCTAGAACTTGATGAGGAAGGAAAAATCATATTGGAACCTGAAGCAATCACGGAAATAAGAACTCGACAGCTATGAAATTGATCAATTTCAGAGTATCTCATCAAATGGAAGAAATTACCCACTAAAGATTCTACATGGGAGGATGAGAATTTTATACAGAAGCATCCAGATCTACTCAAGAATTGAGGACAACAATTTTTTGAAGCAGAGGGGCATGTTAGGTCCCTATATTACTAGTATAGTCCCTTATTGTTGTTAGTGTAACCCCCTTATTGTTATTATTGTACCCCTGTAACCCCAATATTGTTATTATTGCGCCCTTAAATTATTATTTTTAAGTCGGCTAGGATTATATTGTGACCCCATGGACTTGTATATATAGAATGTATTATTCCCAAATGGGAAAATCAACAATACATGCACAAAATACACATTTTTCAGAATTTTATGCATTTACAGATGAATGCAGCCCATGGATCCATTAGATCTGACATTATAACAACCAAATCTGAAAGGAAGTCAGAAAAAAAATCATTATATCCCAGTTAAACATGCCTCCCATGCTCAAAACAACCCAAAAACACTGAAACCCCAAGACTACTGCAACACATAATTACTGCATAAAATGACAAAAAATGAGAGACAAAATAGTTCTGATTTATATTAATCAATGAGGCCCAAAAAAAACAAAGATCTAGCCTCTTTTACTATAATATTCCTAATTAGCCCAAGCTAATAGGAATATACTATTTTGTTTTCATTTTCTTGTTGCAAGAATAAAATTGTAAAGGAGGATAAATTAAACTCCTAAAACAGCAAAATAAATCAATGCCCGTGTGAACAAGGCTAAATCTGGGCGCAGCAAGTGGAGGTTAGATCTATTCAGATCTAAGCCATTCTAGTGCCTCTTTTCAATGGGAAAGCCTTCTATCCCCCTGGCAAGAGAGTATTGGATGAGGAGAGCTCATTTTCAGATCTTGGCTTGAGGCCACATCATGTTCCAGAGCCTACAACACAATCCATATTCTAGAACTGCATTATTTGCAAGGAGAAAGTTGCAGGGTCTTTTGGCACTTCAAGGATGAGAGATATCTAGTGTTGGGAATCTGCCCTTCACTATGGTGATCTGTGGATTACAGATCTAATCCATGTTCCATTTAGATATGATTTTAATACTGATGTATTTTCTTCAGAAACTTTGAATCATTCTGCAGATTAGCTGCATTAAATCTCAAATCTACTCCCTGTACATCATTTTCTGCTGAAAAACCCAAGGGGATTTTGAAGAGGAGACTCTATAGTGTACAGATCTGATATGGATCTATATTTTTGTACATAGATCTGCTCTATATGTAAATTTTAAATTATAGCTCTTTTTAGCTAATAAAATAATGCTTTCAAGTTTGAACAGTCATATCATTTGGTTGAAGCCTCTTATTTTGAGTATTTCTTCATGTAAAGTCTATTGCTTTATGTTCTGTAATGAAAGGGCTTTAATATAAATATAATTTACTATTATAAACAATTATATTGAGCCTTCATATTGTCCTCCTGCATATATTTTGTTGAACTGCGTTATTTTCTAAGCAGTTTTGTCACATAGTGCTGTAGCCCCTTCTTTGGGCAATTTTCCAGCTGTATTAGGTGTGGGAGATCTGTTTAACCCACCTAGAAATATTTGTTTTTGATCTCCTCTTGGATTTGGGTCTTATATTATCATATCTAAGGGATCTAAGGGCTTATTTCTAGTGCTGTAGCATACATTCCTGAAAAATACGTTTTTCAGGCATGCCTTGCTAGCAGTCCCATTTTGGGGATATTACAGTGGTATTAGATCAACTATATTGGCATAGCATGTTCTTTGCTTATTTAAGAGCTAATATGTCTTTTCATGGAAAGACAATACTGATGAAGAAGTGTGGTTACACTGAGGACATAGAATTAAAGGGTCCAAACCCTCTATCTAGAAGTTTTCAGAGAGAAGAGTTCTCTAAAACTCTTTTTCAAGCTATGCATGAACTGAAAGAAGAAATATGTGGAATGAAGAGGGAAATACATGCAGATCCCTCAAGAGGATTTTTACATCAAGAAAGCCCCACTACTTCATATGACGTGTGTGAGCATTCAGCTACACAATCTGATCTACAACATTGTAGCATGCCTACATTCCTTGCAAGAGGAGAAGAAGAAGGAGAGACACCAAAAGAGGAGACTCTTGGTGACTATCTCCAAGAATATGAATCTCAGTCTAAAATATTCAAAGAGAATCTAAGCTTCCCAGATTTTTTTCAACTCAAAGAGGAGAGAAGATCCAGTAGAAACATGAGAAGAAGAGGGTGCATGCAGCACACCTTGGGTAGAATCTTCCTACCTAAATTTGATGGATCACCTAAGGACTCAGCTAAGTCTTGGGTAAAGAAGCTGGACACATATTTTCAGCAGCATCAAGTTTCTAAAGAAGAAGCCCTAAGAGTAGCAGCATTGCACCTCCAAGGTAAAACCTATGCTTGGTGGTTATTTGAGACTTTCTTATTAAAAAATGTAAACGTCTCTACTTATGCAAAGTTCACTAGGAGGTTAGTGAAAAGATTTGATTCTATGCCATCTGAAATTTCTGTGGGTAAACAAAATAAGCCCAAGAAATCAGGACCTTTGCATGAGATGGAAATATCCATGAAGATAACTCCATATCAGAACATTGTTGAAGGGGTTAAAGATCTGCTACATGTTTTTCCAAGGGTAAAGGCCCCACCTCAGCAAGAACCTTATTCTCAAGAAGAAGACATGAGTGTTCATTTTTCAAGGATAGATCAAGAGAAAGGATCTCTTATTGATGAGGAGAAGAAAGAAGAAGAACTGAAAGGTTCCTTCAGCACTGTGATAGCAGGAGGAGATCTATTTTTATTGAGAAATGGAGATGAAGCCATTGCTTCCACTAAGAGGGCTCTTGTATCTTTTCAAGAAGGCCCCAAGGATCCTATACATGATGAAGATGAGCAGCATGTGTTTATGATGATAGACAAAGAGACAAAACAATGGAGGAAATGTGTTCCAACACTGCATCCAATTTTTGGAACACACACTATGATGGATCAATCCTTTGTGTTCAAGACTCTTGACACCAATGAGATGATGGGTGTTCGTGAGTTAACTACATCTAAAGGGAGCACCTTAGACTGTGAGATATTGCAGAAGGTGGGTGATGAAGAAAAATATGGTGGAGTTGCTCCAAATTCTCCTTATCATGATACTTCCACACAACAATCAGAGATGGATTTGCGCAGTGGAAGCAGTCATAACATGTTCCCATCTATTGTTCACATGGGAATGAGCCATGAGACATTATTATCTTTTGGTATACCACTTGGGATACCAAATTATTCAGATTTGATGAAAGATGTTTCATGCATTGATGCTCCTTTTATAGATCCAAGGAGGGAGGGAGCATTAGAAGACCATGCTTCAGTGCTGAAAGTATGGGAAATTACAAGGAGAGGGAAATCATTTTTCCCTTAACATCACTATACATTATCTCATCTCATACTATGCCGAGAAAATATGCTACAAGAATGAAGGATGATGCCATCATGAAGCAAGGAAGGCAATCCTTGAATCATAAGACAAACTTGTTTGGAGGATCCTCTTCCATACATGATGAGAGATGGTGGTCACACATTCATACTTTGGAAAAACCAAGGAGGTTTTGGATAGATAATAGCCTTCCATGGGAGACTAACTTCCAAGAACTTCCTTTTTATTTTGAGCATGTGCATGTGCTAGGAGGGTAGCAAGGAAGGACTGGAAACCTTCCACCTTGTACCTTTGGCATGGGACATGTCAAGGATGAGAAAAATAGGAAGCTTGGCTTTCCAACATACACCTTTGACATGGGAGATGTAAAGGAGAAGAAAAAAAACATGGCAGACACTTCAGATGACACATTATCAGCGTTGTCATTGTTGGGCATATTAGATCCCTATTGGAAATCCCAACTGCTGGTGGAATATTCCAAGGTTCTTCATACTTGCATGATTCTTGATGACTGGCTGCATGGAGAGAGCTATTCAATCCTTGATGGAGTCATCTATAATCATGGTAGGATCTTCTTGTCTAGAGCTTCCAAGCTCAAGTATAAGTTACTACAGAGGGCTTATGAAGAGTTCTATTTCAGCCACACATATTCTATGAAGCTCAACAACATCATTTTGAGGAGCTATTACTGGGAGCCCGCTTTGAAAGAGAACTATATCAAAATTTTCAGAGATGCATGGACCTTGTGGAGTTGGAGCAGCAACATGAATCTAAGGAAGAGTTAAACTAGCCCTCTCTTTCTTCCTTTGAAGGAGAGAGTAGATCTATGCACCACTCCATTGATAGAAGGAGGATTTTTGGTGAAGAGCATGCTCTTAGTACATATGTTTTATATTCTGATTTCATGCATTCTTACACCATGTTTTTGTAGGCCATGAATCCAAGGAGGAGTAATATATTTTGTAAGCCTCATGGGAAATATTGAGTCCCAAAAATTTCGGAATTGGGCCACTCTCTTGGAAGAAAAAGGGAGATTTTTCATCATGATGGGTGCTTCCCAAAGGCACCAAATATATCTCACACTTTCAGCTAAGGTGAGATGGTATGGGCAACAATTAAGTGGTGGGAAAACCACTTACCACATCTTTATTTGATGTAGGTAGGGGATGCTCTGTGCTGGTTCCACATGTGGGACTATGATCCACCTCCATGTGCACAAATTTCTGATTGTTTTCACATTGTTTTGATCCCTATATTGATAATATACTTTTTCTTTTTATGGGGATGTATGGAGAAAGGAGGGAAGGCATGCATGTGCCCTATGGGATGACTACACTCCCTATACTTTCTGTCTTATATTTTAGGGAGGGCATTGGGCAAACCATGGTTGTTTCATGTGTTTTATTGTTTCCTTATGGGATGAGATGTTTGCATCTCATGAGAACATTGTTGGAACAAGTCATGGATGGATGGTTTGCTGATCACTTAGCTTATGAGAGAAGCTTATCCTTTGTTTGTGTCACCAATGGAGGAGGAGATGAGTTTTAGCACTCACCTTATTAGTTGCTTGAGGACAAGCAACATTTTGGAGGGGAGGACTGTAATATTCCTAATTAGCCCAAGCTAATAGGAATATACTATTTTGTTTTAATTTTCTTGGTGCAAGAATAAAATTGTAAAGGAGGATAAATTAGACTCCTAAAACAACAAAATAAATAAATTCCCATGTGAACAAGGCTAAATATGGGTTACCTTCATAAAACACCCTTATGTGTGAAAGGGATTAAGTCATTTGACTGGGTCAACTGGACCAAATCAATAGTGATGTCTAGATACATTGAATCACCTAGATGCACAACGCAATTTTAGTTGGAGGCTAATCATGTGAATGCAGATAAATCATTGAGATGGTTTAGGGTTTAGCAAGGTTTCCATCTTATTTAAGGAGGAGGAGGAAAACATGAAGAAGGTTTTTGAAGATATTATTTCTGAAGGATTTTTCTGCTTAGACACTTCTTATTCTATGGTTGTTTAACTAAGAATAGTGTTGTTTAGCACTAGGGTGTTCCTGGTCGGGAATTGCACCTCTTCCATTGAGTACCTCTTGGAGGAGTCTTGCATTTCTGGACCACTATCAGGAATTTGGCCAAGCTCTTCTTCCAACTACAAAGCAGATCTTGTTGAGGGTTTGTTTTTCTTTGTAAGCTGCAACAAGTGGAGGTTAGATCTATTCAGATCTAAGCCATTCTAGTGCCTTTTTTCAGTGGGAAAGCCTTCTATCCCCTTGGAAAGAGAGTATTGGATGAGGAGAGCTCATTTTTAGATCTTGGCTTGAGGCCACATCATGTTACAGAGCCTACAACGTAGTCCATTTTCTAGAACTTTGTTATTTGCAAGGATAAACTTGCAAGGTCTTTTGGCACTTCAAGGAGGAGAGATCTCTAGTGTTGGGAATATTCCCTTCACTGTGGTGATCCGTAGATTACATATCTAATCCATGTTCCATTCATATCTGATCTAAATACTGATGTATTTGCTTTAGAAATTTTGAATCATTCTACAGATCAGCTGCATTAGATCTCAGATCTACTCCCTGTATATCATTTTCTGCTAAAAACCCCAAGGGGCTTTTGAAGAGGAGGCTCTATAGTGTATAGATCTGATATGGATATATATTTTTGTACACAGATTTGCTCTAGATATGAAGCGTAACTTACAAATTTTTTAAGCTAATAAAATAACACTGTCAAGCTTGAACAATCATATCATCTGGTTGCAACCTCTTATTTTGAGTATTTATTCATGTAAAGTCTATTGCTTTCTGTTTTGTAATGAAAGGGATTTAATATAAATCTCATTTACTGTTATAAAAAATCATATTGAGCCTTCATATTGGCCTCCTGCATATATTTGGTTGAACTGCGTTATTTTCTGAGCAGTTTTGTCACATAGTGCTGCAGCCCCTTCTTTGGGCAATTTTCCAGCTGTACTAGGTGTGGGAGATCTATTTAACCCACCTAGAAAGATTTGTTTCTGATCTCCTCTTGGATTTAGGTCTTAGATTATCATATATATGGGATCTAAGGGTTTATTTCTAGTGTTGTAGCATACATTCCTAAAAAAATCATTTTTCAGGCATGCCTTGCTAGCAATCCCATTCTGGGGATATTGCATTTACAGAAATCCAAGATGACCCGACAAGGGTTTCTTGATAAACATAAAATAAAAGAAGCAGAGGCTACAGATTTATGGTTGAATCACACTGTATGGCTAAAGCTCTGCATAATAATGGCTGATTATGAAAATAAATGGCTGTAGCTCCTCCTACTAGCTTTCCGGGAAAAAGGTTGATCCTCCTTCAGGGAAACTAGCTCAAAATACAAGGGATTAAACCACTCCACTGCAATATCTTAAGAAATAATGTAGTTTCTGCAAGGGACTATGCTATTGCTGAAGGTGACTGCTTGGCCTAACACCAGATAGTGGAAAATGTAGCACATGATGCTTCTCTTAGATCCCTTAAACAAGTTCTCCAAGAGGAAGTGAGGAATTCCCGCATGAGAAAGCCCTTGCACTAAATAGTGCTGCAACTTAGCTAAATAGATGAAGTATAAAAATATTCTAAACAGACCCAATCATAAAATCATAACCTTTAATCATCCCTAATATGGCTGCCATTCCCTTCATTATATACTTGATGAGCTTCCTCACCAAGGGTCCCACCCAATTATGAGGTTTCTTCCATGCAAAGGCTCCTCCACCAAAATTACATTGTCCTCATTAGTCCTACTCATATTTTTACAACACTATTTGATTTAGTCAACCTTGACTTGATATTCATGCATTGTCTCTTTTCACACCCAAGGTGTCTTCATTTTGACTAGCTAGATTGATCTTCATTCACACTGAGCTGTCTTTATTTATGATCCACTCCTCATATAATAATTTTTTTGACTTGGTCAAACTTGACTTTGTCCACACATTTTAGACCCTTTTCACACATGAAGCTGTTTGATCTAGTTATTAACATGATCCCATTTCACATAATGAGGGATTCTATGCCTACTTAAGCAACTTATAAACCTCCTTTCCAATTTATTCATCTAACTAGATATTAAAATCAAAATTAATATTCCTATTAGCTACATGCTAATTTAGGAATACTACAGTCCTCCCCTCCCAAATTTTTCTTTTCCTCAAGCAACTGCAAAGATAGAACTGAAGAGCCTCCTCTCCTCCTCTTGTAGCACCCTCATATGATAAGCTCCTCCATGGAACAATATGCTTTCTCATCAATAAGTCTCCAAGCTTCTCCTCACAAGTATGTAAGTTAGATTTTGGTAACAATTCCAAATAGCTATCAACATGAAAAATTAAAACACTCATGGAGGCAACAATGTGTTGTCTAGAGGCCTTATTGAGGCATGGAGTCTGAAATATGTTGGGAATCATTATCCCAAAGTGAATCTCCCATCCCCAAGCTATCATCCATATAAAATGAGCCACCTTCCAAAATGGTAACTCATGTGAATTCTCCTCCACCTTTGGATTTTGTAAGGAAGGTGGACTGCATAACTAAAAATGAGAGATGATTTTGTTTAACTCACGCTGTCTCTCTCTCCATTTATGATACATGTGGAATTGCTGATCCTGGGCTTCAATAATATAGTCATTAGGAAGCCAATATATATTTGGAATCTCATGATTCCATTCTTTGATTTCAACAACCCTTCTTGCCCCAACCATTCTACATATAATGAATGGAACATCATTGTCATAAGGGACAAAAAATAAGAATGGACTATGTGTTATGTAGCATGTTGGATGGTGATAATAGTCCTCTAAGTAGAACCAGCGTTGTCCTTATTTTTGCTACTTCAAAACATGATGTGATAAGTGGCCATACCACCACTTACGTGCTGCCATAAGCTTCTTAAAATCTTGAAAATAGAAGAGGATATTAGGTGTTGGTTGAATATGGTCCAAGCAAAACATGTCTTGCCCAAGATCCTTCATAGAATGGTCATCCCCATAACTGAAAGTAGGCCCAAAAGGGCCATGAAATCCACAAGAGTTTTCTCTCTTGTGGAGAAATGTGCTGAAAATGAATGGTAAAGGAGTGTACAAACATTGTTAGTTGATAAATAAACATCAAAACACAATCTTTACCATAGATTGTATCCATGTTGGTGAAGAGGTTCATAGATAAGCCTTCCCATTTCTTCATAAAAAAGGGAAGTGATTGAAACAACCTTGCAAGGTGGTTGCTCTCCTCCTCATGCATCAAACAAGTTACATATCTCTTGATATGTTGGTGAACATCTTTTGTGAGATCCTCCCAATAGAATCCCTCCATGATTGTGAGATAAGACTCAATGAAATCTACATATCCTGAAGAGAGTGCTTCATATGCTGCATGTAGAACCTTCTTTTTGAGCTTGGAGTCTGTTGTACCTTGAGAAACAATTCCTTGTTGTGTAAAGGAATCCATGCTCAAGACATTCAAATAACTATGTCACAGTGATATGGTTCCATGTTCAATCACCTCCAGAGTTCAATCATTGCATTTTAAAAATCAAATGCTATAAACAATCCACAATGCTATTATTTGCTGATATAGAATGAAATGTTTAGAAGAGGAATGAAAGGAAAAAGCCCAAAACAATATGCTGCTGTACAGAATCTATTATCTCAGACTTTAGAAGAATTAAAAGAGAAGAACAGCTAAAATGAAGGAGCGCCTATTAAGGGTTTTAACTCTTATTTACACATGCAAAAAGAGACCTGCTGCTTCTTTACTTCATTTTATTCAAGCACTGAAGATACATTATGGAAACTAGAAGACGTGTCAAGATCAACAAATACTAGGATCTTGCTTTTCCTTCATAAATCACTTGAAATCTCAGTACAAAAATTACTGCCTGGAGATCTGAAAAAACCGGAACCTTTCCCCTCTCCCTTGTTCTGCTTTTATCTCTGCTGTTTCCTCTAACTAACTGTTATGATCAGTTTTAAAACTAATTCTTGAAAATTCTGGCATTAATTACAATTACAAAAGACTTGTTTTAATATTATATATAAAATATATAATATAAAACCCAAAAATAAAAAGGGAAGTTTAAAAAGCAAATGGTGCATTTTGGGTCCACCATTTCACCTGTACGTATCAACAACAAAATCACCACTGGTCTTTGAAAACCAATAACCGCCTGTGCAAACACACATCAAATGCCAGAATTGATATGTACAACTGTCTAATGCTTCACATGACGTCACTGCGGGGGCTGCTGTGGTACGGTGACAAATCTTGGGTTGCACCCCCCGCAATACATCCTCACCGTCAATCTTCATTTGCCTCACGGTCAACAAGTCAACTGCGGGGGTGCCATCTCTCCTAAAATTCGTTCTGTTTGTGATGCCGCACACCGTTGGATCTGAGCCAGAAATCGTTGATTTAACTGCAATGTTATATGTGGTTGCTTCCCTGCGCCATTGTGAGACTGCTTCAAATTGAGAAAACTCCGCTTGATCCGCAGTCAAAAATATATATATATATATAAAAGAAGTAAAGCTCAGTCACGTTATTTCAGAACCATGCTACTCTGGTTCAATCAGTAAACGAACCCAATAGAGCTTGGTAAATGTGGTCTTTGAGCGGATAAAATCTCAGCATACGATTCTGCAAATTGTTCTTGCGATGTTTGATTGAATCTGAAAGCGATCAAGGAGAAAGTCAAGTTGAAGTCGATGAGCAGTTATGTTATTTCACTGGATCTGTTCCTTGTGAATCCGCAATCTCTTATGTGGACAAAAATGTCAAACACAAACCGAATTTCAGTCGAATGATTCAAACCCAATTTTGAAAAACGTTTTCTGGAAAAACAGACATTTGAAGAATCATTAAAATCTCTTAAACAGACTTGGATTTCTGAGCAATTTCCTCGCTGAAGTCAATTGGGCATATTCTGCAAAAAACCCACGTCGCGGTTTTTTGAAATTTTCCTCCGTTTGCCCACAATTTGAAAACGAAAATCGTGACCTAGGAGGGTCTGCGTTTTTGTGTAAGTATTTTTCACCCTTCAAACGTTTGCCTTCTGATAAATAGGTAATGGATTCTTTGCATCAGCTAAGATTGCTTGATCCAGCATTTCAGGGACTTCTTCGTTTCTCTTTAGAGCATGTAGAGCCATCCCAAGGTACACATTAGAACAGACGACTGAGGATTTATAAGGAAAACCATTCGAAAATGATGCTCCGCAAAATCATACTTTTCCTACCAGAGATATATCATTCCAAAACCATACCAGGCATTGTAATGGCGAGGGTCAATTCGCAGTGCACTTCGATAACAAGTAATGCCATTCTCAAACTCCTCCATTGCAACATATTCGTGACCACAGAGTGTATGAGCATAAGTAAAATGTGAATCAAGCTGTATGGCCCGTTGAAAAGTTTTCAGGGCAGTCTCATGATCCTTTTGCAAACTATAACAATTACCCAAAGCACACCAAGCTTGAGGAGATAAACGATCGATTGCATTTAATTCCACCATGCTGCTACAACAGGGACGTCTCTCATCAATATATTTTGCATCCAGGCCTAACATCCATAAACCCACAGATATGACCTCGTGTGTATATGTGTTTAAGGAGGCGCTGTTTATGTTAGTATACTGTGCAAGATCCCTCGAAAGAACATACAAATGGAGCAGCTGCATGATGGAAATACGATTTTTCATCTCCAAATTTCCACCAGTTTGGATGTGTTCAATGACTTTCCTCCTGAACAATGGCCGACTTTATCTATCTTATAAAGCCATGACTGGTTATTTTGTATGTAGAATATGAATTCACTGATGTCCATTCAAGGATAGCCATTTCTGATTTCGAAAACCCATGCCTGCTTGCATGTATAGAACTACAAAGTACACAGCAATCTATGTTTGAACTTTGCCTTAGATTATCATGTAATCTTGTTAGAAATAAGAAAGCCAGAATTCCGGAACTCGTAAGTTCAGATTGCAATCATTATTAGCGTAAAAGTTATGATTTATGAAATGACTGCTCCAAATTTGCACCAAATAAACTCCAATACAACCTGCTCAGCTTTCCAATAACTGAAAACACTTTCATGAGCTTCCAAAATGCAAGAATTAGTCTTACCCCTGCAATGTGATTAAATCACTCAATAACAGATTTCTTAGGAATAGTGTTTCAAATGCTTTATCTCCTTGAACTTGTTCTACTTCGATAATTTTTCCTCAGCAACCTTAAATTTCCCAGAGCTTCTCCGAGCTTTTTGCTGAGTAAAATTATGCTACAACAGAGTCTTTAGTCAAGTAGATATTTCCATGGAAGTAGATGGCTTCTTCAACCAATTTATACCTCTCATCCATTACTTGTTCATCAAGAACCTTACATGTGAATAGGTTCTTGGAATATTCCAGCAAGAGTTGGGACTTCCAATATGGATCTACACCTCCCAACAATGACAACACTGTAGAAATCTGAAGTGAAGTATCTGTCATATGATGGCTCTCCCCTTTGACATGCTCAATGCCAAAGACACATGTTGGAGTAATCTTACTCCTCCTTTGCTTCCTTTCTTGCAGCTGATCTTGCTCAAGACAAGATTGAAGTGTATGGAAGTAGATCACCTTTTGGAAGGTACCTTTCCTCCAAAACCTCCATAGTTTTTCCCATGCATACAAGAGTGCTGAGACCCTCTTGTCATATTCAAAAATATTTCTTATGTGTAGGAGTATTTACTGCTCCAATGTTATGGAGTGGCCATTTGAGACCATTCTCATGTCATCATAGATTTCTGAATCATTTTCCAGCGTAGATAACTGAGTAGGATATGGATATGTCCAACTCAGAAAATTGATCATCTCTCCTTGGAACCCATCAAAGGTTCTCAACGCCATAGTAGCTTCTCCCAAGGTTCCTTCCTTAGCCATACATGTCATTGTTGCAACAATTTGAGAGAACACTTTGTTATCTTCCAATCAGGGGGTCTCCCTTGTAGAATGCATCCATGCAAAGAGACATCAAGGCATAGAGCAGAATGTATATTTGTGTGGACTAATTTTTCATTTCCCTCATTGCACAAATCTTCCTGCCTCCTTTGCACATCAATATTCTGGAATAAAGAGGGGTGTGTGCTCCTCAACATATAAGGCTTGTCCTCCCCTATACCTCCTTCTATCTTCAAGATCTCACCATTTGATAATGATGGCACATGGACTGTACCATGATCTCCATATGTGAGATTATTTGGAACTCCTTGCCAAAGTGAAAGAGTATCTCTCTTTGGAGCAAGTGCTCCACCTTCCTCTTCATGAGGTCCTAGATGTGCTCTTGATATGAAAACATTGTTACCTCCAGCCTTCTCTTCCTTCTCATCAATAGGTGAGAATACCTCATCAACAATGATAGACCTTAGATCTTAGTCTTCCCTTGAAATAGGAATCTCCTCATGCAATGGGCGTCTTGCCCTTGGCAAAATATCATGCAAGTTTTCATCCCCTTCAATGGTTTTCTGAAATGGAGTTTGGTTTATAGATCCTTCCAACTCATGCAAGATCTTTTTTTGTTTTGGTTTTATTAGATCCATAGAAGGTGTTTCATATAATTTTCCATCAAATCTTTCCACTACTCTTCTAATAAACCTTGCATAAGTATATGTATTTGCATTCTTCAATGAAAAGGTTTCAAACAACCACCAAGCATAAGCTTTACCTTCAAAATGCAGCGCTGCTACTTTGATGGCTTATTTTTATGAAACTCGATGCTGTTGCACATAGGTGTCTAACTCCTTCACCCAAACCCTAACTGGACATTTAGGTGATCCATCAAAAGTAGATAGAAAGAATCTACCCACACCATGTTGCTTGCTCCTTTCTTCCTTGATCTTGCAAAACCCTTGGAATTTTAAGTGATATTTGAACCTCTTAGATTGAGATTCATACTCTTGCAAATAATCACCAAGAGTCTCCGTCTTTGGCACATCTCCTTTCTCCATTTTCTTTGTCATGAACATATGGCTGGTAGAGCATTGTAAATATGATGATGTGGCTAAATTCTCACAACCATAAGATGAGGAACTCAAGCTTTCCTCATTTACAAATATTTTTGAGGGACCTCCATGTTTTTCCCTCCTCATTTATTTGATGTCATTGCTTATACCCTTTAGAGTTTGAAGAAGAAGTTTTGAGAACCCCTTCCCTCTAGAAAATAAGGGTTTTCTTTGATATCTCTTGAAAATATTCTCCTTCCCATGAGAATACTCCTTATATGTCATGATTCACAGGCTGAGCCAAGATTAGAGCTTTGATACCACTGTAATATTCCCAAATGGGAGAATCAATAATACATGCACAAAAAATGCATTTTTTAGAATTTTATTCATTTAAAAATGAATGCAGCCTATGGATCCATTAGACATGATATTATAACAACCAAATTTGAAAGGAATTCAGAAAAAAATCATTATAGCCTAGTTAAACATGCCTCCCATGCTCAAAACAACCCAACAACAATGAAACCCCAAGACTACTGCAACACAAAATTAATGCACAAAGTGAAAAGACAGTTTATTAAGGGTTTGTACTAAAAAATATGACAAAAAAAATATATATAATTTATATTAATCAATGAGGCCCGAAAGAAATAGAGTTCTAGCCTCTTTTACAGAAATACAAGATGACCCAATAAGGGTTTCTTGAAAAACATGAAATACAAGAAGCAGATGCTGCAAATTTATGGCTGAATCACACTGTATGGATGAAGATTTGCATAATAATGGCTGATCATGCAAATAAATGGTTGTATCTCCTCCTACTATCTTTCTGGGAAAATGGCTGATCCTTCTTCAGGGAAACTAGCTTAAAATACAAGGGATTAAACCCCTCCACTGCAATACCTTAAGAAATAATGCAGTTTCTGCAAGGGACTGCACTGTTGTTGAAGGTGTCTACTTGAAATACCACCAGATAGTGGAAAATGTAGCACAATATGCTTCTCTTAGATCCCTTAAACAAGTTCTCCAAGAGGAAGTGGGGAATTCCCGCATGAGAAAACCCTTGCACTAAACAGTGCTGCAACTTAGATAAAAAAATGAAGTATACAATTAGTATAAACAGATCCAATCATAAAATCATAATATTCAATCATCCCTAATATGGCTTCCATTCCATCCATTATATACTTGATGAGCTTCCTCACCAAGTGTCCCACCCAATTATGAGGTTGCTTCTATGCAAAGGATCCTCCACCAATATTATGTTGTCCTCATTAGTCCTACTCATATTTTTACAACGCTATTTGATTTAGTCAACCTTGACTTGATCTTCATGCATTGTCTCTTTTCACACCCAAGGTGTCTTCATTTTGACTAGCTAGATTCATCTTCATTCACACTGAGCTATCTTTATTTATGATCCACTCCTCCTATAATAATGATGTTGACTTGGTTAAACTTGAATTTTTCCACACATTTTAGGCCCTGTTCACACATGAGGATGTTTTATCTTGTTATTAGCATGATCCCTTTTCACATTATGAGGGATTTTATGCCTACTTAAGCAACTTATGAACCTCCTTGCCCATTTATTCATCTAACTAAATATTAAAAGAAAAATTAATATTCCTATTAGCTGCATGCTAATTTAGGAATATTACATAGAAGGAGGTTTTGGTCATTTATATAATCCAAGAATTGTTCATTTATGTAATGTATTAGAGGTTCCCCCTCGAAGTGGCTGATTTTTAAGTCGTTGATCTCACTTTTCTTCTATTGTTGGAGCTGATTTCATAACAATCTCTAAAACAAAGCTTAACCAGCCTATAGAAATCTATGAAGTCCCATTGAAACCCATATGTAATAGGGTGTAGCAATCCTTCCTAGTTTTTCATGATCCAATAGTTGGTGTGTTGGAAGATGAATGCAATCAAAACCTTTCTCCATTAAACTATGAGCTTCAGAATCAAGATGATAAAAGTCTCATCAGACAGACATTTCCATCAATAGAAATATCATCAAAAAGCTTATCTAAAATCAACAATTATCTCAGGATAATCATAGGTTAATTTTGCAGGGAAATAAAGGTAAAAATAACAGTTTAGTTTCATGGCATGGAGGCCATCTAGAAAATATGTACAGTTGCTTGGATCAGTTGAACATTAATGCGTATGCCTATAAAAATCCTTTTGTACAATTTGTAGAGTCAAATAAGGAAATTAATTATTTCCTTATCAAATTTATATTTATTGAGAAGTTTCTATGGGTTTGCAGAACTTCAGTTTTGATCACAAATAAGAAAATGCAACAAAATCCATAAATGTATATAATGCTTGAATGGTTGCATTGGCTGTTTCATTTTACCTAATCAACTGTTGTATAACTGATTAGAGTAAGTAGGTATAATTTCAGTTTGATTAGATTTTGTTTTCAATAGCAAGTTGTTTCAAATCAGATTTAGTTTGCAGAAAAAGGTTGTGATTTCAATTTGATATTTTCAGTTACAAAGATTATATAACAAAAGCATGTGCAAGCTTGGGATTGACCCAATGGATCAGGTCACTAGTCGACAGTGTTCTTGAAATCTCACAAGGAGATGCCACCCCCAAGTGAAGTCGTTGTTAGGGTCCTATAAATAATAGGGATCATAATTTTGAGTTGGCTATTTTTAACCTTGTAATATTGTACATACCTTTGCTTTATGCAAATGTTTTCCCATATTAAAAAATGAAAATAGGGTATGTCCTAAAAGAAAAATCTAAGGACCAAAAGAAAGAAAATAAAAAAAGGATATAAAGTATGAACCCCACAAAAATAAATAAAAATAGACGCTGAAAGTGTTTCACATTCAAATACCACTACTCTTAGTTTATTTTTTGCAAATAAAAATTGTGTGCAACTTGTCCAAAATGCCACAATTCATGATGGTCATATAGTTTAATCATGATTCAATCATGCTTTTAAATTTCATGTTATGATAGTTAGTAAATAAGGATTTGGCCAAACCATTTAATCTTGGCAGATCAGTAGTTAGGTAGAGAATAAAATGAGCTCATGAGTTTAATCTAAGCCATTGAAGTTATAAGGTTAGAAATAGGTTAGTTTTCTTATCAAAAGAAAATAAAAGGGTCAGCAAGCTCAAATGCACCCAATAAAGGAAGTAAAAATTTTAGGGTAAATAAGGGGTAGGTAGATTATTTTCACAAGTCATGGAAAGCATCATTTGTTTATCTATTGTCACTAAGGCCATTTCTAACATTTCCCCTTATCCCAACTCTTTTCCCATGCAAAAACACATTCCCCTTACTAATATCCCTTTCCTCTCTTGGAAATCATTCTCCCTTGTAAAAACCCTTTCCCCTCCTAAAAGACACTTTTTCCCTTCCTAAAAAACCCCTTTTCCCTTCCTTAAAACCCCTTTCCCTAGTTTAAAACCCAGTTTCATTATTAAAACCCCCTTCCCCTTTACTAATTTTGCATCATTCAAATAACACATGAAAACCCACATATCCAAATTTTGCAGTGCTTATTACATATTGGGCCCCATTTCATTTACCCTCCCCGATATCATTTTAAAACCCCTCACCTAAATGTATTTATAATCCTCCGCTCTCATATTCCTCAAACCATTTATATCATTTAAACCTATAGTTTATATTACATTAATTTCCCGCTAAATATGTTTCCCCAGATCCCATATATTATTTTAGTCTATAGTTTATTTTAAATCCCCCATATCATTTAAACCCATTGATATTATTATCCCTTCACATAACCTTTTCCCCGGCCCCAATTTCTTTAAAACCCCTTCTTAAAACCTTTCCCGACACTACCTTATTAAAATGGATTTCACAACAATTGTTAATCGTCTGGTCTCAGCTATCCAATCCAACTATCTTTAAACCGTTTCACATTCCCTCGATGATCTATGATTAAACGCCGAGGGGGGGTGTGAAATGGGTGGTTTTATCCATCGCCCTCCCTGCCATGAGGCATCACCAGAGCATATCGCACCCCCCATCCTAAAAACTGCCAAACCATCCTTATGTGTGCGATAAACCATCTGTCTGCTCCTACACTGTGTGGTAAACCACCAATGTGATAAATCCCCACGCCAATGCAATAAACCATTTAAATTTCAAAACCTTGCTTTACTGTAATTATCTTATCTCTCTTTGAAATGCGAATTTGAATTGCGAAAATTTAAAGCCATTTCCAAGAAGAATTGAAACCTCCACAGTCTGAAATATTTCTATAGATCTCCCAGTTCAATGAAGCCATTGCTCACAGACCTGTGTTTTATTAACAATTGTTTTATTTTGCAGGTAATTAGCAAGACTAGGATATTGGATAAACAATTTTGATACTAGTTCCAAAACCCGTTTACTCCAGATTCTTGGGATATGAATTCAAAGGCTTCACTCAGCAAAAATTTCATGTATAGAAATAAAACCAAGTTAAACAGAAACAGAGATGGAAGATACAATTTACATAGAGACAATAATGGTTAAGCAAAGATAAAACATTTACACCAGCAAAAACAAAAAATCATACAAATTACTCTCCAAGAAACATTTTTTCTTTTAGTAAAATCCACTTTGACTAAAATCACAAAAACACAAGAAAGTTAGTGTGATTTACAAAATAGAAGAAAATAAAGACAAGTTAAATATGAAACATATGAAGTAGTCAAATGAAAAAGAAAGTGAAAAATCAGATAAATGAAAGAAAGACAACATGCAAGAGAAACAAACAAAATAACAGCAATCAGAAATCAACGCCAAATTTCAATTAGTTAGAAAGTTGTCACTACCTTTTTGCATACAGATATTTTATTTTCTAGAATAAATCCTAATCAGTTGATAGGATATTTTGTCATAAGTTGTATAAATACTTCATCAATTCAAAGTATTAAGTGTGGATTCCTGAACATTTCTATAGTTGAATTGATCTAAATACCTGAGGGTTTAATGTACCATTTTCAAGTCAACGGACATGACAAGTAATAAAGGCATTTCATTATAGGATTTATGTGTTGAGCTGCTTCGGTGAAGTATATTTCAATTGTTCAATGTTATTTTCTTAAGTATTCCATAAAATTGCATGTTTTTCCAAATTTAAATGTTATAACAAGAATATTATTATAGAATTTGTTTAAATACACTATGTTATGAACTGTTATTCATTTTAATGTTTTCCTTTGATATATAGATCTAAGAATCCTTAATTTATCTCCCATCCCAATTTACCTCTTTCACATTCCTTCAACATCTAGTTTAAGGAATCCTTAACTGCTCCTTGATCCTGACTGAAAATCACTTCACCATTCAGCATTTAAGATCTAATTTTTCTTAGCTACCCTACCCTGTAACACTTCCTTTAGAACTTGATTATGTTATGTTTTCTTAATATTTTGACTCCATAGCCCAATGGAAAAGTAGAAAAGACAATTATCCATCTAAATCAGTAATTCCACCAACAAATCAAAATCAAACCAAATCAATCTTACATAACTAGCCTAAAATTAATTAAAACAACAAAGTTTAAATCATCAAGAGAGAGCCCTCTCTGAGCATTAGGAAGGCTAGATCCTAATCTCCAAAAGGTGGTTGATAGTTACCTCGGTGATTTATTTCTCTAGCCTTGAGAAATTACTGAGTGATAACAAGATGTATAAACTTCTCAATGTACTGCTTGAATGTAAATTCCTCTTGATCTTTCATTACTAGGGAAGCTCAAAATATTATAGACTGTTGATTCCCTTCTCATCTAACTTCTGCATTGCAAAGTTGAATATGTCTGCTTGATAATAGATAAACATATAAACCAAAATTGAAGTATACTTGAACACTCCCTCAGTTGGTGACTTAACGAATTGCTCATGAATACTGTTAGCCAAGAATTGACTGAAATTGAAAATGATGAAAGGCTTGTGATCTGTAGAAAAAATCAACAGGAAGCCTAACATAGGTTTATCTACGCATTTATCAGAATAACATCCCAAGAGGTAGGATAACACATAAATTATTTTCTTGGCCTGATCTGGGAAAATAGAAGAGGGGTAAGGTGGATTTTTTCTAGGAAATTGGGTGTTTTTAGGTAAGAAGAGGTCAAAAAGATGTGCTCTTTTAGTAAAATCTAGCTTCTGATACAATTCAGTTACGGCTTTTATTGAAAATGGAGTGTTGGTTTCTACAGAAGGGGCCTGCATCATCTGGTCAATGTTTTTAAAGGTAATGGTGAATAGAATTTCACCACTAGGGGCTATGATCTGAATATGGAGGTACTTGATAATGGGGGCAAGGTATCCATTTCCATTTTAATTAAATGTGTGCAAAAACTCCAAGTATAATTGATTAAACAACTACTTAGAACTATTCCAGAGATTGACTTTAGGGTCATTTACTAGATATGTCACCATTAAACAAAAGGATGAGATCCAAAGGCTACTTGGCCCTTTACAGACTCTGTCTATAGAACTTGTAGAAGTTAAAACTCATAATATGAAAATGAAATGATTTGTATTTTCTGTTCAAGATAGTCATTTACCATAAAATATATATGCAAACAGTTATTCATTTCTTGCAATTGAAATAGAGTGTTTTTGGTAGTTGTATAAGAGTTTATGTGTCAAGGTAAGTTATTTTGATTTTTGGTTTAACTTATCAAATCAGAATTTTTCAGCAAGATAACTTCAACGTATCATGACACATGTGTTTGATGAACAATTCACCCCTCCTGGGCTACATTTGCTAGATCAAGCCTCCCAAAATGAGCTTGTCCTCTTGTATTAAAAATCTCTCAAAGCAATACAAGATTATAAGTGTCTCAATAGAAAAATCTGAATATAAATAATGATTCAGAAGACAGGAAATAGCTAAGAATGATTTTCCAAATTCCCTAAACAGTGAGGAATTACCATAAATAATGATTTCTTCATCAATGTCCTACTGGATATTTGAACTTCTTTGCTACTTTTCTAGCTGTATAAGCCCTCAAATTCCTCTAAAACCTCTTCCAATGGATTCAGAAGGTCAAAATTAGCTGAAACAGATCTTTGGTTCTCCTCAAACAGATAACCACAACTCAAAACATCTCAAAACCCAAAATGGCCCTAGTAGCCCTGAAAAATCTCCTGAAGTATTTCGGCCTCTAAAAGTATTCAAACAGAACTGAAACCTATTCCAATGGTTCTGAAATGTTGTAAATAGTCAAAAATGACTTTTGGTTCACCTAAAATGGTTAACCACAACTCAACACAGATCCAAACCCAAAATGGCCCTAGTGGCTCAAAAATATTCTCCGAAGCTAAATAGGCTTAAGATCAGCTCCAATGGCTCTGAAACATGTACCATTGGTTTCATAGTACTGAGAAAATATGCAATCAAAAAAAATTTCGCTCAGAAAGGTTCTCCCTTGAGAAAGATATGGCCAAAACAAATTTTGTCTAGTTTGGCCTAAACAAGCTCCACTAAATGTGGAGAACTAGAGTTAACTCCAGTTAAAATAGCAAGAGATGCCAAAATTGGCAGGTGCGCTCTAAATATATCTAGGCGGTTAATTGTAACATTTAATGTTTTAGTGGTACTGGCCACATGGCTGCAATTACCGTCGGGGAAAAAGTTTATAAAACCATAAACAACTTAACCGTGGCATTTAAAACGTTTAAATAGGCACTGTCACATGAGTTTTGGGTGGGTGGTTATGGTTTGGTTATGGCCACACCCCCAGTCCAAACAAATGTGGTCACATTGCTTGGCGGCTAGCCCCTTTAAACCTCCGCCTGAAACACATTTAAAACTTAAATAACACCTTTCCACCATATATGTTAAGAAAGAAACATATGGCATAATGGTTTACGCGTCTGGTTTGTTGGTGGAGGGTCAGACGTTTGACTCTGGTGGAGTCATAAGCTTTTTGAACCACCATTAATTTCACAGGACAGGGGCCACATGGCAGCCTCCAATTGGCCACCATGAACCAAAGTCAAACCAATCTTCCAACTGCAGATTGCCAAGTGTCAAAATCTAATTGGCCCAGGTGGAAAGGAATATTCGAATATTCGAGGAATATTCCTTTTTTAATTTTTTCAAAAATTTAAGTCAAACCTGGTCAAACTGGTCTTTTTGTAGTATACTGAAAACTTCAAACCTGCATAAATTTCTCATACAGTGTCGGATTTGAGTGTCGTTCATGGCATTGGGATTGTATCACCGAGGCATATCCGTTCATTCAGGTTGCAAGTGATTTTGAACACTTTCAATTTTGAGCTTTTCCCATGGCCTAGACTTGAGCTCTTGATCACACCTCCCAAATGAGAAGCTTTTGGACCCAAAAGTTCACTGAAATTCTAAAACTGAACTGTAATACAGAAAATGAGAGAATAAAAACATCCTCTTCTCTTCAGCCTCCAAACATTTTCCTGAACTGCCAACTGTTCCCATGGAAAATTTTGCTGAATGAGCCATGTACTTGTGCCGAATCTCGACCAAGTTTTCTCACCATACAAATCTGCCATACTGAAACTAGCAATGACACTTGCTGAAAATTGTGCCCTCTTTGCTTGCATGCCTTTCCAACTCATGGAAACTTGCATTGCTTTGCACTGACACTTCGTTTCCTACACCATCTGACACCAAAGGTACCTTGTGCAACATACGACATCAACAAGAAGTTGACAATGAAATGTGCTATACAATTGACACAACCATCAATGTAAAAAGTGTGCACATAATCTACACAAGTCGATAATCATGTGTAACACAATTGACACAAGTCGATAAACATGTATGACACAATCGACACAAGTCGACAAACATGTGTGACATAATCGACACAAGTCGACAAACAACAAGATACATCTTGACAAACACATGTGTATGTATCATGTACAATGAACTATATATAGTTCGCTAATTACACATACAACCTCTATATACATGTGCAACTTCAACTCTTCTTTTCAAATACCAACAGGTACATCATCCCAAAAACATGTGGGTGACTAAGAGCTGAAACTAAAATACATTGCTGCAACATAAGTGAGTATCATACTCATCTTTTACACCTCCATGGCGAAATTTTGCAACAACAAAGAAATTCCTTCAATTGAAACTGCTTCTACATGCAATCTTGCATCAAATTTTCAAATGAAATACAAGCATACATATCTGAAATTTGCATGTACAAAATGAGTAATGACTTACCGCATTAAGAAGTTAATCCACTTCCTACCAAGCCAACTCCATGGCGTCTTTTGCTGCAACCGCAATTCTTCATGTGAATCTTCCATTTCCACATCGATAATGGACTCCATAGATCCACTTGCGCCGAACTGTTTGTCCCTTAGCTGCATATGCTTTGGACGATGAGTTGGATGCAAGGTCCAACAATGAGAGACATCATGTCCCTTCCTTTGACAAAATGTGCAACTTTTAAGCACTTTCTGAGAAAACTTTGTTTCCCTTTTCTGCTTCCTATGTGCTTTCGTTTTCAACCAGCAACGTGAAGCAACATGGTTAAATCCACCACAAAATGAACATCAAAACTTTCTTCCATTTGAACAAGAAAAATTATCATTATTTTACACAATCAAATTGATCATGTGAATGATTATACCTCTTTTTCTATATGAAATGTCCATCCTTTTTGTCTTCGAAAGATGATGAACTAGTAGAGGAAACAACTTTCCTTTTTAGACTTTCATCAATGTTCTTGTCTTGAAAACTACTTACATTTGCATGCTCACCATAAGGAACATGTTTACCTACTACTTTCTGAAATGATGACTTCAAACAATGGCAATCATCCTTAGAAAACTTTTGACATATATGCATAGAAGAACTTGGAATAAATGTTCTCTTTAAATTTGCATCACATGCATTCAAGGATTTGGAGTCTTCGCTATTAAACTGCACATAACCAAGACCAACATTCTTGGGTCGCTACACAACTGAAATAGGGTCAACCATGCCTTGTGCATGCTTTCCCAAACCTTTGCCTTCATGATATCCCATCTTAAACATTATTTTGGACCCGATTCGCCTTGTATGTTTTTCAAAAGAACCATTACACTTTTCAATGGAGGAAATTGAAGACAAGTTGGAATGGTTTACCTCTTCCTCAAGAATTTTCTTGGACAAATTTTCTTGAGCTTGAAGGAGTTGTTTCTCCATTTCATGCAACCTTTGAAGAATTGATTCCTTCTCATCCTTCATGGCCAACAATTGTGCATGAAGCTTCACACTTTCTCTTTGATCCTCAATGAGAATCTGCACCATGTCCTTCACCTTAATGAACTCATTCTTCATGTCATCATTGAATAATCTTGTGAAGGAGGAAACTTCACTTGTAGAAGAAGTTGACATTATGTAAATGGTCAAATTAACAAAGGAACTTCTGAAGAAAATTTCTCAAAGCTTTCAGTCAAATGGCAAGCTTTTATCTAAATTTTAGTAAAGACCCCTTCTTAATCAAGAAACCATAAAACACAAACTATTGGAGTTTGTTTTCCAAAGATAATCTTGAGGTACTTTGGGATAAGGAAATAGCCTACAAATATTTTCCTTTCAAATACTTATCTATCAGCAACTATCTTTTCAACTCAAGAAAACTCATACAATCAACCAATTTGCAACCAATAAAACAATAAGGTTGACTGTTTTAACACCTTTTGCACAACCAATGCTCAACCTGAGCACAACCCAGCTTAACCAAAGTTGTGACACCATATAATATGAATATGGAAGTACTTGATAATGGGTGCAAGGTATCCATTTCCATTTTAATTAAATGTGTTAAAAAACTCCAAGTATAGCTGATTAAACAACTACTTAGAACTATTCCAAAGATTGACTGTGGGGGCATTTACTGGATATGTCACCTTTAAAGAAAGGATGAGATCCAGAGGCTACCTGGCCCTTTACAGACTCTGTCTATAGAACTTGTAGAATTTAACACTCATAATATGAAAATGAAATGACTTGTATTTGCTGTTCAAGATAGTCATTTACCATAAAATATATATGCAAACAGTTATTCATGTCTTACAATTGAAATAGAGTGTTTTTGGTAGTTGTATAAGAGGTTATGTGTCAAGGTAAGTTATTTTAATTTTCTGTTTAACTTATCAAATCATAATTTTTCAGCAAGATAACTTCAACGTATCATGACACATGTGTTTGATGAGCAGTTCACCCCTCTTGGGCTACATCTGCTGGATCAAGCCTCCCAAAATGAGCTTGTCCTCTTGTATTAAAAAGCTCTCAAATGCAATAAAATATTATAAGTGTCTCAATAGAAAAATATGAATACAAATAATGATTCAGAAGACATGAAATAGCTAAGAATGCTTTTCCAAATTCCCTAAACAGTGAGGAATTACCATAAACATTGATTTCTTCATCAATGTCCTGCTGGCTCTTTGAACTTATTTTATTCTCTTCGGGCTGTATAAGTCCTCAAATGCCTCTGAAACCTCTTCCAATGGCTTCATAAGGTTGAAATTGGCTGAAATATATCTTTGTTTCTCCTCGAACAGATATCCACAACTCAAAACATCTCAAAACCCAAAATGGCCCTAGTAGCCCTGAAAGCTCTCCTGAAGGATTTCGGCCTCTAAAAGTCTTCAAACAGAATTGAAACCTATTTTAATGGTTCTGAAATGCTGTAAATAGTCAAAAATGACTTTTGGTTCACCTAAAATGGTTAACCACAGCTCCAAACCCAAAATGGCCCTAGTGGGTCAAAAAGCTTCTTCGAAGATAAACAGGCTGAAGATCAGCTCCAATGGCTCTAAAACCTATACCATTGGCTTCAGAATTCTGAGAACATACGAAATAAAAAAAAATTTCGCTTAGAAAGGTTCTCCCTTGAGAAAGATATGGCCAAAACAAATGTTGTTTAGTTTGGCCTAAACAAGCTCCACTAAATGTGGAGAACTGGAGTTAACTCCAGTTAAAATAGCAAGAGATGACAAAATTGGCGGGCACGCTCCAAATATATTTGGGTGGTTAACTGTAACATTTAATGTTTTAGTGGTGCTGGCCACATGGCCACAATTACCGCCAAGGAAAAAGTTTATCAAACCATAAAAAACTTAACCGTTGCATTTAAAACGTTTAAATAGGCGTTGTCACATGAGTTTTGGGTGGGCGGTTATGGTTCGGTTATGGTAGTGCCCCTGGTCCAAACAAATGTGGTCACATTTCTTGGGGGCTCTCCCCTTTAAACCTCTGCCCGAAACACATTTAAAACTTAAATAACACCTTTCCACCATATATGTTAAGAACGAAACATATGGCACAATGGTTTATGTGTCCAGTGTGTTGGTGGAAGGTTGGACGTTCGAATCCAGTGGAGTCAAAAGCTTTTTGAACTGCTGTAAATTTCACAGGCCAGGGGCCACGTGGCGACCTCCAGGCTTGCCACGTTGCAGCCTCCAATTGGCCACCATTAACCAAAGTCAAACCAATATTCCAACCATAGATTGCCAAGTTTCCAAATCTAATTGGCCAAGGTGGAATGTTCCAGGGAATATTTCAAGGAATATTCATTTTTTAATTTTTTCAAAATTGAAGTCAAACCTGGTCAAACTGGCCTTTCTGCAGTTTACTGAAAAAATTCAAACCTGCATAACTTTCTCATACAGTGTTGGATTTGAGTGCCGTTTGCGGTGTTGGGATCATATCGTCGAGGCCTATCCGGTCGTTCAGGTTGCAAGTCATTTTGAACACTTTCAATTTTGAGCTTTTCCCATGGCCTAGACTTGAGCTCTTGATCAGGCTATGATGGCTCTCTGGTTCGGGATATAGCAGGCTTGACATTTTCTGACAAATTCAGGGGAGTGAAAGGTCGTGGGAAAGATATAATGGAGAATATTGTACTCCCAGAGTCCAATTTCATCAACTTTATCTACGAATTTATTCTTGAGCCAACAATAGAGTTTGAAGAGATGAAACTCACACTGAGTCTCAGAGATTTTGTAATCTCAATCTACATGGGGAATATGGTACAGGTCTATAGAGGGATGGATCAGAGGGTTGATAGAATCTTCCTGGTTTTTCTTCTTGGAAGGCATACTATCAATGGAGAATTTACAGAAACAAGGGGGGAAAATGAAAGTTTACCAGGAATTGCAGGTTTGCCACAGATAGGGAATGAAATTAGAGCTTTTGGTGCTCATTCAGATGTTTGATCGATAGAATAAATAACCTTGGTGTGTGAAAACATGAAAATCAAAATAAATTGATGAAGGTTGCGGCAAGAAAGATGAAAAATGGTACCATAACAAAGTTTTATGGCTTTTTGGATTTTTCGTTGAACGCACGGGTTCATTGGAATTCAAACGGTCACCTGGGAAACATTTATGAATTAACGGTAATTACTGGGAAATGCATTGTTTGGCTAACGGCTATAGCCATGCAGTGGGATGTGAGTGGAGGGGAGCTCGTGGGAAGGGAGAGTAGGAAAGGAGGGTGGTCAACAGTTTTTGGAGGGGGGTCTGAGTGGTAAGTGTTAGCCACCTATAAAAATTTTTCATATCAAATGGTGGCTAAACCTCTTTTAAGCCTTTAAGAAACAATTTCATGACCAAATTGTGAGCTCTTAAAGTCTTATGAAGATATTTTCCCTTTGAAATAATCTTCACTACTATTTCCCTCTTTATGCTAAAAGAACCTGCTGTTTTCCAATAGAAAGACTGCTTAAAACTCCATCTACCCCTTCATTTTACTCCTCCTTTCACTCATAAAATAAATCCATTTTCACCCTTTTTTCCTCCATAAAACCCTTCTAAAAACCCTTCATATGGCTTCCAAATCATCAAAAACCCCCCTTTAAACCTTATATTTCTCTTTTATTTGGTTTAAAAAGGCCTTCATTTACCTACCGAAACCCTTGTTTTGCCTTAAAAATCATTGTTTTTGGCTTAAAAATCACCTTTTTTACACTATAAGGAATTAAGCCCCTGAGGGATTATATACTTTAGCCCATCACCTCATGTGGCCTTAGACCCACAATCAGGCTCTTGAAACCTAAAAAACCTCTTCCGAACCTTTATTTTCTTTGATTTTCATCAACCTAACATATAAATATTAAAATGAATAGGGACCGTTGATCCCTGCAGATTAATGGCCGTCAGGTCTTATTCCCCCGCCTGATCCCCCACCTTACCTTTTCCTCTGTTTATATAAACCTGCCCCTTCATTGAATCTCCATCGTCCATTTATCAAATCCCACGATCAGGATTAAACCCAACAACCTCTTGCCCCTTTCCTCCTTTCCACAATAGCCCATCTCCTCTTTAAATCTCGACCGTCCGTCAGTAAAATCCCATGGTCGGGATTTAACTCGATGTTCTCAAACCTTTCATTTGGAAAATAACCTGCCCCATTTGTTAATCTTGACTGTTCATTATCAAACAACCAACGATCGGAGTTAAATTCGATAACCCACTTTTGTTGGGACCCACCATTCCTCATCCGTGCAACTCTTCACCTGTCGTGTTTTACCCACACCGTCGGATCTCTTGACAATCATCCGACGGCTCAAAATAAATTTCGCGTTTTTTTGTGCCTGATGGTTAACATTCCGAAAAAACACGAAATGGGTGGTTTTTTTAATCCACGTGTCAGCAGGCGTACCGTATCGCGTTTTTTTATAGAAAACGACTTCCCCCCCCAAGCGCCGTGTGAAAACCATTAACGGTTTTCTACCTCACCACTATTCTCCTCCGCGATGTCTTTTTGGATTTAATATGAGCCGTTGATCTATGAGATCAGATGGTCTTGTTTTAATCCCGACCCCCATTCATGTTTCATTCAACTCGCTCCCGGAAGACTTCATTCGAGCAATCTCGAGCGTTCATTTTTCTAATCCAACGGCTCAGATCATATCCCGATCCCAAGTCATTTTCCCCCATCTATTCTCCAAATGATTTGATCGGTTGATCTCGACCATTGATTATCCCAATCTGATAGCTCTGATTTAACCTCACTCCCAAACCGCCCAAAGCTGTCTTAACCTATTTTTCATGGGATTTTCTTAACTTTTGTGTGTTTTTTGCAGGTTATAAAGGTTTTTTTCCAGAGTTTTAAAAAGTGGGATGACGATCCATGGGCTAATATTCATGCAGAAAGGAGCTAAGCAGGGTTTTAATCCCATGTTTGTCGATGCATCCCGATCATCGACCTTTATATAAACCTTCTATGCACCTGCAACACAGAAAAACACAGTAAACATCAGATAAACAAAGAATATCAATGGAAAAGGATAAGATCAAAGTAGAAGTGAAGAATTAAACATTTTTAAGCAGAGTTTAAAGGGATTAAGGCACAAATTCAAGAATTAAAGGCCTATTCCATAGTCAGCAAGGAATAAAAGACTTGAAGATGCAGATCAAGGTCTAATTAGGCCTAAACATAGACAAAGATCAGATTAAAGGTATTTTAAGGAAAAACAAAGAGAAATATCAGTCCGAAAGACTTCCACTGCCACATCAGAGGCCAATTATCCTCTTCAGCTACTAAAGAGCCACCTGCAGCTTTCATAAATTAACATAAGGCATAGTTATTGCCAAGTTAGTGATATTTTTGCCTAAAGACAGCAGAACAGTTATTACAAACAAAAGAACAAATTCTAAACTGACAGTAAAGTTATTATGAAGATAAGAAAGAGCCTTGAAGTCAATCTTTTCATCCACTAAGCCTAAAAAACAGGAAACAGAGTTATGAGACAGATTTTTAAACTGGATGCTTTCTTGCTTTATGCCTTACATGGTTTTCAAGGCTAGGAATTGCATTAAGTGTAGAATTAATGATACTTGAACCCTAGAAACTCTTTCACCTCCTCATTTCCTTATAAAATCTCCTTGAGGAGCACATTGTAAAGGGTTGGTTATTGGATTTCTGATGTAATAAGTTGTTGTATTCGAATCATTGTTGAATGTAAATAAACTCAGAAGCTCTGAAGCTCTATTAAGTTATTGAAGAAGTTAGGCCGAGAAGAGAAGTTGTTGTTGTAATGAAACATTGGACTTGAAGTATGTAACTGGATTGACAATCAATATACAAGTTGATTTTTGGGATCCTGGTCTATATCATTGGTGAAGTACCTCTTACTGTTATTGTTTTCCTATCATGTATGCCATTTTTTCCACTTTTCTCTGATAAAGAACAACAAATATAGAGCTAGGATTTACTGTTAAAAGTACCCTAATCTCACTGATAAGCTTTATCTTTATGTTTTCCTCCAAATGTGTTTTTTAAGAATGACTTAAGTTAAGTGTAAACATTATCAAGGAATGTTGGTTAGTCCATGTCTTGAGGTGCAAAACTTTAAAGGAAGTTCTTGAATGATATTTTCAATACATGCTAAGTAGAGTTAAACTAGAAAATTTTATGGTTTTCCCTGTCTTCTAGTTCTTTCTCCAAAGGTTGTTTGAAGGTTTCCCTAAGAGTATGGTGAAAGCAGGCTTTGATTTTAATGCATCTTTCTTGATCTTAAGCTGCACTTTGTTTTATTATCTGTTTTCATCCCTTCTGAAAGTAGTCTAGTGAGATTATTGGATTGTTTGTCTGATAAGTTAGCCTTAATATAAGCTTGTCCAAAGAAGTTTATGGTTAGCCCTGTCTTTGGTTGGTTTCAAACAGTTGCTTAGAAAGGCTTTTCTTGTATGGAAAGTTGATAAATCCTTGTTGAAATTATTGGCTTTTTCCACTTTCTCAACACATTTAATGTTACATTTCATCATTTAATCTAAAGGATCTTTTGATATAGATGACTTTCCCCTTGGACCATTCTTGAAATTGTTGTACAATTAAACCCTTTTGTGACTCCATTACCCAATGGTTTAAAGTTGTTTTCACACTAATCCTATTTGCTGAACACTTCTCAATATACTTGCATCTTCACCTCTTTTGTAACTCTTTCATTCTGTGATATTCCATCCAATTAAAGAACAAACCTGACCAACCAAACAAACAAAAAACCCTTGTTCTTAATAACTAGCCTAAATATCATACCAAAAACCTTAAAAGATAAATCAATCTTTGCACTTATAGAGAGATCCCTCTCTGGATTCAGGAGGGTTAGATCCTAGAATCCCAAAGTGGCTTTGAATGTAGTCTCTGCAGCATTTAGTCTTGCCACTCTGCTAAATTACAGAGGCTTAACAGTAAGCAGTATCATGAGGGGGGGGGGGGGGGGGGGGGGGTGAGAAACGCTGGGGGCGCGCCATGTTGCGTAGGATCGATGGGAGGAAAACCACCTTTTTGGACCCTCCAATGTGGGGCCAAAAAGAGATAAGGGTCGTAGATCTGGCGCAGCTGGAAGGTCCGCGCTTCATAACCGAAAGTGAAAAATGATTTGTCTTTTACCGTCTTTCACTTTATGGCGGAAAAATTTGGATTAAGATTTAATAAATTCAAACATCGGGCCTGAAAGCGCACATTTGATAATTTTTCAAACTTAGGATAAAATGCACAAATAAGCTTTTTGAAGTAGAATTAATGAAAGTTTACCCTTTTAACTTCAAATTTTCACCTAAGCCTAAAACTAGCTTTTTATTCATTCCTAAGGGTGCATTTAGACTTGCAAACCCTTATTTTAATTTTTTTGAAAAAAAAAACCTACTCTATCCTATCCACTTATTTCTCCATTCATTCAACTTAAACATTTGAATCCATATTATTTTTCTACCTATCTAACATTAGCCAAGATTAAACAGTTTGGCTAACCTTATTCTCTAATCTAATTAACAAAAATTTAAACTTGTTTAACCATGATTAAGTTGTATGATTAAACAATGAGTAAGGATTGTGGCATTTGAACAAGTTGCACACAACCTTCATGTTATTGAACAGAATGAAACCATCTATTAAGTAATGACATTTAGATTTATAACACTTTCAATATTATTATTTTTTGTTTTTTTTGTGGGGTTCTCATATTTTTTTCTTTTCTTATTTCACTGTTTTTCTTTTCTTTTCTTTTGTCTCTTTATTCTATCTTTTAAATACCCTCTTTTCATTTTATTATATACATATTTTTTGGAAATCATTTGCACATTGAAATATTATTTACAATATCATATGAATGAGATAAAATATATAATCACCTTGAGATCCTATAAATTATAGGACCCTAAAAGTACTGTATGTAGTGTTTCATATATTTCCCATTGAATGGAAATGAGTAATTTCTCCCTGCAAATTCAAAATAATGAAAGTATTATTTCCTTTTATTTCTGCAATTTTGAAAGGTCCAGACTAGGTGTTTTCGAACTTCCCATGCTTTCTGTTTAGTCAATTTAGTGTCCTAAATTGTTAACATAAATTATCGACTAGGGTTAGTAAACTGATGAAGTGTAATGCATTGTATGTGCCTAAGAATCCCTTTTCTTACTTCATTGTTTTAGTGTTTTGTTGATGTTTTGGGGGTTTTTATGTTTTGGTTCTTAGTATTCTGTTCTATACTAAAAGGATGAAGTTAAATCTATGTAAATAGGAAAAACAGGAAAATGTTAATGAATGAATGAAAAAAGATTTTATTTGCAAGTTCTGTTCTTAACTAGAAAATGATGAAAACAAGGAGTCCTAATCCATGGATATTACAACTTCTAAATGAACATTCATGAAATGAAAAGTAACTCAAAACACTATAACTTAATCTGATTCATTCAATTAGAGGTTTATTGGAAGAGCTTCTGAAAAAGATTAATTCTAGTGCAATGAGGATCTCCTAAAACATAAAAGGGAAATGCTGAAACAATCAGTAACTTAGAACATTACATAGAAATCTCATTCATTTGATAAAGGTTTATTGGAAGAGCTTGAGAAAAATATTAACTATAATGTAGTAAGGATCTCCTATGAAATGTTGAAACAACTTATAACATTACAAGTAAATCTCATTCATTTGATAAAGGTTTATTGGAAGAGCTTGAGAAAGAGATTAACTATAATGTGATAAGGATATTCTATGAAACTAAACAATCAATAAATCATAATATTACAACTAAATCTCATTCGTGAATTAAATATTTATTGGAAGAGCTTGTGAGAGAGACTAATTGCAGTATGATGAGGATCTTGTATTTAACTAAATAACAAAAAATGAAATGCTAATAACTCAGAATATTACAACTAAATCCCATTCATTTAATAGAGATTTATTGGAAGAGCTTATGAAAGAGACTAATTGCAGTATACTGAGGATCCTTTAACTAAGCAGATGACATGAAATGAAATGCTAAAACACTATGATTTAAGAAAGCAATCTAAGTAAGGAAAGACAGTAAAACATAATTGAAAATAACTTAGCTAGAAAATATATAAAACCTCCTCGAACAGTAGGGGCCCTCTGCTACCAATTTGGTGTTAATCCTTTAGCTCCTTAAGATCATATTCAAAACAAAATCAAGGCTAAACTCCTTTTATTAACACATTGCTTTGAAAATAGAGTATCACTGTAATGATAAAATATGTATCAACCGTCCTTTCTCGGTATTACAGAGCTTAATTTATATGCAAATTCATAACTAAAATCGAACCAAAATAGTTACAGGTGTAATATTTAAGTTAAAATTGAACTGAAACTCTTTTGGGACTCGTGATTTGCTGTAAAGAAAATCAGGAGTCCTAATTCCTATAGAAAACAATTTCTTTGACCTTTTCTTTGACCATGGGCTTAGACACCTCCAGCTATCAATTCAATCCTCGTGGATAAGAAGGAACCATGTAGGGAAGATTTGGAATCCACCCATGTGTGCCTTTTCTCCAGTTGACACTTGTAACATACTTAAACCCAAAAACAGCTCCAGAATGCTTGAATGGCTACAGAATTCCTGTATTCTGTAGCTAAACTATTCAAAAATTATTAAGACAACAAAAATCACGAAAGTACAATAAGTTAATCATTTGTATGCAACCTTTAAGCAATATTAATCATTCTCATTGATATTTAGGTGTAAGAAATAATAAAGAAATGATGAAATGAGGTGAAAGTTGGCAAAATAGAAGAAAATTTCAGGGCTCAACATACCCTCACTGCAAAACTCTTGCGTGTCCTCATGCAACTTGATCAAAACTTTATTCCATGTGCTCTGAAACTTCTGCAATAACATCCAACCTAATTTTTCTGCTTATTTTGGTAGTCAATACCATTATGGGTTTCCTCATGAATAATTTGAACCTAAGATCTATGAGTGCCCTATTCAGTTTCTTATTTTTCTTCTTTAGTTTCCAGTTTGCTTTATACAATGTTCTCATTTGCAGAGAGAGAGTGTTGTTCATGCCATTCCTCAATTTGACTCTCTCTTAAGATTTCATTTTCATTTTTGATATGTCTGTTCAGTATCTCCAATTCATGATTGTCTTTTCTCAAGATTTCTATTGGAGGTTCTTGTGGACTAAGAGATCTTTCTTGATTTTCTGAGGCCCTTTTTTCTAGTGATTCTACATAGTCATAAATTTGTTTTTGGGCTGGATCTATATCTAGGGTTCCTCTGTTAGTGTATTCTTCATACTGATGTAAAGGAGATCTATCAACTGGTGTTTGGATTGGAGTATCTTCTTCTTCAATATTTATAACTCCTGTTTCCTTAATCCATGTATTTTTCACCATGCATTTAAGTCTAGAGATTCTCCTTAATTTGGGCGGATTTTCATTTTTTTCTTCAACACATTCACTTGTTAATTTCTCTTTTCTTTTAACCCTGATTTTTTTGCTGATCTTTGTCAATTTTTCAGAGATTACTTCTTCACTATATTCTTGTGTTGATGTATCATGTTTGATTCCAACAACTTTATCAAATTTTCCTCTCCTGATTCTTCTTACAGGTTCTTCTTTAGATAATGTTTCCTTTGATTCTTGAAAATGGTTTCTTAGAATAAACTCTTCCCAATTATCTCCTAATTTATTCAAATGGATCTCAATCAGTATTTTAATTAGGCCATGGTGGTGTAGAGTAGTTTCTAGTAATTGGAGTCTTTTCTAAACATTAGAGGCCATTCTTTTCAAACTATTAAGCAGGAAGAAAGGTAGATTTATTTCATCATCTAAGAAATTCATCATCAGTCTAATATGGTAGACATACATGGTATCGAATCTACCCTCACATGTTATGATTTTTTGTAAAATTAATAACATATTCCTCCATTTATTTTTCAAGGCTGTACTTGGAATACCCTTTCTAAATACTAAAATGTCCATACATGGATTCTTCAACATTTGTTTCCAGGTTTCATTATGAAACTCCTTATTCTTGAACCAACACTCTCCCTGTCTTGGTAATTCTATGGCTTCAGATACAAATGAATCTGTTATAGTGAACTTAATATCCCCAATTTCTACCTCTGATCCATCAAATGACCTAGAAAATGATTTCGAGATTTCTTTGTGGAATCCATTGAATTTTTCTACAAAGCTCAACCACCCAACTTGCTATAATAGTCCTTTAACTTGTGGGTATCCTTCTAAGTATTTGATCCCAATTGGCTCTGTTCTCACAATTAGCCCCATTTTTCCTTGGTATAGATTGCTTCCTTTCCTTGGCTTAGGTCTACTGCTCTGTCTCTGATCCTATGTCTGAAGAAAGAGTAGTTGTGGAAGGATGTTTTGCCCTTAAAATGACATCCTGTTTCTACAGATGAACTGGCTACAAAATATAATGGTAGTAAGTGAATGCAGTGGTGAAAGTGAATGTGGTGGTGAATGAACAAGGTAATGGAAAATGATGAGAATGATAGGGTTGAGGGTTTGATATGCAATGAAATACCATGAAGATATTTATGATAATTTTCAAAATCATAAATAAATGATACGATCTAAGGACGTGATGTAATAGGTCACATCTAAGTTTTGACCGTTAATCATTTAATTAATGATGAACTGTTATGGAGCAGAGGGTAAGGGATATGGTCAAGGTGTTTTTATGATAAGGAAGGATCAATTTTAATGATAGATTAACTTAGGAAACATATGATTTAAGCATATTGTATTTTTTTTCATGTTTTGTTATCAAAATAACTTTGCACAATTTACCTCAGACCTTTTGATTTTGCTGCTTGTTGTGTTTGTCCTTCATTTTGAAAAATGTTGATATTTTAAGCTCCATAATATCCTTTGACTATCATCCTTTTTTTATTGAAGTAGGCTTGCAGAGTCAATTAGCTGCAGAACATGATTGGCTACAGAACAGACAACTACAAAATGTCCCTGTATTTTTTTTTTATGAAATATGGATATGGAATGGAATGAGATGGATCATGAGTGTGGAATGGAATGAGATGGATGTAGTGAAATATGGGAGGGAATGAAATATGAATGAAGTGAAGTATGGAGTGAAAAATGAATCCGCAACTTGTGATTTTATGATATTTAGTTGCAGAAAAAGAACAATTGAAATTATAGGGTGTCAGAAAAAATTCTGATTTTCACCATGCACAATCTGTATAAATATGCCAATCACTGATTGGTTTTCATATTTATACTTTTATTATATATATATATATACACACAAACTAAGTTAGTGAAAAAGAAGAATTCTTCTTCACTAACTTCATATCAATGTTCTCTTGGAATTTTCTGACAAATTATTCTCTTGAAAGTGGCTTATGATACAATTTCAGCCTGTGTCCATTTAAAAGAAATGCTACCTTCCCTTCATCTATTGTCCTAATATTTTCACAATTTCATATGGCCCAAGCCAATGATTTTGAAATTTACCTTTAAAATCCTTGAATTTTGAATCAAACAAGAGTGCCCAATCACCTTCTTTAAATTTCTTTTCTTTGATATACTTGTCATGGCATATAGTCCTTTACTGTTGGACTATGATTGTTCTTTGGACTGCATCTTGTCTGATCACATCCAATTCATTAATCTTCTCAAGTTTGTGCTTTTTTTCTTCTGTCAAATCAAGTCCTAATTGGACTGCCATTTTGAAATTTTGGATCTGAAACTCTATGGGAAACATGACTTGTTTTCCATAAACAAGTTCATAAGGGGTGTGTCCTGTTGTGTTTCTCCATGTAGTTCTGTAGGCCCATAAGGCTTCAGGAATACTTTTTCCCAATATATTCTATGTAAATGAACAGGATTTGTAAGGATCCCTTCAATCACCTTATTGGTAGATTCCACTTGGCCATTTTCTTGTGGATGGTAGGGAGTGGATTTCCAGTGTCTGATTTTGTATTTCTCTACCATTTGCTCCACCATCTTTGATGTGAATTGAGCTCCTTGATCTGTAACAATTTCTCTTGGGACACCAAAACGAGTAAAAATATCCTCAAAAAGAAAATTAACTACATATGCTTCATTAAAAAAAAGTAATGCCTTGGCTTCTACCCATTTGGTAACATAATCAATGCAAGCTAAGATATAAGTTTTTTGATTTGATAGAGGATTAATAGGTCCTACAAAATCCAAAGCCCATTTTTCAAAAGGTTCAATATGTACTTGAGGTTGTAATGGAATTTCACCTGAAGGGGAAGGTTTCCCTACCCTTTGGCAACTGTCACACCTTTTGACATACTCTTTAGCATCTTTAAAGAAGGATGGCCAATAATATCCTAGATGAAGGATCTTATAAGATGTTCTCTTATCAGCAAAGTTTCCACCACAAGGTTCATCATGACATGCCTTGAGAATCTCAGGCATCTCATCTTCTCGAACACATCTTCTAATAATAAAGTCTGAACCTGTCTTGTATAATTCATTAGCAATCCATGAATATCTTGCACTGTCATAAATGATTTTTCTTTTATCTCTTGCATTCATAATTGAAGGAAATTTTCCTAAAACTAGATAATTGGCAATGTCAGCAAACCAGGGAGTTTGAGTAGTGATTACAAAGAAATATTCATCAGGGAATTGATCTTCAACTAGAGTACTGTCTTTAATGTTTTGGAGTCTAGATAGGAAATCAACCAGTGTATTTTGTTTTTTAGGCCTATCTAGAATGGTGATGTTAAATTCTTGTAAAATCAATAACCATCTTATGACTCTGACATTAGTAACTGTTTTATTCATTAAATACCTAATTGCAGAGTGATCTGTGTGAACAAAAGTTTCATAGCCTATTATATAATGTCTGAATTTATTTATAGCATGAACAACTGCTAAGAACTCTTTTTCAGTTACAGTATAATTCAACTTTGAAGGAGTCAAATTTTTACATGTATAGTAGATGGCATAAGGGATCAGGTCTTTTTGTCCCAACACAGCTCCTAAAGCTGTATCTAAGGCATCTATCGAGATGTGAAAAGGTAATTTCCAGTTAGGTCCACTTAAAATAGGTGCTTCAGAGATTTTTTTTTTTAGGGTTTCAAATGCTAACTGGCAGTCTGGATTCCAATTGAATTCAGAGTCCTTGGTGAGTAGTTTGAAAAGTGGAGATGCTATTTTTCTGAAGTTTTCTATAAATCTTCTGCAATATCCTGTAAATCCTAGAAAACTCCTAACATCTTTCTGAAAACTTGGAACTAATAGTCTAGAGATGACTTCAACTTTTGACTCATCAAATCTAATCCCATCTCCTGAAATATGATGTCCTAAGACAATCCCTTCAGTAAACATCATGAAACATTTTTCATGACTTAATGAAATGTTTGCTTCTTTACATCTTTTTAGAACTTTTTCCAAGTTTGCTAAGGCTTCTTCAAATGTGTTTCCATAGACTATGAAGTCATCCATGTATACTTCTACACAGTCATGTATTAGATCTGAAAAGATTCCCAATACTACCCTTTGGAATGTTGTAGGTGCATTGCACAATCCAAAATGTAATACTCGATAGGAATAGGTACCCCAAAGATAGGTAAATGTGGTTTTATCTTGATCCTCAAGTGCAACTTGAATTTTATTATAACCACTGAAACCATCCAAAAATGAAAAGTACTTTTTGCCTACTAATGTATCTAACACCTGATCTATGAAAGGTAAATGAAAATTATCTTTAAGAGTAGATTTTTTTAATTCTTGGTAGTCAATGCATACCCTCCATTTACCATTTTTCTTGGGTACAATCACCAAAGGATAAACCCACTGACTGTCTGAAATGGGATAAATAAAGTTGACATTTAACAATTTCTGCAACTCTTCTTTAACAATCTCCCTAAGATTTGGATTCATCCTTCTCTGAGGCTATTTGATTGGTTTACAATTTTCCTCTATGTAGATATGATGAGTGCAAGTCTTAGGGTTAATCCATTTCATATCAGTGTAATCCCATGCATATGCGGAAGAATGTCTCTGTAATATTTTGACTAGCTTTTCCTGTTGAAATTTTTCTAGGTTTTTGTTTATGTTTAAAGTTTTTCCTGGAAATATCTCAATTGTAGAGTTGCCAAATTCTTCCATGGAGAAAAGAGACATTTTTCTTGATGAAAAAAAATCAATATTGGATTCTTCTTGAAATTGTTCATGTTTGTATTCTGAAGAAGATTCATTATTTTCTAAGGTATTCAGAATCTAACTATCTTCACTAATTTCTGAAATAGTGAAGAGAGGTTTTATATCTTCTTCATCATCAATCCATTGAGTATCATCTATTTCTGTGATTATTCTTGCTGGAGGATACAAAGTAAATTTCTTGGTTGAACTACCATCAGAGATGTACATATCACCAGATCTACAGCCAATGAAGGCATCAGTGTAGCTAACCAAGGCCTTCCTAATATAATAGGATGACCTCCTAGATAATTTTTAGGAGTTAGAATCATGAAATCCACATGATACTCCCAAGAATCTAAGGACACTGGAATGTCTTCTAATACCCCATCTGGTTTGATTACAGATCTATCTGCTAATTGTAGTAGCGTGGGTGTTAAAATAAGATTAGGAAGTTTTAGTTTTTCCATGATTTGCCTACTCATGATATTGATTGCTTCTCCTAGATCAATTAGTGTGTTTGGAATTTCAATTCCATTGATATGTATCTTAACAACTGGATTTCTGGGATCTAGATATTTTGGAATGGAAATCTTTCCCATTGTTATGTCTGCTATTTTTCCTACCAGTTGTATTCTTTTTATCTCTTTTATTTTTCTTCCTGGTTTTTTCATACTAAACTCCTTTATTGTCTTTGCTAAGATTGAGATTTCCTTGATGGCTTGTAATAATGGAATCTTAACAAAAAAATTTCTTAACTCATCTAGGAAATCATAGTTAGGCATCATAATTTGTTTCTCCACACCTTTATCAATTTGTAATCTTTTAAGAAAAGGAGGTGTAGTAGTAGATGTTGATGGCTGCTCTAACATAGGAGTTGAAATTATTGGTTCTTTCTGTTTTTCTTTTTCAATATTTTGGTCTTGAAGAGATGTGCTTTCTTCAAGACTTTTATTTACCCGTAGAGAATCTTCCTTAGAATTATTTTGTTCTTGTATAACTACAGAAGGCTTCTTCTTTTCAAGTATTCTTCTAGACCTAAGTTGAACATCATTAAGGTCTAAAGGAGTAATCAAATAGGTTGGAAATTGTTGACCTTCTATCATATATGTATTCTGAGGGTTTTTATTGTTGGGGTTTGGTATTGGCTGGGCAGGTAATTGGTTTGGTTTCTGAGGAAATGGTAATGGAAGTGGTGGATTTTGATTTTGGTTTTGATGTTGTGGATTTTGCTGAGGAGGAAAATTTAGATATGATGGATATGATGGATAAGATGGTGGATGTTGATAATACTAAGAGAACCTACCATAAGGATTTTGTGCTTCTTGAGCCCAAGATTGAGGTTGATTTTGAAATTGGGGCCAAGGTTGCTGCCAAGAGTTCCAATTTGGTGGGGGTTGATTATACATTTGATTATTAAACCCTTGTGTTTGAGGTCCCTGCCAAGGTCTTATAGAGACAAAATTAAGAGATTCTGTGGAATTTGTAGTTGTTTCTTCTTGAAAGACAGCTTTAAGGCCATGGATTGAGAGAAAATTCTTGGTCTAATGCTTTTATGAAAAAATTGCACAAGTCTCTATTACTCTTGCATCCAAAGTACACTCTCTTAAGGCATGCTTCTTCCTACATTTGGGACAAAAGATTGCTAAGGCATCAGTTTCGACTTTTTGCTTGTTTTGTAACTTGAGGGTGTCTATTTTCTCACTAAGACTCCCTAAAATATCAGTTTTGAATCCATCAAGCATATTCCCTATTTCTGCCCTACTTACTGTTCTAGTTGCATATTTTCTTGCCCTTGCAAGAGCAGGGTCTCTTGGTCCTTTTAGAATTTTAGATTTTCCTCTTGAGAGATTAATACATAGTTCTGCTATATCAGGTAATGAAAGTTGAGATATATCTCCTTTCCCCATCATGTTCGGGATATCTATCCATTCATCCCTAATTGTTTTCAACAAAAGAGCATTTAAAGTGTCTTGATCTAAATTTTGCATTTTTTCCCTTTTAATGTTATAATTAAATCTCTCAAGTAAATCTTCCAGATTTTCATCCTCTTTTTGCATCATTTTGAACACTTCTTCCTTATGGTTGACTGGTATACAATAATCTAGATATATTTCTAGAAATGCTTTCCTCATATCATTCCATGTCCCAATAGACCTAGTGATTAAAATCATAAACCATTTTAATGCTGCTCCTTTCAATGTTGAAGGGAATACTTTAAGTTTTTGAGCATCTTGTAGATAATCATAGGTTCTACATAGAACTTCAAATTAAAATAAGAATGTCTCAGGGTCTTCACTTTTTAGTCCATGAAAGTTTGGAAGAACAGAGGGTGAGATATTTTTCATAGTTGCATTGGTCTCTTCATCTATTATAGAGAATCTGAAAGAGCTTTCAATTTCCCTTCTACCTCTACCTCCTTCTGCATTTCCTCTACCTTCACCTCCTTCTGTACCTATACCTCTTCGTCTCTCTCCTCCTCTACCTCTACCTCCTCCAAAGAGTGTGTTTTCTCCATTAAAGACTTCTCCTTCCCCTTCTCCTCCTTCTATACCTTTTCCTCTTCCTCTCTCTCCTCCTCTACCTCTACCTCCTCCAAAGAGTGTGTTTTCTCCATTAAAGACTTCTCCTTCTCCTTCTCCTCCTTATATACCTATTCCTGCATGATAGATTCTTCCAAACTGATATAGGGTTCAGTTTGGAGAGCTAGTTGTTCTACTGGTTCTTCTATCAAGGGTATATTGAAGAAATAGTCCTCTTCTTCTTCCTCACTAGGAATTTCTAATTCTTCTGCTGGAATATATTCTCCTGTGGAAGTGAAAAAGGTTATCCCTTCTGTAGGAGTCCTTGGATCTTATTCCTCTAGAATTTCTTCAGTGGATGAAGTGGGGGATCTTCCTGATTGGATATCTAATCTTGAAACTTTTGGAAACCTATGACCAGTATAGTATGGAATCTGGGTCTGAGTTAGAGGTGTGCTACTTCTTGGTCTCAGTGGAGTGAGTGGTGTTGTGGGAATTAAGCTTCTGCCTCTTATAATAAGGCATGTTATTGTTTTTGGGATGCAAGAAATAAGGCTACCTAGTTACACTTCCCCGGCAATGATGCCAAAATGTTTAATCAATTTAGTGTCCTAAATTATTAACATAAATTATCGACCAGGGCTAGTAAATTGATGAAGTTTAATCCACTATATGTGCCTAAGTATTCATTTTCTTACTTCATTGTTTTAGTGTTTTGTTGATGTTTTTGGGGTTTTTATGTTTTGGTTCTTGGTATTCTGTTCTATACTAAAAATATGAAGTTAAATCTATGTAAAGAGGAAAAACAGGAAAATGTTAATGAATGAATGAAAATAGAGTTTATTTGCAAGCTCTGTTCTTAACTAGAAAATGATGAAAACAAGGAGTCCTAATCCATGGATATTACAACTTCTAAATGAACATTCATGAAATGAAAAGTAACCCAAAACACTACAACTTAATCTGATTCATTCAATTAATGATTGGAAGAGCTTGTGAAAAATATTAATTCTAGTGCAATGAAGATCTCCTAAAACATAAAAGGGAAATGTTGAAACAATCAGTAACTTACAACATTATAGAGAAATCTCATTCATTTGATAAAGGTTTATTAGAAGAGCTTGAGAAAAGGATTAACTATAATGTAGTAAGGATCTCCTATGAAATGTTGAAACAACTTATAACATTACAGGTAAATCTCATTCATTTGATAAAGGTTTATTGGAAGAGCTTGAGAAAGAGATTAACTATAATGTGATAAGGATCTTCTATGAAACTAAACAATCAATAACTCATAATATTACAACTAAATCTCATTCGTGAATTAAAGATTTATTGGAAGAGCTTGTGAGAGAGACTAATTGCAGTATGATGAGGATCTTGTATTTAACTAAATAACAGAAATGAAATGCTAATAACTCAGAATATTACAACTAAATACCATTCAGTTAATAGAGATTTATTGGAAGAGCTTGTGAAAGAGACTAATTGCAGTATATTGAGGATCCTTTAACTAAGCAGATGACATGAAACGAAATGCTAAAACACTATGATTTAAGAAAGGAATCTAAGTAAGGAAAGATAGTAAAACATTATTGAAAATAACTTGGCTAGAAAACATGTAAAACCTCCTTGAATAGCAGGGGCCCTCTTCTACCAGTTTGGTGTTAATCCTTTAGCTCCTTAAGATCGTATTCAAAACAGCATCAAGGCTAAACTCCTTTTATTAACATATTGATTTGAAAATAGAGTATCACTGTAATGATAAAATATGTATCAACTGTTCTTTCTCGGTATTACAGAGCTTAATTTATATGCAAATTCATAACTAACATTGAACCAAAATAGGTAAAGGTATAATATTTAAGTTAAAATTGAATTGAAACTATTTTGGGACTTGTGATTTGTTGTAAAGCAAATCAGGAGTCCTAATTCCTGTAGAAAACAGTTTCTTTTACCTTTGCTTTAACCATGGGCTTAGAAACCTCCAGCTATCGATTCAATCCTCGTGGATAAGAATGAACCATGTAGGGAAGATTTGGAATCCACCCATGTGTGCCTTTTCTCCAGTTGACACCTGTAACATACTTAAACACAAAAACAACTGTGTAACGCTTGACTGGATACATAATTCTTGTATTCTGTAGCTAAACTGTTCAAAAATTATTAAGACGGAAAAAATCATGAAAGTACAATAAGTTAATCATTTGTATGCAACCTTTAAGAAATCTTAATCATTCTCATTGATATTTAGTTTTATGAAATGATAAAGAAATGATGAAATGAGGTGAAAGTTGACAAAAGAGAATACAATTTCAGGGCTCAACACTTTCCTTTTTTTTTTTTTTCTTCTCACTTCCCATGTTAACACCAGGTACTTTAAATCCCTCTCTCTAGCTCTCTTTTCAAAAACAATTTTCATTTTCTCTTGATATTGGAGGATTTTGTGTTGAAATTCTTCACTGTCTTGATTTATTCTTTTTGATAAATCATCAATTTCCTCATAAGAATCATGCAAGAGCTTCATGACTAGAAATTCCAATTGGGTAGGAAAAATAGCTACAATATCATAGACTAGTTGAAATGGAGATTTACCAGTAGATATTTTTGGTGAAACTCTATTTTCCTAGACTGAACGCTTCAAGTGACTCTCCCAATTTCTTTATGACATGCTAACACCTTCTTAATGAATTTAATCAAGATTTTATTTTATGACTCTGCTAGTTCATTCCCTTATGGATAGTATGGTGTAGAGTGATGTAAAGAAATATGGTAATTTTTACAAAAGTCAATCATTTTAGTGGAACTGAAAGCTTGAGAATTATCGGTAATTATTTGTCTTGGACAACCTAACCTGAATACAATATTTTATTCAATGAAATTCATGACAACAAAATCATTTTAATTTCTTATAGGGATAACTTCTACCCATTTTGTAAAATAATCAGTTGTTTTTAGGATCCATCTATGCTGATTACTAGAGAAAATAATTTTTTCACCAATAAAATCTAGACCCCAATGTTGGAAAGGAGCTTCAACTAGTACTATAATGAGAGGAAGAGTAGTTGATTTTTTGTTTACTTGCAAAAATTTGTCAAGGAATGCAACCTTGTACTTTCAAATCAACTTGGGAAAATAATTTGGGCCAATAAAAACCTGCTATCAATATCTTGTGTGCAGTTGCTTTCCAAGCATAGTTGCATCCACATACTCCATGAAACTGCTCAATTACACCCTTTGTTTCACTTTCGGTTAAACATAATAAAATATTATTCAATGGATCTTTCCAATACAGATTTGCATTAAGTATACAATATTTCATTTCTTTGAGATTAAGAGTCCTGCATTGATTTATAGTGAACTCAAGAGGATATTCAAAATCTCGCAAAAAATGTAAAATATCCTTATACCATTCTGATAAAAAAACTACTCATGAATATGCAAAGGAAGTTGGAGTGGTACTGAACTAGAAGAAGGTTCTCACAGATTCTTCTCCTCTGGAATAAAAGAAGTTTCTTGTGGATTCTTCTCCTCTGGTGATCTTGAAATCTGCATAATTGAATTTATGCCTAAAACTTTACACTTTGATTATGCTAGTAACTTAGCCAATCCTTGTCCTTGTGCTTTTTCCTTCTGTATAAGGTTGAGTCAGTACTCTTTTTACTGCATTTTTGGGTACATAAGTTTTTATTGGAGAATGAAGTACTTGAATTCTGAGAGCTTTCAAAGCTTGAACTAAAGCATATACATGTTTTTCAATTATATCATACTTTAGATATACATCCCTCATAAATTTTCTAAAGAAAGCAATTGGTTGCTCATGATGATCTTCATTTTTTTGTAATAAATCTGTTTCTATTGTATTGTTTGATGCAAAAGAGAAAATACTGAACAAATTTGAATAATCTAGACTGGCTAGTACTGGTGCTTTTGAAAGTGCCTTTTTTATTTGTGAAAATGAAAATATAACTTGTGCATTCCACTTAACGTCATGGTTATTTTTAATAATATATGTGTTAACCTTTACAATATCGACATAATTAGGTTTAAATCTTCTCAAGAAATTCATTTTCCCTAAAAATGCTTGAATTTCTTTCTTTGCTCTCGGAAAACTAATTAATTGAATAGTTGAGACTCTTTTGGGATCTATTGTTACTCCTTCCTTTGAAATAATGTGTCCCATTAAGTTTCCTTATTTCAAGGCAAAATTTGATTTCTTGGGATTAAGGGAAATCACAAATTTCCTGTATCTCTTAAAATTTTTATTTAAATGTTTAATATGCTTTTCATCATATTATGAAAATACAATTAAATCATCAAGGTAAATCACTATAAATTTATTTATTTTTCCCACAAATGATAAGTCTATGGCCCTGAGAAAGGTTGCCTTTGTTGGGAAAAATACTGAGAGGGGGGGTTGAATCAGTATTTAGGGCATACACAAATCTTTTTACTTTTTCTTACTTCAAAACCCATACGCTACTTTGCTTAACCATACTCGTGTATACGCGCGGATATCCTTCATAAAACTCACGTATACACAGAGATATTATTATGCCATTAATTCTTTACGTAGTTCTATGCAACATTCATTCTTCTGATGATTAGATAACAGTAAGCATGTGCAGTAATAACAGAACAAACCATCACACATAAGCATCACACATGAACACCAGGATTTTAGGTGGAAAACCAAGTCGGGAGAAAACCACCACTGCCGTTGTCTCAGCCTTCAATATTTTATTATAAAGAAAACATCTTACAACTATGTGCTGGCGCAGACTCATACCAGCACACAGGCACCCACCTGCGCCCGTTTACCAGCCTCTCCTGGAAGGGAGCTACAACCCCCTGCTCTCGTTTACCAGCATCTCCTGGAAGGGAGCTACGACCCCCTACTCTCGTTTACCAGCCTCACCTGGAAGGGAGCTACAACCCCCTCACTGAAGGCTACAACCCTCAGCACCACCATGAACCACGTTTCATCAATTTTCACACTGGATCCAAAAGCTTTCTTTAGAGCACAACTTGCAGGCCACTTTTCATCATATTTTCAGACTAGACCCACTCCACACATTTAAGCTCAATCATACATCAAGCGATACTTATAACTCATTGACGGATAGCGATAAACCAACGAACGGGATAAGACATCTCATACCACAAACTTGACAAACCCTAGTTTTCATACGCGCTTTCCTTTCAACGATACCGCGTATATACGCCTTCCATTCACATAAACCGACGTAATACATACGCATACTCTAGAAGGATTTCACAACCCATACGCGCTTTCTCTTGATCGAAGCCGCGTATGCTCTGGCCTTCCGCTGTTCCAAACTTGCGTATATATCTTCGGACATTGTCACATTAAAGAGCGACATACTTCTTGGTCCGGATATTCGATTCGATTTAACCCTTCACTTCGGATAGATGTTCGCCTCATCTCGGATCTAAACAGCAAAACGAGATCTAGAAGATACAAATACATTTGAGATCTAGATTCCCTTCTTCATCATTTTCTTCATAGGTGCATCCTGATTCAGATCTATTATCAAACTGTTACCATTTCCATTCAGACATACCTCAGAGTGAAGTATTCATTCAAACCCAGACTCATACACCCACATTGCACAATGATTTTCTTCTCCTTATATAGGTTTACCCTTTATCAATACCATGAGCCAAAACCACACCTCTTCCGATGGTATTTCTGGACGGGGTCAAATAGACAACCCAGCGCTTAATACAATGGGTCAATACCATGGTAGTAACCCCTGGTTTTATACTTTTTAGAGCGCAATTGAGCATACGCAACTTGGCACGTACTTTCCCACGTGCATACGCTACTTCTATTAAGCAAACCCACGTATGCCTTGAAACACACACTTTTCATCATTGTTCTAGCACATACTGAAATTCCTTTCATCATTACAACTGAGTTGCTCTGTAGACACATCATATCACATCAGATTTCATCATTACCAGGTCCATCAAGTCAAGAATAACTTCATCAAGTAGGTTTCCATCATCTTCATCAAGTGTTGCCATCATCTTCATCAAGTGGGTTGCCATCAAGGACAACACATTGCATCATATTGCCAGCAATCTCCCCCTTTGGACTTGATGGCAACCATGATGGTGTTTGATCACCATAACAGATAAATACATTAAGCAGAATTATTTTCTCCCCCTATTCAAACACCATGTCACTCTCCCCCTTTGACATCAAGGGCAAAGGGCGGATAAAAATCAACACAAAGTTTTTCTTTTCATGTAGATAGAAGAGCGCTGTAAATCTGATGTGCACTGAAGTTACCATGCTCCCACTGAGTTCATGCTGAAAGTTCAAACATACTTTTTAATTAAGTACATGACTCTATGACCTTCCTATCAGCAAGGACTCATACTTACATCAAAGATCCAACCAAGGGATTTACATATGAGACTCAAGTACCCAACCAAGAGGGTTTACTCATTTTGACTCAACTGCCCAACCAAGTGGGTTTACACATTTGACTCAGCTACCCAAGCAAGTGGGTTTACAAATTTGAACAAGTTCTTACATGACTGAATATTACAATTTTACATCATAGGTCTGAACATGACCTTTTCATCAAATTACAAATACGAATTTTCATGACTAATACCAGAAAGACCTCAAGAGAGAGATCATATTTCAGAACCATCATAATGCCAACAATGCATTATACTCAGCAGGGCTAATTCTCCCCCTGAAAATGTGCATCTAAGCATCATTTCCATATGACCAAGGCTCCTCCTTAGTTTGTGCAACCTGAATACTTTCAACAGCAAGTTATCTGCAACAATCTCTGCATGATCTATCCTTATCTCTGAATCATAAGACTTCCATCTCATTCATGTGTGAAAGCAAAGAATACTCTTCAGCAAAAAAAAAGAAGCAAACAGGGCTCATCCATAATCACAAGAAACCATGTAACATGTCATCATAATTTAGAACTGAGAAATAAACAGATACAGTGCCAATAATACAATCATTAATAGTCAGACTGATCCTCCCCCTGAACCTGTACTCCTGATCTTCAGTTGTCATACAAATTTTCTTAACATAAGTGCATACGCGACTGTATCTACTGAAACTCACATGTATACGCGGATTCAGTTTACTGAACCCGCGTATGGAAAGTGACACATTGAAAATTTCACATTCCTTCATCCCCCCCTGAGTTTGTACCACACATGCACATGTACATATTAGATGCTGCATAGGGGAAATAATCATAACGAGAATAACCAAAACAATCATGAGAATCACCATACATCGCTCCCCACCTTTGACAATACATTACTAATCTCTATAATGTATCTCACATCACTCTATGATCATTAAGAGAAGTAAACCGGAAACGGATGGCTTGCGATAGACTCAATATTCCCTACGTTTATTTGGATACTCCTTCCTATTCTAGCTGGCAAATTTCTAATTGTGTGCTGAAAATTAACCAGTTTCTCGGTTGTTCATCTTTTGCATTCTTTTTCCACATGTCCATACTTGTTACAAACATAACATCTTATATGACCCGAGAAGTGTAAGCATAAGGATCATAATGAGTTGTTCTATTCTTCCTTCTATTGCAATCAGCTGCTTTATGACCATACTTGTTGCATGAAAAACAATATCCCTTGAAGCAACCAGAGTACCTTTTTGAATAGAATCTGTTTGATTGTGACTGAAATGATCTGCTTCTACAATTTGCTGCAACATGCCCATAGTTATGAAATTTAAAGCATTCAACATTATTGAATGATTTCCTTTGAGAATTCATGATTGTCGGTTGACTTCTTGTTTCTTTCAACTCTTCAGGTTTTGCATTGACATCCTTTGAATCTTTAGCACTTCCTTGTGAACTAGATTCTCCTTTAACAGTTTCATGAAAACCAAGACCAAGTTTAATAGCAGGAGACCATTGATTACTAAGAATATTGTTCAGAATCTTAGTACTATCTTGAAACCTCAAGAGTTTATCCTTTTCTTCTAATTTAGCTTTTAGAATGTTTACCTCAACTTCCAATTTTTGGCATTGCTTCTTCATACTTTCTTCAACCCTTCTTCCTTCGTCTACTTGATCATTCAATTTTAAAATTTCTTCCTTCAACGATTTTTCTTGTTCTTCACATGTTTGTAATAGCTCTTCATTCTTCTTATTTGATTTTTCCAGATCTTCTTTGCGATATATGATTTCTTCTTCAAGTCCTTCCTTTTCAAATGATAGGGGTTCTTCATTCTTCTTATTTGATTTTTCCAGATCTTCTTTGAGAGAGATGATTTGTGCTTCAAGTCTTTCACTTCGATTGGTTGTATAAACATACAACTTTTGATACTTGTCTATCTGTCCATTCAGTATTTCCTTCTATTCATTCATTCTAGAGATCATATCTTTGTAGATAGATTCTCTCTTATGAAATTGATTCCAATCATTGCTTTCATCATTGATCTTGAGATTTTCTTCTAGACTTATACTGTTACTTTCACTATCTTCACCATTGCTTGCATAAGAAAGTGAATCACAAGAACAATGATAAATTTTGTTTTATCATCTTCATTTTCTACCTTTGCTTGTAATATTAGGATATCCTTCTTTTGAGTATCCTTCTTCTTTGCTTCTTTGCCATAAGCACTTGTAGATCTTGGTCGGAATCTCTTCTTCTCCTTGGAGATACTTCATTTTGTATAATAACTCTTTTTCTTTTCAAATTGTTTCCCTTTACCATGATTTTCTTTATAAGTAAATTTAGCGGCATAGTGACCAACTCTTCCACAACCAAAACATTTGAAGGGGAGCTTACCTTTGAATCTTCCGAGTTCGTAGTTGGAGTTTTCTCCACAAAATTTGCTTCTTCTTCTTCGTACCTAAGGCCATCCTTTACATCTTCCTTGTATTTTCTTTGCACATGCCGGAAAGCGACTTCTTTGGTTTGAGAGGGACCTCCTTGTCTCATTTCATAGCGATCCCAGAATACCATGTAGTTGAACAATAGTAAGAGTTTGCAGATCTTGCCTTTCTTCAATAGCTGAAACTTTTGACTCAAATTTTGAAGTCAGATATCTTAAGACTTTTTCCACCAGAGTAGTATCGGTTATGGTTTCACCCAAACTTCTCATACGATTTACAATATCATCTAGACATAAAAGAAACTGGCAATACTCTCATCACTATGCATCCTTAAATTTTCATATTCAATTTTGAGAGTTTGGAGTTTTGCACTTTTTACCTTTGTATCTCCTTCATAGCTCAGAATGATTTTGTCCCATAGTTCTTTTGCTGAATTTAGCTGCATCACTTTAGTAAATTCTGGTTCAGACATGCTTCTTAACAAAACATTGACTGCTTTCGCATTGACTTCATATTTCTTCCTTTCTACTGCATCAGTAGGAATACTTGCCAGATACTAATAAGCTTCTTCCACGATTGCCCATACTTCTGCACCAAGACTTTGCAGATATTCTTTTGTTCGTATCTTCGAATATGCATTTATCTCCATTGAATAGAGGTGGCCTTATAGACATTGCATCCTTCATGACTTCCCATTGCGACGAGATCTCCTTGAGCGATCAAACTTTTACGAGAAGGACCTCCTGCGATTCCGATTGTTGGGAAAAATGCGGGGAGAAGGGGGTGAATCAGTATTTAGGGCATACTCAAATATTTTTACCTTTTCTTACTTAAAAACCCATACGCTACTTTGCTTGACCAGACTCGTGTATACACGCGGATACCCTTCACAAAACTCGCGTATACACAAAGATCTTATTATGCCATTAATTCTTTACATAGTTCTATGCAACATTCATTCTTCTGATAATTAGATAACAGTAAGCATGTGCAATAATAACAGAACAAACCATCACACATGAACACCAGTATTTTAGGTAGAAACCCAAGTCGAGAGAAAACCATCATTTCCATTGTCTCAGCCTTCAATATTTTATTATAAAGAAAACATCTTACAACTATGTACTGGCGTAGACTCATACCAGTACGTAGGCACCCACCTGCGCTCGTTTACCAGCCTCTCCTGGAAGGGAGCTACGACCCCTTGCTCTCAGTTACCAGCCTCTCCTAGAAGGGAGCTACGACCCCCTGCTCTTGTTTACTAGCCTCACCTAGAAGGGAGCTACAACCCCCTGACTGAAGGCTACAACCCTCAGCACCACCATGGACCACGTTTCATCAATTTTCACACTGGATCCAAAAGCTTCCTTTAGAAAAAAACTTGCAGGCCTCGTTTCATCATATTTTCAAACTGGACCCACTCCACATATTTAAGCTCAATCATACATCAAACTGATACTTATAACTTCATCAACAAATAGCAGTAAACCAACAGAACAGATCAGACATCTCATACCACAAACTTCAGCAAACCCTAGTTTTCATACGCGCTTTCCTTTCACTGATACCGCGTATATACGCTCTTTCATTCACATAAACCCATGTATACATATTCACATATTCCAGAACTGATTTCACAACCCATACGCGCTTTCGCTTTATAAAACCCGCGTATATACGTGCTTCTACTGTTCCAAACTTGCGTATAGATCTTCAGAAATTATAGGGCAACATACTTCTTCAGATCAGACATTCAGTTCAGATTTAACCCTTCACTTCAGACAGATGTTCGCCTCATCTCAGATCTAAGCATTTCACAAACAGATCTAGAAGATACAAATACATTTCAGATCTAGATTCCCTTCTTCATCATTTTCTTCATAGGTGCATCGCAGATTCAGATCTATCATCAAAATATTAACCTTTCCATTCAGACATATTTCAGAGTGAAGTCTCTATTCAAACCCAGACTCATGCACCCTCTTGCACAATGATTTTCTTCTCCTTATATAGGTTTACCCTTTATCAATACCATGAGACAAAACCACATAACTTCCAATGGTTTTCCTGGGCGGGATGTCATAGACAATCCAGTGCTCAATACAAAGGGTCAATACCATGGTAGAACCCCTGGTTGTCTTAATTTAGAGCGCAATTGACCATACGCGACTTTTCACACATTTTTCCGCGTGCATACGCTACTTCTCCTAGACAAACCTGTGTATGCCTTGAGACACACACTTTTCATCATTGTTCTAGCAATGGGTCAATACCATGGTAGTAACCCATGGTTTTATTAATTTAGAGCTCAATTAAGCATACGCGACTTGGCACGTACTTTTCCGCGTGCATACGCTACTTCCCCTAGACAAACCCGCGTATGCCTTGAGACACAATTGAGTTGCTCTGTAGACACATCATATCACATCAGATTTACATCATTACCAAGTTCATCAAGTCAAGAATAACTTCATCAAGTAGGTTTCCATCATCTTCATCAAGTGTTGCCATCATCTTCATCAAGTGGGTTTCCATCAAGGACAACACATTGCATCATATTGCCAACAC
>CM076570.1:1539916786-1540177202 GCA_034641835.2 Pinus albicaulis | reverse complement strand
ATCACATCATATTTACATCATTACCAAGTTCATCAAGTCAAGAATAACTTCATCAAGTAGGTTTCCATCATCTTCATCAATTTTTGCCATCATCTTCATCAAGTGGGTTGCCGTCAAGGACAACACATTGCATCATATTGCCAACAACCTTTGCATTTATTAAGCCAAAAGGCATCTTAGCATACATGAATGTACCCCATGGTGTGGTAAATGTTGGGTGTGGAGCATGATTATGCTCTTTATTCAGATGTATCTCCGTGTTGGACCCCCGTTCTTAATGGGGCGGAAATTCAATCTGTCATTTAATCGCTTCCAAGGGGGTCTAGGAGGGCCACGACAAACTTATGGAGCCCCTCCCTAGCGGGCAGTTTCGGGGATAGCACCCCCAAATCTAAAAAAGATGTACATTTTCCATGTAAAATATTGTACTTTCGTAGTCAATCTAGTCCGTCATGAGGCGGATGATCTGATTGTAGAAGTTATGTTTAATTTAGGGTTTTTTTCCCTAGAAGGCAACCCCTCGTTTTGTAGAGGGTATTGTATTGCGGCTCTGTATGGTATGTGTGTTATGAGCGAGAAACGTAAAGGGGGACTATGAGAGAGAGTATAGGATATTACAACGGATCTTCTGTAGGTTGTGTCTCTCCATATTACTAGATAATATAAAAGAAGGACTAGTTGTTCGGGGTGGACATAGCTCAAATTGGGTGAACCACGTATATATGTGCCTCTCTTGTTTGATATGTTTTCTGTGTTTGTGTTTTCGCATATTTTATGTGTTCCATTGCTTTGTAATATATAATTTTCTAACAGTAAAAGTCATCTTTTCCTTTCCCTCTTTATTGAACAATACGTAGTTATATCTTGAAAAAACATCCAACATTGAGATTTTATTTGACCATGTTACCCTTTGAAGCATATGTTCCCTCTTTGGAAATGGATAATTATCCTTCAATGTCAATTTGTTAAGATTCCTAAAGTAAACGCACAATCTTATTTATCCATTTGTTTTCCTTACAAGAACCAAATTTTCTATCCAATCATAATATATTAAATGAACTATGATTTTTGCATCTAGTTTCCTTATTTCCTTTTCAATTATTGGAGACAGAATTGGATTTATTCTCCTCAATTTCTGCTGAAATAGTTTAGCTCCTAGTTTTAAAGGATTCCTGTGTTAAATGATATATGTGTCATAATTCTTTAAGTCTTTATATCTTCATGCAAAAACATATTTATATTATTTGAAAAAATGAATATATTTATTTCTAATCTCCTGTGGTAGTGTTGTTGAAAGTTTAATGTTTTTAACTTCTTCTGTTGTGCCAATATTATAGTATTGCACATCATCTTGTTGTGAATTTAGCCCTGAAGGTTTTATAACATCATTCTGGTCAAAGAATCTCTCAAGGGGAGCCAATCCTTTAGGAATATGATTGTTAAACAATTGAATAATATCATGCTCAAAAATTTTCTACTTGAAGTTTACCTTTGAGTCAAAATATCTTCTGTTTTTGTTCCATTATTCTCTTCATCAATATGTAGGCAAGAAAATTCCTCAATAGTTTGCATTTTTTTTTAATTTCTCATTATATTCAAAAAATTTCCATTGTTTCTCATTATCAGGGATGGAAGGTTTGTACCTAACTTCAATATTTCATTGCAATCGGAAAGAGTCTGGAACTTTGAAGGTACTTGCAAAAACTGCTAAAGAATCTGCTTGCATACTATATTCTCTTGGTATAGCTTCAATACTAAAATATTGGAAATGATTTTCTATAAAATCCCATGTCTCATTATTGTAAGATTTTAATCTAGGATGTCTTGTTTGAAAAATATTTCTAATGTGTTTCACCACTAATTCTGAATCACCAAACATTGACAATCTTTGGACATTAATTTTCTAAGCGAGCTATAATCCTAGTATTAAATCTTCACATTCTACCACATTGTTAGTGACCTCAAAATCTAGTTTAAAAGATAGTGTGATGATTTTATTTTCAGGTGAAATTAAAACAATTACAACTCCAAATCCATCTTTGGAAGATGTCCCATCAAAATACATCTTCCAAACACCATTATGAAGACTGAGGAATGTTTACATTATATTCAATTCTATTATGTACATTGGAATCATCATTTACAACTATAATGAAACACCCTGAATCTTGATCCACAACATAGATAGGGTGATTTATAACTTGATTATAATTATACACAATATTTTTAAATCTTACTTCTCTATATAGTCTCAATTTTTCTCCTCTATAAACTATAATGGTAGCATATGACATATCCATTTGTAAACTTCCTTCAAGCTTAGTGTTAGAGTCGGCCCTTGCAGCCCTCCGTCAGTGATCATTTCGTCTTTTGCATATTCATTATTAGGTGTCTCGCTTGTTCCACTTCGTTGCATTTCACTAGGAGCATGCCATGCACTGACGAAGGGGTCTGTCGTCTTATGTTTCCTCATATTTACACCTGCAGTGCTATTTAAAAAAAAATTTCTCAAAGAAATCATTCATAGTCATTGTCATTACATATATGGTCAGTAAAAATGTCAATAAGTGTCCTAGGTCTTGGTGTCTAGGGTTTTTGAGTCATTTATATACTAGTCATAAAGCCTGCAAGGTGAGGAAAGTTCTGCATTTGTGATTTTTATTTTATTATCATCAGCATTTTTAAAAAAAAAATATATTTCTAGTCCAAAACTCTGTTTTGGAACTAGAAATTTGTCATTATCATTTTATAATAAATTGTAATTGTTCCGCCATGAAGACATTGTCAAAAGCAGACCCCTGGTCTCTTCTCTAGCCAAGATAGCCATATCCCTGCAAGAAGACAGCAAAACCATTAGTATCGACCTCAAAAAAGCCAAAGGAAGTTTGTATTTGAAAAGCCAAAAGTGAAATTACAAAAACATTTGTAATATGGGTTTGAAATTAGATTTGAAATAAAATCTGATTGTGAAGATATTTGTGACATGTATAAAAGCCAAACAAGTTTCATTTTCACAAATCCATAGCACCCAAATCGTGATTTGAAGATGGGAGGGCCGATTTCAAAGTTTTAAGTTGCGTGGGCAGTGATTGTTGGGCCGAGCGACCCATGCAGAGGCCGAGCGACCCACCTGGGCAGAGCGACCCACGCAGGTCATTTCAGCAGTGTAAGTTTGCAAGGAGCGCGACCCACCTGGGCCGAGCGACCCACGCAGAGGCTGCGCGACCCACGCAGACACAGGGTTTCGAAATTCATTCTGAGCGCCCAGCCTTGCTTGGAATCGATGCAACTGGCTTTCAAACAGGTTTCTATCATTGCTTGATGTTTTTTAAATGCACCAGAGGCATCGTTGATGTTTCAAATGTTCAAAAGGAGGATTTAAAACCCCACAGACATAGCATTCTTGTTTTCAGGGTTTTAAAATGAAAATGAATGGTTGAATGAGTTTGTTTGCTATCTCATGGCAGTGATACATCCATTTTTGCATATAATATCAAAACCATATTGCTCTTATGCCCATTTTTCCATTTTGACCATTGCTATTATTATACCATGTTAAAATCCTTTGTTCCATGGTGACTGTGGTTGTAATGAGTCTCACTGCCCAATGTAAAATATTCTCATGACTTTGTTTCAAACTGCCCATTGAGACCTTTGTGGTTATTACTCATAGACAAACACATTTTGTTGATGCCATGCTCTCCTTTGACTAGACTTTTTCAATATTTGGAAGGTTGCCTGCTCCCTTTTGGTCAAAATTTCACTTGCATTCAAAACAGAGATTGTGCCTTTTCCAATCCATTTAAAGCTGAGATTTTATCCATGATTTGATTCCTTGATGGTGCTTTGACGGTGAGAATATTGGTTGGGTGTTGAAACATACATCCTAACTTTGTTTGCACTGCTTTCATATCAGTATACACATTGCCAAAAGCTTGGTCAGAGCCATGTCGGAGACAGAGTCAGAATATGAGCCAAGGTCAGGCAGTGATTCGGTGACTGAAGGTAATGTGCCACGGGGGTCCCGCAGAGAAAATAGAAGCGGTGATCATCGCAGAGAGGAGCCTACTTCTTTGGCTCGGTTGCAGGCATGTCCATTAGCCATGGATTGTTTTCGATTCTTGTCATGTTTCAGATTTTGTGAGATGGTTGCACAAACCCGGCCTCATCGTGAATTAGCACGTCTGTTTGTTCTTCATTTACGGGGTGATCGGGTAAGCCTTGCTGGGGTTGATTTCATTGTGTCACCTTTGACTATTTCTCAAGCCACTGGTATACCGAACATGGGCGAGGAATGGAACAAGGGTCAGCAGTTAGAGAAATTTCACTATGAGCCATACATTAAAACTGGATATAAAGCTTACTTGAGTAGAGTTTTTCCATTCAGATTCTTGAGAGATGAGTATGCACCGCTCATGAGGCTCATTATTCAGTATTTTAGTTGTGAGGGCAGGTATGCTCGTCTTTTCTCATACCATGTTCGTTTGCTGATGCACTTCACAAGGGTGCGTATGATGAATATTTCGTATTTCATACACCGCAACATAGAGAGGATGGTGACATTTGTGCAGAAGAAGGCGAGCCCAGTGCAGCAGTACAGGAGTATATACCATTTCACTTTGATCAAAATCTTGGTTTTACATCAGTTGGCGGAGCAGGGCATCACTTGGGAGGATTTCATTTCTAGAGACTTTTTCAGAGTGCCACAGCAGCCTCCCGAGGCAGTTCATGATGCAGGAGAGCCCTCACACCAGCCGGACATGCTTGAGGTTGAGCATATCATCACTCCTTTGGTTCAGACATATCAGCGAGGCCACAGGGCCTTATTTGCAGCGACACGGCGAGTATTATCTCCACGTGAGGTGGAAGGGGTCTTGCCGACTTCATCGACACGGCGAGTATTATCTCCACATGATGTGGAAAGGGTCTCGCCTTCTACTTCAGTGCAGGTACAGGTACAAGACAGGGGCAAGAGGCTCATGCATGATGAGGGCCCATCAGGAGGCCGGGACACCGATATGACAGTCATTGATGTTGATACGGGCTCTCCTAGCTCGAAGCTGAGGGAAGTCATCCAGGAGCAAAGGGCCGAGAATGACCAGCTGAAAGACCAATTGCAGAAGGCTCAGTGGGTGATTAACTATTTGGAACAGCGCAACAAACAGCTCGAGGATGAGCTCACATTTTATGAGGTGCGCCAAATCCGTGAGGACAGACAGTGGAATCGAAAGAGACCCGGTGACATGACACCAGCTGACAGAGATACTGTACTCACGCGGGTGAATATACATCTGGAGAAGTTGTTGGCGAAGGCCAATCGAGACAAAGACATTCTACGCCACATGAAAGGCCATTACTGGGCTCGCATGCATGTTTGCAAAGCGAGGATGAAGATCATGAAGAGGAGGTTGCGCAAGGCACTTCGACGGCGGAAAAGGCCTAATCCACTTTGGATTTTGGCCGAGGCTTCATTGACTGGGCAGGAAACATGATGGAGGACCTCCGCTCCAAATTTGGGCAAATTCGGAGAAAATTTTGTCATTTTCAAATTTTTGGTCTAAAAAACAGGTTTTGCAGTTACGTGGGTCGCGCGCTCATGCGCTCGCTTTTTTTTGAGACACTTGCTGGAGGAGATTTTTACATTTTTGGATTTTTCATGGTTAATTATGCATCCTCTGAAGTCAACTTAGCATTTCAACAAAATCTGGATGGTCAAACAGCTCAAAAACACCATGAAAATCACCTTGCTGCCACCTTTTGCACCAGCAGAAAGTACCTCTGGGAGAATGAGGTTTTGGAGGGTCAAATCAACTCCAAATTCAAACTTTCCACTTGGGTTGGAAAGTAGACATCCAGGGCTTTCCAACGAGCTATCATGAGCTCAATTTGGATGCTGGGAGCTACCTCAAATTCAGCCTGTAACATGAGTGACCCACGCAGTTCAGGAGCGACCCACCTAGAAATTTTTCTGAATTTTCAGCTGCCAGCTCAGTATTTCGCCTATTATGGACCAGTTTTTCTTATGGATAGAATTCTTGGGTTTTTATGATGTAAATTCATGTTTGATATGTAACTTTTGCTTGTTTTTATCTCTTCTAGAAGATTCACTCTCAAATGAGTAAAAAATCATGTAATGGATCAGTTTCCACTCTTTTAGAGGCAAGTTGTTAGCTGCCTAGATTGTAGTTCCATGATTAGAATTGGTTGAAACTGATCCCTGAAGAGGGAATTCGACCCCTAGAGGTGGGGAAAGGTGTTAGAGTGATCTATATATTGTAATTTCTGAGGCATTCGCCAGGTTGGACTCTTGGGATACTTTTGATACCATTGTACATATTTTTCATATTTTGGCTAAGGAAAGATCACGGGTTTTGCGGCACTTGTTGGGATCCTTGTGGTGTTCTGTTCTTGATGATGTTTCTCCTTTGTTTACTGTAAGTTTCTTCATGTTTAATGTATGCCATCCTTTCATTATGCCTCTGAACTAAATTGAATGAGTGATTAAGGTTGAATCCATTGTTTACAGTGCTTAGCCTTTGAATTCAGTTAGTTCTATATGTTTTCAGCTGTTTGGAGAGGATCCAAGTTCTTCTTTGCCCTCTTCAGCTCCTCGTCGGTCTAATCTATCCATAAATCAAATTTAAAGCATCAAGATCATCACCTACCTCGCCCCAGCTTGAACTCTGCAAAGGTCTGACCTTATCCCCGGACCCAAAATTTGTTTTCCCATTACTCCAGCGAAAACCCAAAAAACCAAAACTCAAACATTCCTATCTCTTTACTAGCCTAAAATCAGTTCTTATTATAAGTCATCTCGCATCCTATTTCTTATTTTCTCGAGATTGACGGAGAGAGCCCTCTCCTGTCCTCGTAGGGCTAGCTACGAGGCTGAGCGTGGTTTGATGTAGCCTTGAGTTTTACTTCATTTCAGCCTGAGGTAGATTTGAGCGCTAACATAGTGGTGACCATACTGGGGAAAAAAATCTCAATGGTTTGCTTGTTGATGTGTTTGTTCCACGAGTCTTAGACGGAGTCTGAAGTCACGCCAGGTAGCTTTCGAAACGCTTTTGTTATGCATAAGCGGAAGTAGATAAACGCTGCTTCAGTCGATCTCCGGTAAGCTTGTGTGTTCAGCACTTGATTTGTAAATCACCCCAGTATACTTATTCGTTCTAGACCTTTTGGATGATTGAGTCTAGAAGTCGAAAGGCTGAAAATAATTGATTGTGTTCCTTGAAATTTTTTCCGAGAAGATCAATACACTGGCTTCAAGAAGGAATACTAGGGTGAATCCTGACCCTGATCCACCAACAATATTCGAAAATCCGAATCTGATTCCAAGGACCCTTAGAAAACAAGGCAGTCAAGAGAGTTCTGAAAGAGAAAGCCAATTGAGTTTTGAGAGTTCCAGAGTGCTTACCCGATCTGCGTCCTGTCCTGTCAAAATCATATATGTTGATGAAATCCCCTTTGATGCACGGTTTGAAACATCCTTGTTTGTGAATTTTTCCGAAACTGAATTGTCAAGATTAGTCCCAGATCCATTGTTTACTGAAGATTTGCAATATAGATTTGTTTCACAATACCTGGATAGACAGCTGCAAAGTTCTATTGAGGATACTAACACTTTTGAATTTACTGAATCTGCTTCACAAGTTCTTGACCCATCTGAAATTGCATCAAGTTCACGGATCCCTACTGAGCCTCCCTTTATCCCTACCATTCCGGTTCAGCCTGAGTTTTCTGATCAGCAATCAATAGTAATTTCTCCGTTTCCATTGAATACATCTCGTAGACCTACTGCTCCTACTCCTCCTGTATCTCCTCGACAACAGATTGTCTTCAATCCACCAAGAGCTATGGTTGCTCGTTTTGCACCTCTTGTTTTACCCCAGCAGTTGAATGATATGCCCGCAGACTATCAGAGCAAGATCCCGACATTTGATGGCACTCCACAGAGTCTTCCTGCACAACAACATGTAGACAATATGGCAGATTTCTTTGATCGTTTCGAGATTGATGAAGAAAATGTGACTATGAGGCTTTTTGTGCAAACCTTTGGAGGAGAGGTAAGGAAATGGTTCAGAGCCTTGCCACAAAGAAGCATCGATACATTGGCAGAACTTCAAAGGCAGTTTTTAGATCGATGGGAGATGAAAAAGGATCCGTTGCAGATTACTTCAGAATATACAAACCTCAAACGTAATCCTGGTGAGTCTGTTCAGGATTATATCATTAGATTCAATACAGTGTATAATGCTATTCCAGATGACTTGAGACCGTCTAAAAAGTCTGCTCTCCTTAAATTCCTGGATGGCTTTGATCCGGAGATGGCTTATTCCCTTCGTGATAGAGATCCACCTACTTTAGAAGATATGCAGAAGGTCGCTGTTAGTGTTGAGGCAAATCTGAATGATAAAAGAGCACGGTTGAAAGCAGAGAAAAGAGTGACAATAAAGGAAGAGCCTTCCACATCTATATCAGAAAAGCACTTAGCTCGTGAGTTGGAAAAGGCTTTAAGAAGAATAAATCTTGACAAAGCAGAAACACAGTTTCGAAATCCAAATTTCCGTGGCCAGCAGCAGCCACAATTCAGAATTAAGCAGCGTGAACAAAGAGCTCAAGAGCCAGCAGCCCAACAGCAGATCAAGACCCCTCTTTTGCATAATTTTGTGAGTCATGATTCCGATGATGATGATGATGTGTCAGGTGAGCAAAATCATTTCTTCACTCCCGATGATTTGCCTATTTATATTACTGAGGATGAGGAGTATGGTGAAAGTTCAGTTGTTCAGAAAGATGAGGATTTTATCCTAACAAATGATGCTGATTTAGAGGAAGAGTCGGATGAATACCAAAGAGGATATTTGAATGCATTGACTGCCCAGCAGAAGCAGTATTCATTGAGAAATCGAGATGTGCCTATAAATCCCATTCAGAAAAGAAAGGAAGCTTCAGCACCAAAGACAGATTCACCAATACCACAGAAAAGAGGGAAAGAGACAATTGACCCCGCAGCAAGTAAAGTATCATCAGCTGAGAAGGTAAATCAGTCAAACATAGTGAAAGACAAGGCTGAAAAGAAGGAAATTCCAGTTAGAGAGGTCGAGAAGGTTTCAACATTTAGCTTGGAAAATGAAATTTCCAAACTAAAAATATCTATTCCTTTAACGGAGATTATGAAGAACAGCAGCTACCGTAGTCAAGTCACCAAAATTCTGAACTTTGATCCAATGATTGACATAGTAAATGTTGAGGATGATCAGCCGGAATTGATTTTTGGGCCTGCATTAAATGGTGAGTCTCCTGACAGTAATGTTCCTCCTTTTTACATCAGTTTGAGGTTACATGAATATATATTGCACAATGCTATGCTTGATTCGGGTGCTTCGCACAATTTGATGCCAAAGGCAATCATGGAAAAGTTGGGATTAGACATTACAAGAGAGTATCATGATTTGTATTCATTCGATTCCAACCGGGTAAAGTGTATAGGACTCATCAAAGATTTGGTGGTAAGTTTAGATCAAATCCCAGCAAAGAATGTTTTAATGGATGTGGTGGTTGCCGATATTCCTCCACGGTTCGGGATGCTCCTTGCAAGATCTTGGGGGGCGAAGTTGAAAGGTACACTTCAGTTAGATTTCTCTTATGCTACAATTCTAGTCTTCGGTCAAATGAGAAAGTTATATCGTGAGCAGAAGATGAAATACATGATAACTAGCAAAGAGAAGCCAGTCAATCATCCTGTGAATTATGTACATACTGATTTAGAGTCGTTTGTGTTGCTTGCTAATAGTTTTAATGATGTAGAAAGTCAATTAGTTCAGGCAGAAGACATACCAGAAATAAATGAGAATTTTAGAGAAGTTTTGCAAAAAGAAAGAAGAGAAAAACAAGCTGCTTTGGAGCAATCAGCTGGAGACAATGGGCAGCAAACAGGAAAATCAGAGCCGACTCAGTTTCAGCATTTAGAGGACGATGAAGATGGTCTTTGGACCATGGATTTTGATGGTGCAGTGGGCAGCGATGGTGCTGGGATTGGTGTGTGGATTCAAAGTCCATTTTCCGCTCCTGATAAAGTTCCGAGCAATGTGAGAGTGTGTTCTTACAAGCTTGCATTCGATTGTTCTAATAATGAAGCGGAATACGAGGCTCTTATTACTGGTCTTAAGATTCTCAAGAAGCTGAATGCGAAAAGGATTGCGGTATATGGTGATTCAGAATTAGTGATAAAGCAAGTTAAAGGTGAGTTTCAGGCTAAGCATCCTCGCATGAGGGCTTACCGAAATGCAGTTTTGGATATTCTGAAGTTATTTTCTGATCATACTTTGACATGTGTGCCCCGCATACAAAATGGTGTTGCTGATGGACTTGCTAAGGCAGCAAGCAATCTTAAGATTCCAATGAATTCCAGCAACAAGTTTGAGATACATGTGAAACACCGGCCCACCGTTCTAGACAATCAGCGATGTTGGCAAGTTTTTGAGGATGATGAGGAGATTAGTGAATTTCTGCAGAATAAAGGTAAGTTTAAAGATACCTCCATAGATACAGAATTTGATGATGGTATTGATGACATACAGATAAATCAAATGGATGTGCTGCAATTGAAGGATAACATCATTCCTAAGGGATTGATTCCTTTGGAAGAGTTGTTTGATCAAGATGATGTAGCCCGCAAGCCTACATTTAGGCCAACAGAGAAGGGTTTCGAAGAGGTAAATATTGGGACAGCTGAGAATCCCAAGATGGTGAAATTGTCAAAGTCATTGTCACCAAAGGTAAGAGCAGAATATGTGAAATTGTTGTCTTCATTTTCTGATGTGTTTGCATGGGATTATTCAGATCTCAAAACATACGATACCAACATCATTCAGCATACTATTCCCATCAAACCAAATCAGAAGCCTTTTCGTCAAAAGTTGAGGAGGATCAATCCAAAGCTGCTACCATCAATTGAAAAAGAGGTAAATAGGTTGTATAAGTCAGGAATCATTGTGCCTATTCGATTTTCAGATTGGATATCAAACTTGGTGCCCGTGAGAAAGAAGACAGGTGAGATACGTTTATGTATTGACTTTAGAAATCTGAATAAGGTATCATTAAAGGACAATTATCCGCTGCCAAAAATGGATCATATATTGCAGCGAGTAGTTGGAGCATCAAGGATGTCACTACTCGATGGATACTCAGGTTATAATCAGATTTTAGTGCAAGAAGATGATCGTGACAAGACCGCGTTCACCACTCCTTGGGGAACATTTCATTACGCAAAGATGCCGTTCGGTTTAAAGAATGCAGGCGCTACCTTTCAGCGTGCAATGGACATGGCTTTTGCCAATGAGAAAGATGTGTTTTTTGTTGTTTACCTTGATGATCTAACTGTATTTTCTAATTCTGATGAGGAACACTTATATCATCTGAAAATTGTTTTCCAGAAGTGCAGAAAATATGGCATTTCGCTGAATCCAAAGAAGAGCCTTTTCGCCATGGATGAAGGAAAGCTCCTTGGCCACATCATCTCGAAAGATGGCATTCGAGTTGATCCCGCACGTGTTGAAGCCATTCAGCAGATTGAACAGCCCCGGAATAAGAAAGAGATACAGTCATTTAATGGTAAAATGAATTTTCTGCGTCGTTTTATTCCCAATCTTGCAGAGCACCTTAGAGAAATCACGAACATGTTGAAAAAGGACAGTCAGGTAAAATGGACAGAAGAGGCAGTAAAGTCATTTAATTTGGTAAAGATAGCTCTTTCTTCAGCCCCGATTACACACAAGACTTCATTTTATTTTCTTTCGCTTCTGAGCACACATTGGCAGCTGTTTTGATGCAAAAAAGGGATGGAGTTGAGAAGCCCATCGCTTTTTTCAGTCGGATCATAAGAGATGGAGCATTGAAGTATAATATCATTGAGAAACAAGCACTTGCGCTTGTAAAGGCTTTGAAGGATTTCCGTGTGTACATATTTCATTCCCACATTACAGCATATGTTCCTAATGCAGCAGTTAAAGATGTTTTGGTACAGGCAGATCCAGAAGGAAGAAGAGGTAAGTGGATCGCTGCGTTGTTAGAGTACGATGTGGAGATTAAACCGACCAAGCTGATTAAAGGACAAGGACTCGCCAAGCTCATGGCTGAAACAAATCTGCATGCTCTAGACATAAATTTGATTGCTGCCATGTCTGATGAAGATGGGGAAAGTGCGTCAGTTCAGGTATCCGATATTTTTGTTTCTTCTCCTTGGTATGCTGACATTTTATATGTGCTTCATAATTTGTCTACACCGCCTGGTATGCCTCGAAATAAGAGTAGAACATTGAAGTTAAGAGCTGCTAAATTCTGCATTTTGAATTCTGCATTGTATTGGAAAGACCCTGGGGGTATGTTGTTGAATTGTTTGGTAGAAGAGGAAGCTCAAAGAGTTTTGGAGGATTTTCACAAAGGTGACTGTGGAGGTCATTTGTTTTGGAAGACCACAGCAAATAAAATTCTAAGGGCGGGGTATTATTGGCCTTCTTTGTTTTCTGATGTGTTCAAGGCTGTTAAAAATTGTCACGAGTGTCAAATTTTCGAAGGGAAGCAGAAACTACAACCTTTGCCTCTAAAACCAATCGAAGTTAGTGCACCATTCCAGCAGTGGGGATTGGATTTTATCGGGGAAATCCACCCAGCATCTTCCGGACAGCATAGATGGATCTTGACAGCTACAAACTACTTCACGAAGTGGATTGAGGCGATTCCCACTTGACAGGCCACTGATGCGGTAATTATCTCTTTCCTTGAAAACAATATTCTGTCACGCTTTGGGTGTCCTAGTAAAATAATCACAGATAATGCAGCAGCTTTTAAGTCTAAGAGGATGGTTGATTTTTGCTTTAAGTACAATATTACCTTGGGACATTCAACCGCATACCATCCGCAAGGGAATGGCTTGGCGGAATCTTCAAACAAATCCTTGGTGAATATCATTAAGAAATTGCTGGAAATCAACAAGAAGGCTTGGCACAAAAAGTTGGTGAACGCATTATGGGCTGATAGGGTAAGTCAGAAAAAGTCTATTGGCATGTCTCCTTTCGAGTTGGTGTATGGGACAGATACAGTTTTTCCTACTTCACTTGCTGTCCCAGTGGTCAAATTGCTTCAGGAGGCTGGAAGTGAAGAGGATCCTATGCAGCGGAGGATTAATGAGATGATTCATTTGCAGCAGACACGAGAGGAGGTATTTCAGAATACTTTCAAGTTGCAGGAGCGCATAAAGAAGATCTACGACAGAAAGGAAAAAGCAGATAAGTTTCAGTTGGATGAAGTAGTTTTGAAATGGGATGCTCGGAATGAAGATAAGGGAAAGCACGGCAAATTTGAGAATTTGTGGAAGGGACCTTTCAAGATTGCAGCGTATCGGGGTCAGAATGCATTTCTTCTCAAAGAAATGAATGGAGATGATTGTCCTGGTGGACCGATCAATGGTCGGTTGCTGAAGCGTTATTATTTCTGAGTACTTGCTGCTGATCTCATTGTCATTGTATATATCATTTTACTTTTGTTTCGCTGCAAGTGTGCTCTGATCTCTCATTTTCAGTCTGGGGCCCGGAGCGAAGGCTATAATTCTGGAGATAGAGGTTGGTTGGTTTGAAATTGTCAAGTTAAGTTTTATCAGTCTTCTAGTTTGAGTCATGTCAGTTTGAGTCTTGACAGTTTTGGTCAAATTGCAGTCTGTCGTTAGTCAAATCTGCAGTCAATAAAATTGTCCAAAGTTTGTTTTATCAGTTGAAATAATGATTCCATCGCCCAATGGATGAGAGGCACTGTCTGACTCCCCCAGAGATCTGCCGTTCTTGGCATCTCCATGGAGCCACCATCCCCATTGGAGCCAATGTTAGAGTCGGCCCTTGCAGCCCTCCGTCAGTGATCATTTCGTCTTTTTCATATTCATTATTAGGTGTCTCGCTTGTTCCACTTCGTTGCATTTCACTAGGAGCATGCCATGCACTGACGAAGGGGTCTGTCATCCTATGTTTCCTCATATTTACACCTGCAGTGCTATTTTAAAAAAAAATTCTCAAAGAAATCATTCATAGTCATTGTCATTACATATATGGTCAGTAAAAATGTCAATAAGTGTCCTAGGTCTTGGTGTCTAGGGTTTTTGAGTCATTTATATACTAGTCATAAAGCCTGCAAGGTGAGGAAAGTTCTGCATTTGTGATTTTTATTTTATTATCATCAGTATTTTAAAAAAAATATATTTCTAGTCCAAAACTCTGTTTTGGAACTAGAAATTTGTCATTATCATTTTGTAATAAAATTGTAATTATTCCGCCATGAAGACATTGTCAAAAGCAGACCCCTGGTCTCTTTCTTAGCCAAGATAGCCATATCCCTGCAAGAAGACAGCAAAATCATTAGTATCGACCTCAAAAAGCCAAAAGAAGATTGTATTTGAAAAGCCAAAAGTGAAATTACAAAAACATTTGTAATATGGGTTTGAAATTAGATTTGAAATAAAATCTGATTGTGAAGATATTTGTGACATGTATAAAAGCCAAACAAGTTTCATTTTCACAAATCCATAGCACCCAAATCGTGATTTGAAGATGGGAGGGCCGATTTCAAAGTTTTAAGTTGCATGGGCAGTGACTGTTGGGCCGAGCGACCCACGCAGAGGCCGAGCGACCCACCTGGGCAGAGCGACCCACGCAGGTCAGTTCAGCAGTGTAAGTTTGCAAGGGGCGCGACCCACCTGGGCCGAGCGACCCACGCAGAGGCTGCGCGACCCACGCAGACACAGGGTTTCGAAATTCATTCTGAGCGCCCAGCCTTGCTTGGAATCGATGCAACTGGCTTTCAAACAGGTTTCTATCATTGCTTGATGTTTTTAAATGCGCTGGTGGCATCATTGATGGTTTCAAATGTTCAACGGAGGATTTAAAACCCCACAGTCATAGCATTCTTGTTTTCAGGGTTTTAAAATGAAAATGAATGGTTGAATGAGTTTGTTTTCTATCTCATGGCAGTGATACATCCAGCTTTGCATATAATATCAAAACCATATTGCTCTCATGCCCATTTTGCCATTTTGACCATTGCTATTATTATACCATGTTAAAACCCTTTGTTCCATGGTGACTATGGTTGTAATGAGTCTCACTGCCCAATGCAAAAACATTCTCATGACTTTGTTTCAAACTGCCCATTGAGACCTTTGTGGTTATTACTCATAGACAAACACATTTTGTTGATGCCATGCTCTCCTTTGATAAAATTTGTTCAAAATTTTGAAAGTTGCCCGCTCCTTTTGATCAAAATTTCACTTGCATTCAAAACAGAGATTGTGCTTTTTCCAATCCATCTAAAACAGAGATTTTATCCATGATTTGATTCCTTGATGGTGTTTTGACGGTGGGAATATTGGTTGGGTGTTGAAACATACATCCTAACTTTGTTTGCACTGCTTTCATATCAGTATACACATTGCCAAAAGCTTGGTCAGAGCCATGTCAGAGACAGAGTCAGAATATGAGCCAAGGTCAGGCAGTGATTCGGTGACTGAAGGTAATGTGCCACGGGGGTCCCGCAGAGAAAATAGAAGTGGTGATCATCGCAGAGAGGAGCCTACTTCTTTGGCTCGGTTGCAGGCATGTCCATTAGCTATGGATTGTTTTCGATTCTTGTCATGTTTTAGATTTTGTGAGATGGTTGTACAAACCCGACCTCATCGTGAATTAGCACGTCTGTTTGTTCTTCATTTACGGGGTGATCGGGTAAGCCTTGCTGGGGTTGATTTCATTGTGTCACCTTTGACTATTGCTCAAGCCACTGGTATACCGAACATGGGCGAGGAATGGAACAAGGGTCAGCAGTTAGAGAAATTTCACTATGAGCCATACATTAAAACTGGATATAAAGCTTACTTGAGTAGAGTTTTTCCATTCAGATTCTTGAGAGATGAGTATGCACCGCTCATGAGGCCCATTATTCAGTATTTTAGTTGTGAGGGAAGGTATGCTCGTCTTTTCTCATACCATGTTCGTTTGCTGATGCACTTCACAAGGGTGCGTAATATGAATATTCCATATTTCATACACCGCAACATAGAGAGGATGGTGACATTTGTGCAGAAGAAGGCGAGCCCAGTGCAGCAGTACAGGAGTATATACCATTTCACTTTGATCAAAATCTTGGTGTTACATCAGTTGGCGGAGCAGGGCATCACTTGGGAGGATTTCATTTCTAGAGACTTTTTCAGAGTGCCACAGCAGCTTCCCGAGACAGTTCATGATGCAGGAGAGCCTTCACACCAGCCGGACATACTTGAGGTTGAGCATATCAGCACTCCTTTGGTTCAGACATATCAGCGAGGCCACAGGGCCTTATTTGCAGCGACACGACGAGTACTATCTCCACGTGAGGTGGAAGGGGTCTTGCCGACTTCATCGACACGGCGAGTATTATCTCCACATGATGTGGAAAGGGTCTCGCCTTCTTCTTCAGTGCAGGTACAGGTACAAGACAGGGGCAAGAGGCCCATGCCTGATGAGGGCCCATCAGGAGGCCGGGACATAGATTTGACAGTCATTGATGTTGATACGGGCTCTCCTAGCTCGAAGCTGAGGGAAGTCATCCAGGAGAAAAGGGCCGAGAATGACCAGCTGAAAGACCAATTGCAGAAGGCTCAGTGGGTGATTAACTATTTGGAGCAGCGCAACAAACAGCTCCAGGATGAGCTCACATTTTATGAGGTGCGCCAAATCCGTGAGGACAGGCAGTGGAATCGAAAGAGGCCCGGTGACATGACACCAGCTGACAGAGATACTGTACTCACGCGGGTAAATATACATCTGGATAAGCTGTTGGCGAAGGCCAATCAAGACAAAGACTTGCTTCGCCATATGAAAGGCCATTACTGGGCTCGCATGCATGTTTGCAAAGCGAGGATGAAGATCATGAAGAGGAGGTTGCGCAAGGCACTTCGACGGCGGAAAAGGCCCAATCCACTTCGGATTTTGGCCGAGGCTTCATTGACTGGGCAAGACACATGATGGAGGACCTCCGCTCCAAATTTGGGCAAATTCGGAGAAAATTTTGTCATTTTCAAATTTTTGGTCTAAAAAACAGGTTTTGCAGCTACGTGGGTCGCGCGCTCATGCGCTCGCATTTTTTTGAGACACTTGCTGGAGGAGATTTTTACATTTTTGGATTTTTCATGGTTAATTATGCATCCTCCGAAGTCAACTTAGCATTTCAACAAAATCTGGATGGTCAAACAGCTCAAAAACACCATGAAAATCACCTTGCTGCCACCTTTTGCACCAGCAGGAAGTACCTCTGGGATAATGCGGTTTTGGAGGGTCCAATCAACTCCAAATTCACAAATTCCACTTGGGTTGGAAATTAGACATCCAGGGATTTCCAACGAGCTATCATGAGCTCAATATGGATGCTGAGAGCTACCTCAAATTCAGCCTGGAACATGAGCGACCCACGCAGTTCAGGAGCGACCCACCTAGAAATTTTTCTGAATTTTCAGCTGCCAGCTCAGTATTTCGCCTATTATGGACCAGTTTTGCTTATGGATATAATTCTTGGGTTTTTATGATGTAAATTCATGTTTGATATGTAACTTTGGCTTGTTTTTATCTCTTCTAGAAGATTCACTCTCAAATGAGTAAAAAATCATGTAATGGATCAGTTTCCACTCTTTTAGAGGCAAGTGGTTAGCCGCCTAGATTGTAGTTCCATGATTAGAATTGGTTGAAACTGATCCCTGAAGAGGGAATTCGACCCCTAGAGGTGGGGAAAGGTGTTAGAGTGATCTATATATTGTAATTTCTCAATCATTTTCAGAGGTTGGAGAGGTTGGACTCTTGGGATACTTTTGATACTATTGTACATACTTTTCATATTTTGGCTAAGGAAAGATCGGGGGTTTTGCGGCACTTGTTGGGATCCTTGTGGTGTTCTGTTCTTGATGGTGTTTCTTCTTTGTTTACTGTAAGTTTCTTCATGTTTAATGTATGCCATCCTTTCATTATGCTTCTGAACTAAGTTGAATGAGTGATTAAGGTTGAATCCATTGTTTACAATGCTTGGCCTTTGAATTCAGTTAGTTCTATATGTTTTCAGCTGTTTGGAGAGGATCCAAGTTCTTCTTTGCCCTCTTCAGCTCCTCGTCGGTCTAATCTATCCATAAATCCAATTTAAAGCATCAAGATCATCACCTACCTCGCCCCAGCTTGAACTCTGCAAAGGTCTGACCTTATCCCCGGACCCAAAACTTGTTTTCCCATTACTCCAGCAAAAACCCAAAAAACCAAAAATCAAACATACATATCTCTTTACTAGCCTAAAATCAGTTCTTATTATAAGTCATCTCGCATCCTATTGCTTATTTTCTCGAGATTGACGGAGAGAGCCCTCTCCTGTCCTCGTAGGGCTAGCTACGAGGCTGAGCGTGGTTTGATGTAGCCTTGAGTTTTACTTCATTTCAGCCTGAGGTAGATTTGAGCGCTAACACTTAGCACACCAAGACCTTGATAGAAACATACCCAATTTTGGGGGAATATCTGTAACCACTATATCCATTACAACACTTTTTAAAAGAATTTGGGCTAAAGTTACTACTAGTTCTTTAATTAGCCCCAAAACTGCACCTTTTTTGAATCAAATGTATAAAAATCATGGTAAGGCCTTGTCACCTGTAATTGAATTTGATCCATAATAATTTTTGGCAATAAATTATGATATTCCCCATAATCTAACATACAATTATAGTGGAGAAAATCATGAATATTTATGGTCAAATAGAAAGCAGGAACACTTTCATCTTGAACGTCCAGACTTGGTCCAAAAATAAGAGAAGTTTTTTCATCTTGCAAACTAATTACATATCCTTCATCATCCAAACTTGAAGACTGAATCCATTTGGACACATGTTGCTTGTAATGAGGATTTCTTGTAAGCTTAGATAAAGGAATTGGATTTTTTACTTTTTCTAGTTCCTTTTCTACATTAAAAACAAGACAAACAAGTTTTTTTGTTGTTGATTGGTCTAGTGATTGACTTTGAGGTTGCGAAGATAAAGTTTTAGTAGTCTTGTCTTGTGATAAATTAAATGTAACTTTCTTTGCACGTATACCTGGACTTTGTCTTGATATTAGATCATATATTTTGTTTAGCTCAGCAATTAGAAATTCAAAAAATACTTGATATTTATAAATTTCAGAAGATTCTATATTCTGAGCTACAGGCTAAACTTCATTCATAGGAAAAATATCATTTTCAAGATCTTTATCAACAAAATAATTTATTTCATATACAAAAAGTGTTATTTCTTCCACATTTTGGTCATTTATCATCAATGGGGGCTGAATTTGTTGGTCAATATTTTGGCTTTCCCTTTGTAAGATCCGTGGCTGAAAATGTATTCTATATGGCCCTAGAGGTCTATTAATATTTTGTTGCACTTTTCTAGGCTGTGTCTCCATCCTTGAAATTATATTAGACATGTTTCTTAACATTGAAGTGATTTCATAAATTTTATGTTCCACTCCTTTAATTTTTTAGGATGAACCAATTTTTGTTCTTTCCTTCAATTTTATTTATGTTTTTTTTGCCTTTGATCTCAATTTACTTGATGTTGCTTTATTAGCCTCAAATTCTATTGCATCATTTTGCACGTATGCTGAAGTTCTAGATTTTATTTCTCTCAACATTAGAGAAAAATCATCGTCAAAAGCCTTAGAAAATTTAACTTTTGATTTAGTGACTGGAGGTTTATAATCTGAAAGAATCTTATTGTAAATTTTCTTAAACATCTTGATGAAATATGATACAGGTTCATTTGGATTTCATTTGAGGTCCTAAAACTCAGTTAATTAATAAAAATGATCTTTCTTTATTCCCCACTAATTTATGAAAATATTGATTAATTCTACCCATGTACGAATATAATTTGGTTGTAATTTTCTAAAGAAAATATTAACATTTCCTTCCAATGATTGAACAAACAATATCATATATACATCTTCATGTTCAATATTCATATTATCTAAAAAATGAAAAAATGCAGATAAATGATCTTTTGCATTTGGTCATGTTTCCCCATTGTACCTAGGCATATGTTTTAAATAACCTTCAGGAAAATCATGAATCTGAGTTATTGGTAGTAGCACTAATGCTGCATATTTGGCTACCAAAATTGGTCATATCCCAACCATTTGTTGTTGTGCAATTGATTGTCTAGGAGACAAGGGTTTCTTGGGAGATGGTTGTCCTGAAATTATAGTTTTTTTTGGGAATTGGGGAATGATTAAATTTTCAAATTCAGGAACACTCTTCCCATGATCTTGAAATATTAAAGGATTTGTATAAATTATAATATCTTCCTAAGGATGATCAAAAGTGGAAGGATAACTATGGATAACAGAGGATATAAAATCTCCAAGCTTGAGTTCAAGTAATTTTAATTCAAGTTCCGCTTATATCAACAAATTCTGAATGGGAGACAAGAATTTCTAAGGATTCAAGTTTATGGACCAATAAGGAAAGTTGAAGATCTATTCCCTTAGAAAGAAGTTCTAAGACTTTAGGAGGTAAATAGGATCAATCAGAACGTATTGGAATTGGTTCAAACTATTTATGTTGTGAAACTGATTTTGGAGGAATAGAAGAAACCTGAAGTCTATATCTGAGGGCATCAATCCGAACAAATATTTATCAATCTGATAATGGTGTCAATAACTAAGGATACAAATGGGATCTAGTGTGCTTGCGTAAAGACAAATTTTGGTCTATGAAGTCACCAGGTGAAAACATTTAGCGTGCTAACCTCTTATTCACCATTAAGAGGAAAGTGTAATTGTTTTCCTAGGGAAATAAGCTTCAAAAGTTCGATCCTTGGCAACAAAAACAACTTGATGTTGTTTATTTGAAGACAATCCAAGGTTGGAGAACTGTGCCAAAGAATATAAATAAGGATTTTGTTTAAAATGAATGATCAATGACTCAAACCATTCACATGCACATTATCGAGAAACTTCAAATATTTCTCAAGTGTTGATTCCAATATTAACAACATACAATCCTTCAAATGTTTGTGGTAGATGAAAGGAAAATATTTAACAACTAAATATCCTTCTTCAATATTTAATTATCAAAAATAAAAAAGGCATATAAAAATATTTCTACAACTGAGGTATATATTCAATAAATGTCAGAAGGCAACAATTAATTGATGCAGAGTTACTAATTTAAAGAACTTGTTCAATTAGCTATTCTCAATATAAATAATAATTTTGCGGCACGCTGTCAGGGAGGTAATCACTAAACCTAGCCTTACCCAATACTTATATGTTACTTTAAAAATATGAAGAATAACAAAAATTATTACATAGGAAAACTCACATGAACAAAAGTGCTGCTAAAAACTAAAGCCAAAATCCTTTGATTATCTTCAAAATTCCCCAAAATTACAAGAATATCTCTTAGTTCTATCAAATTACCAACCCTTCTTACTTCAAATTACAAAGCATATATAGAGTTTTCTCAAAATATGTAACTATTACAACTTTTCATGAGAAAATAAATACTTATCCAAAATAATTTGGATATTTACAAAAAAAAATTACTAAAAAAATAAATCTTTGACTAGTTAAGTGGAAATTGCACACTAATCAAGGTTTGAGTTTTCAAATTATGGCTTTAGAATCTACTTTTGTTGTTTGTGTTCCCGATTTTTTTGCACTTTTTCGAAGTTTTGCCTCAAAATTTTCTTGTTGTTCAAGTGATAAGTCCATTGAACTTATCCCACTTATCTTCATATGAACATGAAAATTTTGTTACTATTTTGTATTCTTGATCTAGCTTGGTTATTTTTTAAAAGTGGGTTTACTAACAAAAAGATGATGAATTTAATGTGAAATATATAAATCATCTTCTAAATCTTGGAGAAAACTTTTACCACTAATATTTCCTTTAACTTTGTCAAATTTTGATTTGTGTGCTACTATATCATGTAGCCGTTGCGATAATCTTCCTGTTGGATTAATTGACCATGATAATCCCTTAATGATGGTAGTCCTCTTTATTGAACAAAAAATAACTTTTTATGGAACTTCTTGATCTAAACTTCTAGATTTTGACATCTCCAACTGTAGCATCAAATTCCTTTTGGTCAACACCTTCCTTAATTCAAGGACTACATCTATCTATCTTCAATCCCCATGTCTTCCAACTCCTCCCTCGTTTAAGAATCTAAGACTTGGATGATTCTAGTTGCTTCTCCAGGTTTATGACCTAGTTATTTTTTTATCTAAGCAAAGGCTTATTTTTCTTTCTTCACCAATTATTATTGTTCAAAAATAATTTCTATAGATATCCAAAAATATAAAATAGCTAAATTAATGTTTGACTAGATTTTCCCTTTGGATAATGATAGATTTTGTGCACTTGCTGATTCATCTATATATTTTTCAAGTTGTATTGTAATATTGAAATTCTTATGTACTTCTGAAATGTATGCATTGTCCGCTTTAATCTTATTTTCTTCTGATCTTTGCAATGATTCTTTTGAATTCTCAATTTCCATATTTCTTAATGACAAATATCCCATTGCTTTAGACAACTTCTCTATTAAATCTTGGCTGTTGATCATGTTTCCACTGTTGAAGTCCCTGTACTAGCTAGATATTATTATTTCCTTCAAAAGTTTTTCCATTTATGACTCTATTTTTTGTATCTGAAGTTTTTCCTCAAAAATGATACGTAACATATTTTCATTTTTATTTTCTAATTCCCCTACCTCCTAAGATTCAGGATGCTCTTTTGTTGGAAATTTTTAATTTTCCACATAATGCTTGAATGTCTGCATTTCTATTCTTGATGATTTCTTAAGCTGCATCAACTGATCCAAACTTATGTAGGAACACAATAGAATATAGATATAAACATAAAAATGGAGACGCAATATAAATAAAACTTGATTTCATTAATATCAAAGAGCTGAAATATGCTTACATAAAGAATGGAAATAAACTAGCTCGGGCGATGGTAGATTATCTCTGAGAGGAGATGTGGAAGCTACATGGCTCTGAACTATCCCACAATGAGGCTCAAGGGCTTTTTTATTATTGAACAACAAGGGAAAACCGTAAACAACCAAAACCCTAACCCAAGGGGATGGACACCAAGAGTTTGTGGGCCCAATTGGGGTTAGTTGGGCAACCAACTTCCCGGGGTCGTAACACGGTTATATTATCTTGGTTTAGTGCATACGATACCTTGTTGGAAAGATCTCTCCAATTAATACAAGATTTTCCATAAAAACGATGTCGTATAGGGGGTCAAAACTGCTCCAGAAGTTTAGGACGCGAACAACTGCTAAAAATATTAAATTTTTCTATAAATAAAGAAACTAATGAATCCGACTGAAGTTGTAGATGGAATAGGTGGGTGGCCATCAATATCCACTTGGATCAATCCTCCCTCCTTAGGAAGCAATGTTCCCTATTCTGTGAAAAGCCTCCATGAGGTGAGGAAATTTCTGTTGAACTTGGTCCCTGGTGAACCACTTGCCCTAGTGAAGGAGTTGACCTATTTTGAAAACTCGATATAGTTGGATCCTCTATTGGCGGGTGTTCTTGATATGCATGTCCATGATCGGATCTATTGTGCCCCGCTCCATGTATTCTGGGTTTAACTCCATTCGTGTGAGTTGTTCTAGAATGTCGGATGTGTCCAACAATCATGGAAAGTATGGATGAAGGAAGTCCACATTGAACACTGGGTGCAAACCAAGGAGTGGTGAAATGCTGAGCTCGAAGGAATTCTCCCCTACAACCTTGGTGATGGTGGACGAACCATATCGTAGTGGGCGAAGCTTGCGGTGAGGCCCTGTGAGGTGCTCCTTCAACAAATGTAGCCAAAATTAGTCACCCATCTAGAACTTGTGTGGCACCTGATGTTGATCATGTCATTGTCTGTACTTAGCATTGGATATATCCAATATGTCATGGACCTACTGGGGGATGTGCTGAATGCACTCAATGAAGTTGTTCACCCTGTTAACTTCAAATTGGACATGAGTTGAATTTGCTTGAGTAGCTGCAAATGGTATGGCCACATCAATGGGACATAATGGCTGGAAACCCAACCTCACCTGAAAGGTGATGTGGCCAATTGAGTTATGGAGAGCTCGCTTGTGGTTGTTCTAGACATAGGGGAGTATTTGATCCCATTTGTGTGGATTCTTCAAGTTTTACATGCGCATAATGCGTATGAATATCCTTTTTGTTACACCATTTTTTGTTCATCTAACCTGTTACTATTGGATGGACCAAATTACAGCATGTAAGACCAATTTTACCCTAAGTAAAATTTCTTTCACTATGTAAAATAACTTAGTAATCCATATTTATTAAGTTGTTTATGGTCTAAATAGGAAACCCCATGAGGAAATATTGAATAAATCCACATTTGTTTGATTTTACTCAAGGAATAATTAGTTAAACATCAGTTTAATTAATATTCCTGGTCATATTTAACCCAAAATAGGAAAATTAATTAGATAAATCATTATTTATCTTATTATTTTCTAAGAATAATTATTTAAACCTTATTTAAATATTATTACTTGTTAAATTTGACTAAATCATTTATAAATAATTGAATAAATAATTATTTATTTAATTATTACTCAACCACATCCTTAAAATAATAAATAAATCATTTATTTATTTATTATTTACAAATAAAGGGATTTGACCAAATTCAAATTCTTTTTCCCTCCAACAATTATAATAAAATATTTCATAAAAGTTGGATCTAGATTTGGTTAATAATATTTTAATTATGCACCAATATCTAGACTAACTCAATATTATGTTATAAATAGAAGGGTTTTCCATTCATTTCGCTACCTTTTGTTTCCTAAATATCATTATGGATCTATACTTTTGGTCTGACTTTGATCCTCCATCGTTGTCATATTTTGCTACCATTTTTCTTGTGAGCTCCCTTTGAGTTCCATTTTTTGTCTGGGTTTTCTACACCATTAGGAGAGATATATCTTAGATATGTAGTGATGAGGAGATACAAGAACCCATCCCATTGAGGGGGACTGGTAACATATTTCTATGTTCCCTTCCTAGGTGTCATAAATACAAAAATTCTTTAAAAATATTCTTGTCTTGTCTATTGGATGCATGGAGAAAATCTTTCTTTTATTTACTGCTTAATGTCTTTTACTACATAGATCTAGATTTTGTAGCATTTATCTTGGTAAACTAACTACAGATCTAAAGAAATTGGCAGTCATATTTGATGTTAGGGCTGTTTATTATGCACAGCTAAAGTGAGAATTTTTCGTACGCTTGCGATTAGAATTCATACTAACAACTGGAAACTCCACAAGGGTTTACGATTACGACCTTTGTCGTTTTTCAGATCCCTGCATGAACAACTACTTCAAACCCTAGTATTTTTATTCAACTTCTTGTTTTTCTTTTCTTGATGTTGTTTTTAACCTATAAAACCCTAAAATAGTAAAAATTCTAACTTTCGTGTGTTTCCAGACCTATTGCGCAGGTGACAGGTATCAGCCGCAACTGAGATGACAAATGTTTCTGAAACCTGCTCCCGAGAGTCTTGGAAGTGCAAGTCACACTTTTCAATCCAAAACTTGCGACCTGGACCTTCAGGGTGCAAAAAACAACCCCAAACCTATGGCCTGTGTAGAAATCAGGTTAGAAACAACGACCTGAACTTTTTGCGAGAATTTTTCTAAGATTTTTTTGGGTTTGTCTGGGCCTCTGTTCAGGGTTGTTTGACCTCCATCTCCACCCATTTTGGACCTGCACTTGCTCTGTTTTACTCTTTGGAGTGGGTAAGCTAGCCCTATAGGTCTTTAGTACCCTTCCACCTTTCTAGGAGGAGTTTAGTTGAAGCTAGTCGTATGAAATTTCAGTGTGTTTAGCCATTTTTCAGATCTGATCCCTCACCTTCAGATCCACTTCAGATTGGTTATTCATCCATCCAAAACACCTCTTTTCATTTTTTTTTGGGTCTTCCTCTAGGGTCCCCTCCGCTTGCCTCCAGTTTGTATCCTTTCGCCACCTTATTTGCAGCATTTTTCCCTCTGGTTTTTGGTTGTTGTCTACACCTATTTCCAGCAGATCTAACCTTTAGATCATTGTCTCTCCTGAATTTAGATCCATTGGCTATTTTGGTGTGTTTTGACTAGATTTTTTCCCACTCAAAGAATAGTTGTTGAGAGGCCCGCCTCCTTGGGTTTAGATTAATGAATAGTTAGTTGTTTATTTTCTATTATATTCAGTTTCATTTACTATTATCTGTAGATTTATTTCCAGTTATACAACACACTTTTTCTTTTTCTCTACGAATTTTTGGGTTTAAAAATTAAAATTAACACTCTTAACACACACACCCTAAGTGAAGAAATGTCTGTTTAACACCTCCAGGCAAAGACTTTAACATTGTAATCATTTGATCCTGCGCCTCCTTTCCCTTGTTGGTCTATCTTCCCTTTGTGACCCGTGTTTTTTTCTTACCATTGCGCCCCCAAGGCATTTATCTCGCAAACTTCTTGGCCTTCATCCTAAGTTTCCATTAGGACGAATTACTCCTTTGCGTAGGATTCAAGTTAGTCCTCCACCGAGTCCTCATTATGAATCTTCTTCTGGTTAATTGGGTTCCCTTTCTAGTTCCATCCCTGGTTCTTCCCCTGTCACCTTCACCATGTCTGGTTCAGGACCTAACGTTGGTGGTAGCCCCGACCCTAATGCTGGGAATACTACTAGTGGGACCGCAACAAGAACTATCCCAGCTGCTCCCTTTCTCCCCTATATGGCAGGCCTCAGTCTTCCTGATTTTAACCAATTGATCAATGACCCTATACACCATGAGGCTAGTTGGCCTTTTATGCCAACCAAGCTCCCTTCTGACATCCCCAAGTTTGAAGGTCTTGCTGGAGAAGATCCTGTTATCACCAAAATAGGACTGATAGGCTGCTAGTTAGGCTACATCAGTGTAACTATTTCAAACCAGACTTTTAGTTTAGGCTTAGCCTCCTAAACCTGAGAGGGCTCTCTCACTAGGTTTAATATTTTGAATAAAGGATTAGATGGCTAACTCTAAGAACAAATTGGATATAAAGTGTATGACTGTTGAATTACTGATCAACAAACATATATTGGGCTATGAAGTCTAGGTATGTTCCCACAAAACATCAAAATTAGCTGATCATGGAAGTCAGGGAATTTCAGAGTTTTTAGGTGTATCAGCAAAACAAAAAACAGAGTGAAAAAAACACAATTTACAAACATATGCAGGAAGTTAGAGCATTTCTCAATGAATTCTAAGTAACATATGTTTATACCACTGCAAATAGCTAGATAAGGAAAGCCATAGGAAGATCACACATTAAAAACTCTTTCTAAATCCTGAGTAGTAAGCCAATATTTGTATTATGATAAAAACACATAGTCTGCTATAGTAACATAGTTTGCTTGTTAATGAAAATTGCCTTCCTTGAGGAATTCGACCTCATGTCTCTTATAGATCCATAATTACAATCTTGGATTCCCTCATCTAGCTTAAGGAGAATTTGAATTTCTTAGCTTGAAACCTATCTATTCCTAAAAAATACTATTAATTACATGTGACAATTAACTGTCTGTGCTAGAGTCCTAATGCAATTAGGAGTAAAACTCCTTATTATGAATAAAACAACTTGATATAGGAATTAAATATTATATTTGACAACTTCTCCTCCTTATCTTCGACCTTGATGGTCTTCATAATCTTGCTGTTATGTTTTATTAACTTATCCCTTATTTGTCCTGAAAACTAGGAAAATGTTTCCTACAATATAGTTGTAACCCTCATTTATGCTCCTCGAATCCTTTTGCTGACAAAAATGGACCTTTATAGAAAAGTGATATGTGTTATCACTTCCATAGAACCATGTCCTTCCACCTATGCAAAATTAAGTCCTTGAAAGAGTGTAAAGAGAGTTGATGTGTCTGCGCTACGAAAATATCAGTTGTTTTCGTAGCGCAGTAACTATGCCTTTGTAAACATCTCTTAACATCCAATTTCTCTTGCTTTAACACCTGTAACTTCATTTGTGAATCATTTCCATCTTCTAGCAGCATCAATACTTCAAAAACCAGATGTTTTACCTCTTGAAACCCTAACAAAATGCTCAAAACTGCACCTACAGTAGTTTCGTAGCGCACTACAAAACAGTTGTGTATCTCCTTTTTACACAGTTTTTTCATCATCTTCAGATCTTAAGAATATTTATAGCATTTTAATTATTACCTTGATAATATTGATGCTAATAAACCTTAATAATCATTATAAGTCAAATTTTCCATGTTTTCAAAAAGTGGTGCCCTTCCTAAACAAAATTGTATTAGGGATTTGTCACTTACTACCTTACTTCTGCTGTGGCTGACCTTCAGAGTTTGCCAATTGGATTTAAAGATCTTCAATATGCCTCTTCAAAATTTTGTTAGTAGCCATTAAATTTAAATTTGTCCTTCTCACAAATTTAGCCTCTTTGATTGCAGGAAGAGTCCAGGTAACATACTGAGCTTCACTACTGATTGTTTCAGGTTTTGAGACTCTTTCAAGCTCCCACAGAGCCTTAATTCTGTCAAAATTTATCCTCTCAACAACATGTTTTCTTGCTTTCTTCTTAAGCTTAGAAATTTAAATATTAGCTAGTGTTGAGATTGCAACAAGATGATGATCTTAGTGAAAAGAGTCACCTTCACTAAGTGGGCCCGCAGGCTATTTTTGGCGCAAGTCTATTTTTAGACTATGTCTATTTTTAGACATGTCGATCATATTCTATGAGTTACAGGATGCTATTTGTGGATGATTGGTCAAATTGGAAAAATAGTTGGACTTCTATTCTTAGACATACTGGGTGGAATCTAATTTTAGATTTCCAGTCCAAAAATAGATATGTCGAATATTATTAGCTCTTAATAATATTTGAACCATAAACATTATCTTATTCTCTTGGAGCACTTCAGTTAAGTGCACAGATGTGGAACAGGAGCTGACAGAAGGAATTACGATATTCCTGAGGGTTAAGTGGAGCTATTTCATGGAGACTTCAATTAGAACTCATGTGACAGAGTTTGGTGGAGTTATTGAGGTTGTTGGTGGAGTTGTGTTCAGTTTAACTCAGTTAGACACAGTTGAGCTAGTTGTATCTAGTCTAAATAATTGATACACTAGTGAGAGTGGTGTGAATTAATTATTAATTAATTCAATAAATATTAACTCATTAATCAACTGAATAATACATCAATTAAATATAGTGCATGGACAGTTCAATGGAGACCAGTGGAGAGGTAGGTGAAAGAGCAGGTTGACTATCAGTTGTGACTATAATGTTGCATGATTTGCAACAAACAATGATTGGAGATGCCAATGAGGATTGCATGAGCAAGGCTAGACCAATCCGAGTTCATTCAAAGCCAATATTCAGCAGGGATTGCGCAGTAGAGGCAGGCTAGAAGGTGGCAAAGATCGGTGCATGGATTTGCTAGATCAGGCCTGATTAGTGTGTAGCGATTGTATTGTACTGAGAGCTTGATATGATCAACTTTGTATGTGGATTGTTACATGATCTCTATGAAATATATTATATAAAAATAGTTGGGGTTTTTAGCTTTAGGCTTTCCTGTTAAAATAGTTGGGGTTTTTAGCTTTAGGCTTTCCTGTTAAAACACTTAACCCTCTTCGAGTCAAAAGAGTAAAGATCTCTGTACGGCTTAGTGATTTGTAAATTTAACTCCTACATCACACTCAACGGCATCAGATTGTGTGATGCACCAGAATCCAACATACAATTGTGCAAAACGAAATCATGCAAGAGAAGAGATATATAAAAAGGAGGAACGGACGAATCTACCTCTTCCACATGAGGTCCAAACGTCACCACGGGTTTTTCTTCTTGCAGGTTCACTGTGTCACTCACTTCGTCAGGCTGGGACAGATTAATGAAATCAGCGATTTCTTTTTTGTAACCCGGTGTTTTTATGAGTTCAAGAAGAGGCACTTGTATCTTTACTTTTTCCAACTCTTTCGACAAACTGAAAGTTTGATTTGATCTTGTCAACTTTTCAGGGTCTTCTTGATCTGTCAACTGTGACCACCTTCTCCAAAATGTTAGAATCTTTCTCTTTTATCTGGGATTTTTCAGCTTGCTGCTTACCTTTTTGCAATGGAGTCGCCTTAGGAGTAGGTGCTGCTTCTGCTTCTTTTTCTTCATTTTCTTGTGTCCTTAACCTCTTTTTAGACCGCAAGTCATACTTTTTATGCAACTCAGATTGCATAAAATCTGTGAATTGTTTACAGTAATCGTCCATTTCTTCTTGATCAAATGAGGGTTCAGCTTCTTCCTCTTCCTTTTCCCTTTCTTCATCAATGTCTTCTTCTGTTTCGTCATCTTCCATATATACAGCAGAAAGTCGAGCATCATCTTCTCTGTCATCATCTTCATCTGCTGAGCGCGACGGGGCTGCTTCTATGTACAAAGGTGCTTGCACCTGATCTTGATCCTTCCTTTCTCTTTGTAGAATTTGCAAAGGCTGTTTTTTGAATTGGGGATTAAAAACCCCTCTATTCTGTCTGGCAGGCTTGCTATCTATTTCCAACTTTACCAACTTATTTGAAAGATTTTTAATAACCTTGGTCATGTCTTCAATTCTCTGATCCTAGGCTGAGGCTTCCTCCTTAGCTTTTCCTTTATCTGAAACTTTTCCAGCAGCAGACATATTTGCTTCAATCTCCAAAGCACCAGTTTGAATCTGTTCCAACGTAGGAGACCTCCTTTCCCTTAGTGTGAAACTGAAATCTGGTTCAAAAGCACCAGCAAAAACAACCCTTGCTCCAATTGGAGGGGGTTTCATTTCAACAGGTAAACTATTATACAATTTGTTAAATATTTTAACAAAATCGTTCATATTTTCATCGGACTTTTTCTTAATTGCATTAAATTCAGTCAAAGAATAACCATGGTCCCTTTTTTCGCCCCATCTCTCAATGAAACGTCTTTCCAGAGCCTCCCAATCATTAATGGAACCATTCTGTAATCCTTTGAACCACTTCCTTGCTTCTCCACTCAGAGACTGAACGAAAAGTCTCATGACAACATCCAAATGTTCAACGTTTAAATTTTCTGCAAAAGTGCAGAACAGAGGCAGGTGCTGTTCTGCAGTTATTTCATCTTCACCAGTAAATCTTGGGAGTAACTTGAGGTACTCCTGTGGCAAATCATGTAATGGTTGTGGTAGATTTAAAGGTGCATATCTGTTCATCAAGAAAGCAGGGGCTGCAGGAACTGCCATGTTTGCGCCCGGGTTAACTGCTCCTTGAGCGGGGGTAAAATGAATACCAGTTGTGGGAAAAGATGAATGAGGTGAAACAACTGATATGGGAACGGGACTTTGAAAAATCGCAGAAGAGCTGGCAACTGTATGTGACTGAGTTTCTGTAAAGAGAAAAGACACAAACTCCAAAGATTGCTCTTCTAATGTGGGTTCTTGAATGGGTGACGGTGATGATTTTTCTTCTAAGAAAATGAGTTTCTTGGAAGCTTTCTTGGATGAAAAAACGTGTGAACTGCTGCCAGGTGCGAGCAGTGTGGGTTCAGGTGTAACAACTATTTTTGGTTTTTGGCCCTTCTTGGAAACAAGTTTCTCAGGATTTGATAAAATGGGAACTTTTTGCTGAGAGGTGTCTGACCTCGTGTGAGGTTTCTTAGGAGCCAGAGCTATTTTCAAAAATCACAGCGTACTATTTCCTCTTCTCTTAACAACCGGAGGAAATGCAGAACAAAACCCAGGGAAGAACTTCGACTCTTCGTTCCCCGGCAACGGCGCCAATTAATGTTGTTCCTTGAGAAACAATTCTTGGCTGTGTACAAGAATCCGTGCTCAAGACATTAAAGATTATGCCACAAAAATGTATATATGTGTCTCTGTTTCTTAACCCTTTAAATGTTAGTAATATATTTCCCAAATATCAAATCTTTAGTAGCCATGCAATGCCATATTCCCTTTATATTGAAGTGGACAGATGGAAGACGAAGAAAGAAAAGGATTTTAACTTTTCATGCTGCTTTACACAGAAACTGCCATTATAAAATCCAGAAGAAGTGAAAAACAGATAAGTTAAAGAAGAGGAGCGCCCATTAAGGATATTTAACTCTTAGACATATAAATATCAAGAGACCTGCAGCTCTAATCACTCTACTTTATTCACAGATATGCAAATGAAATGGAAACCAAGAAAACTCTTCAACACAGATGGAATATTGGAAACTTGCAAAACTTCTTTATTCATTCGATATTGCTCAGTACAAAATTAGCCTTCAAAGGTTCAAAACTCGGAACCCGCTTCCTTCCATAAGATGTCTTTAAATACAATCTGAACCAAAATGGTTTCAGTTATAAAACTGATTCTAACTAACTGTAACTACTTAACTACTTTCTGTAACGGAGGCACATGCCTCGGAAACATTTCGTTACATTGCATCACTTGACTTGAAACAAAATAAAAGATGACAACTCCTAATCTAAAGGAACTGATGTTCCTGGAACAGCAGCTGACTCAATGATTTCTTGCGGCTGCACGGTTACTTGTGGCTGCTTGGCGGGAAACCCTTTTTCTGTGTCAATAGTGAATTTCTTACATTCCTTCCAGAGTTTGTCTTGAGTTATTGGAGCATTCTTATAACGATGATATTCTACTGTGAAGGCAACAATATGACCGTGAGTGAGGTTACTTGTGAACAACGTTTTCACCATCCACAGCAGAAGGAAATGTCTTTGTAAGAAATTGAATACTGTTTCTCCCTTTAGTATCTGCGTCTTCTCATGTCGGCCATCTGCTCTGCTTTTTGCAAATACCAGTTGATCTTCATACAACTTCCAGGACATAAATTCACCTCCCTCCTTCTAGCATGAGGGCAAACCAGTTCTTATCAACTTATCAAACGAAATGTCAAATTTCTTAACCACCTCTTTAATTACCTGTAGCCGCTTCTCTGATGCTTTCAGAAGGTCGTTTTTAATGATCATTTTGTTTACTTCTTCAGCATAAAAATACCTGTCTTGTATCCCCATCTCTTGCAATTCTTCATCTGTTTTGGAATTAATAAAATTCATGAATCTCTTGGCCCAATTTGATCTTTTGATTGCAGCTGGCTTATCCGATGACAGTTCCTTTTCGTGATTGGCAACAATGTTTTTCTCTCTGGCAATTACTTTTATGGAGTCCCATTTTGCTTGTATTTCAGAAATGATCTCATTCCAGATGAGATCCTTAGCTTTAATAAGGGAAATATTTCCCTTCAATTTCTCCTTGAGTTCTTTAATTTCTTCTTCAGATTTATGTAGCTTTTGCTCATTTTCATTTGCCTTTCCTTCCCATCCCTGCATCAATCTAAGAGCTGTGTCCCGCTCAGACTGGGCCTGTTTGCAATCTCTCTCTGCCATTTTTAACTCTGTATTCAGTTGAGCAACTTGGGCTTGTGGGTCGGCTACACCTGCAGAAAAATCAAAAGTACAAGTGTGGTTCTGAATTTGATTTTGTAAGGTTATAGCAGTTTGCTTTACCTTATCAAGCTCTTCGTCCTTCTTTATCGATTGTTGTCGCAACTCCTCTTTTTCCTGTTCTACCTCTGCTACTTCAGCTGCCAACGAATGCTCTGCAGTTGGCAATTTCAGCTTCTTCCTTAATGAAGATATTTCTGCTTCTGCGCCCTTTATTAGTTTGTGCATTGCGCTTTTATCATTTGGATCAACGCCAATCTTCATTATGATTTTCTTCAGTTCTTCATTTTGAGTAGTCAATGCTCTGGCGTTGGCTTTCTCCATCTTGCACTGTTTGACAACCTTAGCAAGCATATTCTCTGTCTTGACTGATGTAGCATGATTCTTGCCTAAATCATTAACAATTAACTGACCTGTTTGCATGTGGAGATTCATCTTGTCCCACAAGGGGATCTTTTTCACATCCATAACAATATTCAACTCCTTAAAACTGCCTGAGGGTCCCAGAGACATTCCTATCGGATGCGACAGCGCCATTTTGAACTGATCTTTCTCCAAATCCATTACAGTCAATAGTCTTGTTTGGTCAGCAAATATATGATGTTCTGCTTGTGTCTCTATATTGGCCTTTATTCTTTGATTCTTTTCTTCAATTCGGGAGAACACCTGCTTCGTAGAAGGAGCCTTCTCCAAATGAAGTTCTGATCTGCTCGGAGATGAAGCACCCTGTTCTTCACTGACCTGGAGAGTGAAACCAGGTGAATTGGAGGAGTGATCTTCTGCTAATTTAGTCCTTTTCTCCTCTCGGGGTTCTTCCTCATCAATCTCAATAACATCATCTCTCACTCTCTTGCCCATCTTTTCCAATATTATAGGTGTTTGAATACTAATCCATGATGAACTTGGCCCTCCTGGATTAGCCAACTTTTCTAAATCCGGTTTACTCACATGAGTAAAAGCAGCATAACCGTTCTCGATCCTTCTTTGTGAAATAATCGCATGAGGGTCATAGGCCCATTTCTCTCCCAATAATAACTGTGTTCCTTCCAATATCCTTGATACCTCCTCATAAGCTTGCCTTGTGTTAACGACAAAAGGACCTACACTCATGGGCAACTTGTACATTAATCCCTTCTTCATCGGAAGAAAATGAACTTGATCCACATTGAGACTTTGCCTTATAAATTCCAAAGCAAATAGTCTCATGGGAACAAATGTTGGAAGCCTATAAGGCTCAATACTGACTCCATATAGCCTTATTTCAGAATAATCCTAAAAAACAAACCAGTCTCCATATTTACAATTAGGTCCTAATTGCAAGAACTCCTGGGCCTTTGGCAAGAAGCAGGGAGGCAGAGTTCCATTGAGAATTTTATAAGCGGTGGTCATGAAGTGTTCCACAAATTCAAATAAACCGGCTTCGTTTTCTTCCCTTCTGACCATATCAGTCCAAAGAAGAACTGACTGTTTATTTTTGTTGCTATCCATTATGTTCAAACCAATACCCATGAATTCTTCCACATTCTGATATAAAAACAAGTAAACTATCAATGAGGGAAATCTGAAATAACCTGTTAATGGGAAAGCAATCAACTGAGAATTCACTACTTCTTGCCAAAAGGATGGGATATCCAACACCACTCCTGGTTTCATCATGAGAGTGAACATTCCCAGGGCGGCCTTGTCAATTTCACAATCATCTTCTCTTCCCAGAATCTCCATAATACAGCTGAGAACTGACCTGTGTTGAACATTAAATGCATCCAAGTTAAACTTTCCTGATTCAAATTGGGTCTTCTCCAGACTCGATACCAAAAACGACATGCAGCGGTTAAACTCCTCATTTGAGAGCTCCTCGAAATATTGAACCAGCGAATCTTCTGAGAATTGCAAAGGAGAATCATTCTCCGGAAAGCATAATGCCTGACGCATTAATTGAGCTGAAACCTGCAAAATACTTTCTCCCTGGGAGTTCATGACAAAACATTTGCCGGGATACATGGACAAAACCAACCAGGAAATGAATTCAGGAAAGACATGGGTTTTAGGAATACAGGCGGACAACATTCCCGAACTCTGAATAGCGGAAAACACAGGTGACTTGTCGGTGTTCAAGGTCACTTGATAATGAAAAAGAGGATGATTTACGGACGACGCAGTATCATGGACATCTTTCTCACTATCTAGGAGAGGGCTCAGAGTGGACAGACCAGACAAGGATGCTCGTTTGGCCATGGCTGACAAGAATTTCGAACACAACTCGGTGCGAAGGTGGCGGGACGGAGTTTAAAACAGGGCAAACAGTCACAATTGAACCACAATAGAACGGAAAACCCCACTTATAGACAACGGAAACCGTAATTAATGCAAGGGTGACGTGGAAAGACACGCATAGTGGATGACAACTGTTTGCCACTTCGGCGGATGACATAATGCGGGGGGTCTGTGAGTACGGCGGAGACCTCCAACCCATACCCCCCGCAATCAATCAGAGCCGTCGATCGAGATTTTTCAGAGATCTGACCAGTCAACTGCGCACGATTGCGACTTCCGCTCCGGAAGTTGCTCGGACTTTACCATTAATATAAATATAACAATCTAAAGTCAGTCCGCTCCGTAAATCAAAATGGAAATGAAATACATTGCATTCTTTCTTCATCTTTTTTTTTTATACTAAAGTATAAAACCTTATACTATAGCATATTTTGGATCCTCATGTATATTTTTTTTTTTAAAACATTTTCTTTTTCCAAAATTTCAAAACTTGACATAATAAAAAGGATATGCAGATATAATGATCCACAACACAGGGATGAGCTGGGAAGTGTGGGGGTTACTATAGATGAAGAGGACTTGGTGAGCTTGGGTCTCCTTGGGCTTCCGAAGAGTTGGCATTCCTATGAGGACTCTGTCAATGGTCAGGAGAAACTTCCAGGATGGGAGCGACTTTGGTCGAATCTTGCACAGGAGGAGATAAGGCGGAGTACCAGGGATGGATCTTCATCAAAGAATGAAGATGAAGAAAATTATGATTTGGATGCTAAAGCAAGGAAGGGGAAGAGCAAGAAGAATAGTTCTCAATTTGGTGCGAAAGGCAAGAAGTAGGACATGTCCAAGGTGAAGTGCTTTCACTATTACCAACACGGAAATTATGCCACTAATTGTCCACAGAAGAAGAAAAATAAGAAGGCTGCTGGATCTACAGTTGGAGAGGCCTTAGCCTCACATTTTGAGCTTGATTTTTCACTGATTTCATGCTTGGTCTCAAGTATTATGGGTTCAGTGTGGTTTCTTGACAGTGGTGCGTCTTTCCATATGACCGAGACAAAGATTTGTTTACTGATCTGGATGAGAAGGATCTTGGAGTGCACATCAAGATGGGCGATGATGGTAGATACAATGCAACTGGTATCGAGACCATTTCTTTTGAGAGGGAGTCTGGAAAACCTTTCATCTTGAAGGATGTCATGCATGTTCTAGGATTGAAGAAGAATCTGATCTCTGTGGTGATGTTGGAAGACAAAGGATATGATTTTGTCTTTAGCGAGGGAAAGGCTTTCTTGCGCAGTAGGGCAACTGGTGAAACTCGGAGGATAGGGGTTTGAGTTAAGAACCTTTAACAGTTGCAGGTAGATGACTATGCAGCAATGGCAGGCAAGGCAAAAGGAGTTGTGAGCCGGGATGAGGGCGAGCTATGGCACAGGAGATTGGGCCATCTTCACCATGGTGCTTTGAAAATTTTGCAGCAGATTTCTACCGGGCTTCCCAAAGGTACACTTGCACAGTCAGATAAGTGCAAGGGATGTACTTTGGGAAAAATTGTGAAAGTCACCTTTCATGAGAAGGATAGTTGCGCCATGACGATCCTTGAGAGAATTCACACAGACGTGTGTGGACCTTTCTCAGTAGCTTCGACAACAAAGCACAGGTATTATGTGATATTTGTTGATGATTTTTCTCATAAGTGCTGGATATTCTTCATGTAGAAGAAGAGCGAGACATTTTCTAAGTTCTGTGAGTTTAAGGCACTGGTGGAGAAAGAATCAAGGAATCAGGTGAAGGATCTTAGGAGCGATAATGGTGGTGAATTCATCTTTGGCGAATTCAAAGACTTTTGCAGTGCAGAAGGAATTCGAAGAGAGCTCATAGCGCCTCATAACCCACAACAGAATGGGGTCACTGAGTGAAAGAAAAGAACGATCGTGGGTGCTACATGGGCGATGTTGTATGTTCAGAGCGTTCCCATACATCTGTGGGCTAAGGCATGCAATACTACGGTTTATGTGCAAAACCATTGCCCTCATAGGAAACTTGGCATGAGTACACCCGAGGAGGCGTTTTCTGGTAAGAAGCCTGATATTTCTTAATTGAAGATTTTTGGCTCACCTATTTACATTCATATGACGAAGGATGCCAGGAAGAAGCTGGAGCCGACCGCAGAGGTTGGGATATTTTTGGGGTACATAGAAACACCCCACAACTATCGTGTGTATTTTCCAGACAGTCGGAAGACTATTGTGTGGCAGGATATCAAATTTCATGAGGAGAAAGCCATGAAGTGTTCGCTTGAGAGGGAGCCACACTTGCATGCAGATGAGGAGCTATTAGTTCCTAAGGATGAGCCTCAATATGTGGATCAGCCACAAGAGGAGGTTCATGGAGTGGAAGAAACCACTCAAGGAGTGCCAACCATCAGAGGGCAGAAGCATACTACAGAAGCTGAGCAACTGAATATTGATGCAGATAAGATTGTAGGAGGACCTACATCACAGAGTAGACAGAGATAGTCTCTTGATTGATATAATGGATATGTGGCTCTGATGAGCAAGTGTATCGTGACAGAACCATCCTCTTTTGAGGACGCTGTGGAGGACCCTGCATGGGTAGATGCCATGGTGGAAGAGTATGATTCGATTGTCAGAAATAGTGCATGGGAGATTGTCCCAAGGCTGGAAGGGAAATTAGTGGTAGGTTTGAGATGGATCTACAAAGTGAAGCAAGCTGTTGATGGGAGCGTTGAGAAGTACAAGGCAAGATTTGTTGCCTGGGAATTCTCACAGATTGAGGGAATTGACTATGAGGAAACCTTTGCACCTGTCACAAGGTATTCTTCCATACGGAGCATCCTAGCTCTCTTAGCACAGATGGGATGGCACATTCATCAGATGGATGTGAAGACTGCGTTCCTCAACAGAGTCATTGAGGAGGAGGTGTACATAGAACAACTCGAAGGTTTTGAGATCGTCAGTAGCGAGTCGCATGTGTGCACACTCAAAAGAGCGCTGTATGGGTTGAAACAAGCACCTTGTGCTTGGTACACATGGATAGACAATTATTTCACTTGTCTTGGATTCACCAAGAGTGAGGCGGATCCGTATCTATACCAGATTGTGGTGGAGGGTAAGTTTCTGATCATTGTACTTTATGTAAATGATTTAATTTTGACGGGTGATGAAAATTTGATACTCTCATGCAAGGGTGATCTTGCAAAAGAGTTTGAGATGAAGGATTTGGGCCTCCTTCATTATTTCCCGGGATTGGAAATTTGGCAGTGTAATGATGGATTATTTGTGTCTCAAGGAAAGTATGCCTAGGAGATACTGGAGAAGTTCAACATGCAAGGTTGCAAGGCTATTGACACTCCTCTTCTTGGTGGTTGGAGGAAAGAGGATGCTACATCGGCAGAGGTAGTGGATGCCACTATTTACCGACAATTGGTTGGTTCGGTCATGTATCTAGTCAATACATGACCAGATATATGCTATGCTTTTAACCAGCTTTCACAAGCTATGGTTAAGCCTACTAAGCTCTTTTGGAAGGCGAGGAAGCATGTATTGAGATATATTAGAGGCACATCGGGATATGGATTATGGTACAGGCAGTCGGATGAGGTGAGGTTGCATGGCTTCACAGATGCAGATTGGGCAGGGAGCCCAACGGACAGAAAGAGCACATCTGGAGGGATTTTCAGTATCGGGTTGACAACAGTTTCTTGGTACAGCAGGAAGTAGAGATCCGTGGCACTCAATTCAGCGGAGGCCGAGTACATGGCAGAAATTTTGGCTACATGCGAGGCTATATGGATGAGGAAGATCCTGGTCGGGTTGTTTGGTTCACACTTATATCCTACTGTGATATATTGTGATAATCATATTTGCATCAAACTCTTGGTTAATCCAGCATTTCATGATAGATCTAAACACATTGACATCCAGTATCATCATATCATAGATTGTGTGCAGTGGAAGATCATGTTTCTTTCTTACATTCCTACGGAGGATCAGGATGCTGATATCTTGACGAAGGCGCTCACCAGGAGCAAATTCAAATACCATAGAGGCAGGATCGGGGTGGTAGATAATCCCTATCTTGTTGAGAGGGAGTGTTGAGATTGCAACAAGATGACGAGGTTAGTGAAAAGAGTCGCCTTCACTAAGTGGGCCCGCAGGCTATTTTTGGCGCAAGTCTACTTTTAGACTATGTCTATTTTTAGACATGTCAATCATATTCTATGAGTTGTAGGATGCTATTTGTGGATGGTTGGTCAAGCTGGAAAAATATATGGACTTATATTTTTAGAATTCCTGGGCGGAATCTATTTTTAGATTGCCAGTCTAAAAATAGATATGTCGAATATTATTAGCTCTTAATAATATTTGGACTATAAACATTATCTTATTCTCTTGGAGCACTTAAGTTAAGTGCACAGATGTGGCACAGGAGCTGACAGAAATAATTACGCTATTCCTGAGGGTTAAGTGGAACTATTGCATGGAGACTTCAGTTAGAACTCATGTGACAGAGTTTGGTGGAGTTGTAGAAGTAGTTGGTGGAGATGTGTTCAGTTTAACTGAGTTAAACATAGTTGAGCTAGTTGTATCTAGTCTAACTGATTGATACACTAGTGAGAGTGGTGTGAATTAATTATTAATTAATTCACTAGTTATTAACTCATTAATCAATCGAAGAATACATCAGCTTGTAACTACAATGTATGGATAGTTCGAAGGGAGACTAGTGGAGAGATATGTGAAAGAGCAAGTGTGACTATCATTTGTGACTATAGTGACGCATTGATTGTATCCAACACTCAGTGGAGATGCCAATGAAGATTGTGTGATCAAGGCTGGCTAAATTTGAGTTCATTCAGAGCCATTCTTCAGCAGGGATTGTGCAGTAGAGACAGGCTAGCAGGTGGCAGAGATCGGTGCATGGATTTGCAAGATCAGGCATGATTAGTGTGTAGCGATTGTATTGTACTGAGAGCTTGATATGATCAGTTTTGTATGGGGATTTTTACATGATCTCTATGAAATATATTATATACAGATAGTTGGGGTTTTTGGCTTTAGGCTTTCCCGTTAAACAACTGTGTTAATGTGTGTGAATTTTTATGGTTTCATGTGTGCATTGCAATTGATTTAATTTCCACATGTGATGATAAATAGTAGAAGATATTTGTATTATGCATGAAGTCAAATTTGATGGAACTGTGAGAATCTTGGATGTGAGGACCATTAGTTATATAATTTCTACAGCTAGTCTTAATTTTTGTTTAATTCCTTCATAACTGCTCTTCTCTCTTTGAGTATTGAAAACTCTGTTTTTGTCTTCTTCAGGCATAGATGATGAAAGGTCTATAGGTTCCTCATAAACATTTGAAACTTCTTTAGCTTTATCTAACTCCACATATAGCCCTTGCAAATTTTTTGAATTCCTAGTTAGAGGCCTTCTGGCTTGAACACAAACTCTAAAATTTCATCATTAAAATCCAACTTTTTGGAAGACTTGATCTTCTTAGATTTCCCTTCATCCAAACTTATAAAATCTGCCTGAACTAAAGGAGATTCCTCAATATCAATAGCTTGTAAAATATCATTCAAACTACCCTTTAAACCTGGATTTTCTTCTCAAACCACTGTTTTTCCTTTTTCCCTTGCTATTTGACTTATACTCAACCTTTTCTGCACTAATTTGCTGGTTGACTATTCCTGTACTGTTTCCTTACCTTTGGTTGTCCTCTTTTGTGCAGTTTGAGGGGTTTCTTGAATAATCACTGGTGTTTTAATCTCTGGCTCTTTCACTTGCTTTCTAGGTTTTAACTTGACAAATCTCTTTGATCTTGTTTCTACAGGGTTAGTGGTTTTTTATGGTGATTTTTCTTTGGCCCTAGGGCTAACACCTGTTCCATGTGTTTCCACCCCAAATCCACACATACATAGAAATGCAGACCATTCTCTTCTCACCCTCTGAATTTCATGAAAAACTATTAATTTGACTAGACCATGATGGAATAATGAAGTTTCACATGCCTGAGTTTTCATCTACACCTTATCTACCATCTTGGCCAAACTTCGAAAGAGGAAAAAAGGTAAATCTAGAGAAATTATTCTAGTGAAATGCAATAAGAGTTTGAAATGGTAAGAATACACCTTATGGTATCTTCCTTCACAGGTGAAGTACCTTTGAATGTTGGAGAGCAGTTTAGCATATGAATTCTTGACATAACCTCTTGGCACTGCTTTGGATAAATCTATGTCCACAAACTCTCGCTTCAAAAATATTTTACAAGGTTCCATTTCAAACCTGAAGTTCTTGAACCACCTTTCTTCTCCCCTTGGAATCTCTGTCACTAATGATATAATTTCAGGAGAAATTGGCAAGTTTAAAAATCCAACCTTTGTATTTGAACCCGTGAAATTAATGGCAAATTATTTTGTGACTTGATTATGACCTCCCTGTAGCTTTTCACGGATCTCTAGCATCCTGCTTTCTTGAAGGCTTCTTCAATGGATTTATCATTGGTAAGAGCCTCTATTCCTTCAGGTTTCGTTCTCAAATAGTGGCCTGACCTGTGGTTTATTTTTTCCTCTATCATCTTTCCCTCGAAATCACTGTGGCTTCAGAAAACTTGTAATAAATTGCCCCACTTGATTAAGGGTTCAGCCTTGCTTGCTTGAAAATTGAGAGAAGCTCTGTTTTTTGCTTACCATAAGCTTATCATTCGAAGAAAGACATGCACCAAGTGTTTTTTGCATGAGACAATACAATCAAGGACAACCATCCCTTTTCAAATTTTAAAATAAATAATGATAAATGACCCCTAACGAATCTCATGATGGTTATGAATCGTTGCATGTGTGAGAAAGGATTCGTGGACTGACATCTAATCATGAAAATTTAATGAAATTTGATGGATTTGACAGTTGGATAGGATTGGTTATGAATTCCTGATTTCATATCGCATGCAATGTCATTTCAAGGTTTTGCGCTACGAAAAGACCAGTGTTTTCATAGCGCAAAGGAATTTTTTAACACTGTGTGCGCTACGAAAATGTTGTTTCGTGGCTTATTCGAAAAAAATTTCAAAATTACTAAACACATGACTTCTGAAACATAATATGGGACCTTTTAAGTGTGAAACAAGGTTGTTGGACTTTATTTGATGATGGAGATGAGACTCTATCCTTATGACTTAGATTCTAAAAACATAAAAATGACTTAACCCCTATCTAGGACCATGACTTAGGAACAAATGCAAACTATCCAAGTTTGGAAATTTTTTATAGTGATAATAGATCCTAAAAACCATGTTCGATCTTTCCACATGTGGTGCTCATTTAACTCCATTATCGATGACTTTGTCCATCTTCGGTTGTTCCAACGTATGCTTACTGGAAAAGCTTCCAAGTGGTATGTTGATTAGGCCTCCTCCTCTCATACCACCTTTGTGACTCTTGCCCGGGCTTTTCTGTCTTATTTCCAGCTTCCCCTTCGTTATGACATTGGTATCGAAATTTTGAATTATTTCTGTCAATCATCTGCGCCCGCCTATCCGATCATGTCTAGGATTGGAAGAGAAGAAAGAGCCTATGTCAAGCCCCTATCTTCGAAGACCATGTCTACATGGATTGGTTCCTTAGATCCCTTTTTCCTGCTATAGGCAAAGATGTCGCATCGCATTTGCCTCAGACCGAAGAAGCTGCTCTCCATATTGCGTTAAAATATGACCTGATCTACGCATAGTCTGGTTATGTTTATACCGTCCTACTTGATCTCCCTAGACCCGGTGGTGCCAATGCACTAGGGGCATCCCATGCCGCAGACGGTATCGTTGGAGCCCTTTCTCATCCATACGCTCATCCTCCCATGGGTTATGGTCTCCCTCAGGCAGGGGCCAGCTCCTCCAGCACCTTCCCCCTTCCCGGTAGCATGTATCCAGGATACGACATGCCTCCTCCTTTTGCCCAACCTGCTTACCACAATGTTGCCCAACCTCCTTATTATCCGTATCCGCAGCCTGGTGCTCCAGCTCCTCTAGCATTAGCACCCCCACCTCCCTTTCCTTCTCAACCCCTGAAACAACAGCCACCACCCCCCTAGGGGTAGGTATATGCATAACAGGGCGCGACTTATCCTCCTACTTCCAAAAAGAAGAGGAAAGCACCAAAAATCAATCTGCCCCCTGTAGTCCTGGACCTAATACCCAAGGGAATGCACCTAACACTGCGAACCAACAACATGGAACTCAGCCTAAGCAGGACAGGCCTATTCGTATGAATAAGCCTTGTACTTGTTGCAGTTTTTATGGTCATTACACCCAAAATTGTCCTCTTTTACCACATATGTGTCAGATGTGGGAGACTCAAGCAACATCACGAGGACAACAAGCCTCCCCTACAGTTCCTCCTCATGCTGCACCTATCCAGCCGGCTGTGTTTACCAATCCTTTCCCTTAGCAGGGATTCATGGCTACCAAACCACCTGAAGGTCAGGCAGCCAACCAACCTCCTACATATGGTACCTCCGATTTCTAGATTTTCATGATGAACTCTAACCAACCCATTACCATTGAACTCAACCTTCAGACTCGGTCCCGTCAGTACAACAAGCCTCCCTCTACGTATGCCCCCGAGCCCCCTTCTTTAGGTTCTACAGAGCCTCTTTCGACAACCAATGGACCTTTACATATCCCTCAGGCTAAGGAAAAGGTTCATACCAAGATCCCCAAGGAACCATTACGGTGAAACACTGCTTTTGGAAAAGCTGCCCATTTGTATAGTATAGTAGATGATTTGGCACAATCTCCTATTGCCATCTCAACATTGGAACTCCTCTAGTCGTGCCCTTCACAATGAAAAGTTCTACTAACTTCTATGGGAGCTGTAGATTCTTTAGATGATCATTTGATTGTCTTCAATTTTGACCGGTCAGAACATCCTCCCCTTCCTGCTTCCGTTGCCCTCCAAGTCCTCGTCAATATCCGAAATGCCAACATCTCCTATTGTATCATTGATGAGGGGGCATCCACTTGTGTGATGTCTGCTTTGGTTTGGAAGCAACTTGGATCACCTGAGTTGGCCCCTTCCACTATCACCCTCCGAGCGTGGGATGGCTACTATTCCAAGCCCATTGGCATGTTCCGCAATTGTGCTATTACTCTTGCGGGCAAGACTGTTTGCGTTGAAGTAGAAGTCATTGATGCCCCCTTAGATTATAACATTATATTGGGTCTTAGATACACCTATGTGATGTCTGTTGTCCCATTTGTGGTCCACTACAAGATGTATTTTTCTCATAATGGAAAGATAGTCACCATTGACCAGTTGACATATTATGAACCAAAGTCTCAGACCTCCGCTGAGTCCATCATCTCTTTGGTGGCCAATAAGAAAACCGTAGAACCTTTGACCAATGTCTCACCCGGAGTCTACAAAGACTCCTATCTACTTGGTTCTTTCCCTGGTCTTCCTCCTCCTGTCTCTGATCCCAACTCATCAAACGTTTGCATGATGCAATCGGCTTGGGCTCCCCTCAAGCGACCTGCTTCACCTAGTCAGCAGCCCCACCCTCCGTAACCTGCTCCTAGCAGTTAAACTCAACCTTTAGGACCCTCTCCTCAAGGCCCTTCATCTGAAGCTGGTATCCCTGAGCCTCTCTACTAAGTCGAAGAGGATATTAGAAAGAAATGAAACTAGGTGAGGTAAATAGACCTCCCACACTAGTGTAGCTGAAAATGACCAAAAACCCCAGACACTGCTACTCAAAAATAATGCACAAAAGGGACTGTTCAGTATTATGAGGATTTTAACTCAGAAATTAAGGAAAAAATATATATTTTCTTGTATATTATATAATCAATCTTACAAACTAAGATCTAGTCTCCTTATTACAATTACAAGAAAACCCGGAAAGGGTTTCTTGTCAAACACTCTGCATACAAATGTGATCTTCAAAAAATTACTGAATCACCACTGAAACATTGAAGAATAAGAGTGTACAAGGATGGAAAAATATTTGATATGATGTAGATCCCTCAAGGCCTTCCTCCCATGAAAGGATGAACCTCTCAATCACAAGGAAACACTGCAACGGAGCCACTAGACCATGCACTGAAGTTGCCTCCAAAAATAACACATTCCCTAGCTGGAACAACGATGGGAATGTTAGGGAAATGTGTGGTCTACTACCAAAAATCTGAAATAGGCTCTATACCTCTCCAAATAGGTCTCTCAAGTGAAGGAAACCTTCCTCCAAAGAGAAATTATCTGAGAAAGAGGGATTCCAATCCCTTCCACTGAAGCACCCTGCAACACTGCACAATCACCTGCAGAAACTATACTGATGAAGTAGGCTGAAGCATGGCATAAAAAAATGATGTGGAATAATGAATGAAAACTCTCCCAGGAGGCTCCTCAATGAAAGAGGTGGGATTCCCGCTCGGGAACATCCGGTGCTAAACAACACTGCTACTCTGCTAAACAACAAGAAGAAGAAAAAGTCTGAGCAGACAAGAGTAATAATCCAAAAACATGAAGAATAATGCTGCCATCCTCTTCCTTAAATAAAAAATGAGTTTTATTGCCCTTGGCCCCACTTAATTAGGTCATCTCCATCCAAATATTCATCTCCCTCCAAAACTGCGTTATTCCTTCTTTGATTCCTCCTCCTCCACAACTGCACTGTTGACTTAGTCAAAGTGGAGTGAACCAACTTGATATTATCCCTGTTCACACATGGAGGTGTTTTATTAAACTTTAAAGAGTATCCCCATTCACACTTGGAGTGTTTTTATTCCTCCTTAGGAGACTTTTGGGCTTTCCTACTCATTTATTCACCGGTTAGAGATGTTGCTAACTCTAATGTTCCATTTAGCTTTAAAGCTAAAATTTTGGAAAATTATAGTCCTCCCCTCCAAAATCTTTGCTTGTCCTCAAGAAAATGTATATGGAGAGAAAAATTTCTCCCCTCCTTCTCTTGTGGCCTCCCATCAATATCCTCCACCACTGCATCAAGATAATCTGCAATAAAACTGTCATCCAATGTTTCCTCCCAAGTGTGCAAAACCAAATGGTCTACATCAATCAAAGGTGGAAAGTGTGAATGGAAACTTGCTTGCTGTCCCATGGCCTCCACAAGGTAGGAGTGATGAAAATCATGGTGAATGAGTGCCTCCCTCACCCATGCTATCATCCAAATGAAATGAGCCATCCTAGGTATCTCATCAAAAGAACCATCAACCCTGGTTTTGTACAATGTGTTGGGCTGCATGGAGAGATTGGATTCTGCCATCCAAATGGTTTCTCTATCCATTTATGGTAAATATGGGGCTGCATCTATCCTTGGGCTGAAATAACATGGCCTCCAAGAATGGCCCAAGCTCACCCATCAAACAATTCAACCATGAAGTGCCTCCTCAAGTTCTTCAAGTGGTTCCTCCCATAAGAAGGAAAAAAGTGTGATGTGGCAATCATGGTTTGCCAATGGTTCTTCCTGAAATGTACAACATGTAAAGTGGGGAGGATCGTGCTCCCAATGGGTATCTTCAATCTCAGGCCCACTCTCCAAACAAAGCTCCCCATGAACATAAACATATCAGCAATATATGGAAGAAAAGTACAATGAGAACAAGTTGCCAAGTGACAACTGGAGAGTGAATCATAGTTCCACTCATGAAACCAACGCAGTGCATCCTTTGCCTGCATAAAAACAAGAAATAAAAAGTGCTTTACCAGCCACATGTTTTCTACCACAGTCATCTCATAAGATGGAAACATGAAGTTACAATATGGTGTCAATGGTGTACACCAAGAAACATGTGGCTTCCCCCACAAACCACCAAAAGGATAGCCAAAATCAATGCTACAAGTAGCTGCAAGTAAATTATCATGCAATATGCAAGAAGAGATAATTCTTCTTGATACATCATGCTTCTCAAACAAGGAAAATAAGTACAATAAAAAATGTGAAATTATACCTCCTCCATCATGTACTTGAGAACTTGAGCTGAAATGGCTCAACTGGAATCTTTCCCTCACCTCCAATAAATAGGGAAGTGGCTGTGAACTCCTATCTATCACCATCCAGGCTATGCATCTCTCCATATGCTGAAATATGTCATGCTAGATGCCCTCCCAAGTGAACTCCTTTGTCAAGGAAAGGTATGCATCATAATGCATGGAAAGGAAGTCCTCATGTGCTGCAAGTAGCAACTTCTCCTCGAGACTAGAAGCTCTAGGCAAGAAGACTCTACCATGTGAATAGATGACCACATCATCCACCATATACTCATCATCTCTATCCGGGTCATCGAGAATCATGCATGCACTAAGATCCTTGGAGTACTCTACTAAGAGTTGAGATCTCCAATAAGGATCAATCCTCCTAAGAGACATCACTGGTGATCTGGCATGTGAAGCTCTCCTCATGCTGCTGCTTACTACTTTGACATTCCCCATGCTAAATTTCTCCTCCAAAATCTTCACCTCTCCAAAGCCCAAAAGTGGTGAATCCAAAGACAAGATGTCTTCCATCAACTCTAGATCATGTGGCCTCCCAGGTGGAATGCCTCCATGTAGTGAGACATCAATGTCAAGAGTAGACTACACATATGTTTGGGCAACCTTTCCCCTGCCCTTATAGCGCAAATCAGTCCGCCTCTTCCTTGCATTAGCTTTCTGAAATAGAGAAGGATGTGTGCTTCTCATCAAGTGATGCTGCTCTTCCTCCCTACCTCCTCCTTCCAGCTGCAATTTTGCACAATAATGCTGCTCACTAATTGTGCTTGGACCTCCATGTATGAGATCATGGGGAACTTCTTGCAAGGATACAAGAATCCCTCTTGTTGGAGCATGTGCTCCTCCTCCCTCTACATCAGGTACTAGATGTGCTCTAGATGTGACAGCGCTGTTGTATAAATTATATAACTAATATGTTATAAGTCTAAGATTCTACTGATCACACACTATTTTAACTTCATGCACAATACAAAATCTATTCCACCATTGATCATCACATGCGAAAATTAAATCAATTGCAATGCACACATGAAACCATAAAAATTTACACACATTAACACAGTGATTTACAGGAAAGCCTGAAGTTGAAAACCGCAAATATCTGTATATAATATATTTCATAGAGATCATGTAAAAATCCTCATACAAAGCTGATCATATCAAGCTCTCAGTACAATACAATTGCTACACACTAATCAGGCCCGATCTTGCAAATCCATGCACCGATCTTTGACACCTGCTAGCCTGCCTCTACTGCGCAATCCTTGCTAAATAATGGCTCTGAATGAACTCGAATTTCTCCAACCTTGCTCACGCAATCCTCATTGGCATCTCCACTGAGTGTTGAATGCAATCAATGCATCACTATAGTCACAACTGATAGTCACACTTGCTTCAATTTCCGCCCTCCACCCATCCACCCAAAACTATCCATGCACCGCTCAATCGATGTCTTCTAGTTTGATTACCGAGTTATTGTTTAGTGAATACTATTATCGTCATTCACACCACCACTAGTATCAACCGCCAGAGACTAGACAAGCAATCAAGCCAATCATTAAAGCCTAACTGAGTTAAACTAACAACTCATTGCTAACTACTTCTATAACTCCACGAAACTCGTCACATGAGTTTTAAAATCAAGTCTTTAATGGTCAGGCCCACATAATCCCTAGAATAGCGACCATTTCTATCACTGGCCGTGCTGCTATCCGTGCGTTTAATCAAGTGCTCAAAAAACAAGATAATGCTTAGGGAGTCTCAAATATTATTAAGAGCTAATAATATTCAACATATCTATTTTTAGACTGGCAATATAAAAATAGATTCCGCCCAATACGTCTAAAAATAGAAGTCCATCTATTTTTCCAACTTGACCAACCATCCACAAATAACATCCTGCAACTCATAAAATATGATCGACATGTCTAAAAATAGACTTTGCGCCAAAAATAGCCTACGGGCCCACTTAATGAAGGCGACTCTTTTCACTAAGCTCATCATCTTGTTGAATCTGAACACTCCCTCTCAACAAGATAGGGATTATCTGCCACCCCAATCCTATCTCTATGGTATTCGAATTTTCTCTTGGTGAGCACCTTCGTCAAAATATCTGCATCTTGATCCTCCATGGGAATGTAAGAAAGCAACATGATCTTCCGTTGCACACAATCTCTGATATGATGGTACCAGATGTCAATGTGTTTAGATCTATCATGAAATACTAGATTAACCGAGAGTTTAATGCAACTCTGATTATCACAATATATCATAGTAGGATATAAGTGTGAACCGAACAACCTGACCAGGATCTTCCTCATCCATATAGCCTCGCATGCAGCCAAACTTGCTGCTATGTACTCGGCCTCCATTGAAATGAGTGCCACAGATCTCTATTTCCTGCTATACCAATAAACTGCTGTAGACCCGATACTGAAAATCCCTCCAGATGTGCTCGTTCTGTCCACTGGGCTTCCTGCCCAATCTACGTCTGTGAAGCCATGTAGCTTCACCTCATCTGACTATCTGTACCACAATCCATATCCCTATGTGTCTCTGAGATGCCTCAGAACATGCTTGACTGCCTTCCAAAAGAGCTTGGTAGGCTTAACCATAGCTTGTGAAAGCTGGTTAAAAACATAGAATATGTATGGTCGTGTATTGACTAGATACATGATCAAACCAACCAACTGCCGATAAACAGTGGCATCCACTACCTCTATCGATGTAGCATCCTCTTTCCTCCAACCACTAGGAAGAGGAGTGTCGATAGGCTTGCAGCCTTGCATGTTGAACTTATCCAGTATCTCCCGAGCATACTTGCCTTGAGACACAAATAGTCCACCCTTCTGCTGCCAAATTTCCAATACCAGGAAACAATGAAGGAGGTCCAAGTCCTTCATCTCAAACTCCTTTGCAAGATTTGCCTTGCATGAGTGTATCAATAGTTCATCACCTGTTAGTATCAAATCATCTACATAAAGTACAATGATCAGCAACTTACACTCCACCAGAATTTGGTATAGGTTCGGATCTGCCTCACTCTTGGTGAATCCAAGTCTGGTGAAATAACTGTCTATCCATGTGTACCAAGCACGAGGTGCTTGTTTCAGCCCATACAACACTCTTTTGAGCTTGCACACATGTGACTCGCTCTTGAAGATTTTGAAACCTTCAGGCTGCTCTATGTACACCTCCTCCTCAATGACTCCGTTGAGGAATGGAGTCTTCACATCCATTTGATGAATGTGCCAACCCATATGCACTGAGAGAGAAAAGATGGTCCGTATGGAAGAATACATTGCGACAGGTGCAAAGGTTTCTTCATAGTCGATCTCCTCGATCTGTGAGAAGCCCCGGGCAACAAATCTTCCCTTGTACTTCTCGATGCTCCCGTCAGCAGCTTTCTTCACTTTGTAGATCCATCTCAAACCTACCACTGATTTCCCTTTCGGCCTTGGGACAATATCCCATGCACTATTTCTGACAATCAAATCATACTCTTCCACCATGTCATCTACCCATGAAGGATCCTCCATAGATTCCTCGAAAGAGGATGGTTCTGTCACGATACACTTGCTCATCAGAGCCATTATCCAGTAAATCGGTCAGGTGACTATCTCTGTCTACGTTGTGATGTAGGTGCTCCTACATTCTACACTGCATCAAGATTCAATCACTCAGCTTCTGTAATGCGCTTCCGCCCTCTGATGTTTGGCGCTGCATGAGTGGTTTCTTCCACTCCATGAACCTCCTCTTGTGGCTGATCCACATCCTGAGGCTCATCTTTAGGAACTAGTAGCTTGTCATCTGCATGCAAGTGTAGCTCCCTCTCAAGTGACAACTTCATGGCTTTCTCCTCATGAAATTTTTATCCCCGTCGCACCGCCTTTCGACCGTTCGCAGCGAATACACACGACAATTGTGGGGTGTTTCGTGTACCCCAAAAAATCCCAACCTCTCGCGGTTGGCTCCAGCCTTCGGCATCCTTCGTCACATGAATGTAAACAAGTGAGCCAAAAATATTCAAATGAGAAATATCAGGCTTCTTACCAGAAAACGCCTCTTCGGGTGTACTGATGCCAAGTACTCTATGAGGACAACGGTTTTGCACATAAAATGTAATGTTGCATGCCTCAGCCCACAATTGTATGGGAAGGCCTTGATCATGCAACATCACTCGTGCAACACCCATGATCTTTCTGTTATTTCTCTCAGCGACCCCATTCTGCTGTGGGTTATGAAGCGCTATGAGCTATCTTCGAATTCCTTCTGTGCTGCAAAAGCCTTTGAATTCACCAGAGATGAATTCACCACCATTTTCACTCTTGAGAGCTTTCACCTGCTTCCCCGACTCTTTCTCAACCAGTGCCTTGAACTCACAGAAATTTGAGTATGTCTTACTCTTCTTCTGCATGAAGAAGATCCAACACTTACGAGAAAAGTCATCAACAAATATCACATAATACCTGTGCTTTGCTGTTGAAGCTACTGAGAAAGGTCCACACATGTCTGTGTGAATTCTCTCAAGGATCGTCGTGGCACGACTATCCTTTTCATGAAAAGTGGTCTTCACAAATTTTCCCAAAGTACATCCCTTGCACTGATCTGACTGCGCAAGTGTACCCTTGGGAATCTCAGTAGAAATCTGCTACAAAATTTTCAAAGCGCCATGGTGAATATGGCCCAATATCCTGTGCCACAATTCACCCTCATCCTGGCTCACCACTTCTTCTGCTATGCCTGCCATTACTGCATAGAAATCTACCTGCAATTGATAAATGTTCTTAACTCGAACCCATATCCTCCGGGTTTCACCAATTTTTTTACTACACAGGAAAGCCTTTCCCTTTCTAAAAACAACATCATAGCCCTTTTCTTCCAACATCGCCACAGAGATCAGATTCTTCTTCAATCCTGGAACATGCATGACATCCTTCAATATGAAAGGTTTACCAGACTCCCTCTCAAAGGAAATGGTCCCGATACCAGTCGCTCTGTATCTACTATCATTTCCCATCTCTATGTGCACTCCAAGATCCTTCTCATCCAGATCAGTAAACAAATCTTTGTCTCCGGTCATATGGAAAGACGCACCACTGTCAAGGAACCACATTGATCCCATCACACTTGAAACCAAGCATGTGATCAGCGAAAAATCCAGGTCAACTACGAGGTTAAGGCCTCTCTAGCTGGAGATCCAACAACCTGCTTATTTTTCTTCTTCTGTGGACAATTAGTGGCATAGAGTCTGTGTTGGTGACAGTGAAAGCACTTCACCTTAGACAAGTTCTGCTTCTTGCCTTTTGCACCAAATTGAGAAGGATTTTTCTTTCCCTTCCCTTTCCTTGCTTTGGCAGCCAAAGTGAAATTTTCTTCATCTTCATTCTTCGATGAAGATCCATCCTTGGTACCCTGCCTTATCTCCTCCTTTACAAGATCTGACCAAAGTCACTCCCATCCCAGCAGTTTCTCCTGTCCATTGATAGAGTCTTCATAACTATGCCAACCCTTCGGAAGCCTAAGGAGATCCAAGCTCACCAAGTCCTCTTCATCTACAGTAACCCCCACACTTCCCAGTTCATCCCTACAGTGTAAAAACTTCGTGAGGTACTTGGGTATACTTTCGCCTTTCTCCATTTTTATTTTCTTGAGTTTGTATTTAAGCGCCAACTTCCTCTGGTCGCTTCTGCTTTGGAACAAGTTTGTCAAAGATTCCCACATCAAGAATGGAGAAGCTTTACCATGAATTCTGGGCACAATGTGATCCTTCACACCTTACAACAGAATTCTTCGACACTTTGTTGTCTTCTTTTTCCATGTGTCAAGTGCGATGCATCGCTAGAAGAAGGTTTTGGAATTTCTGCATCTATGAACTCCTTCAACCCATTATCATCCAGCACCTCCTCCATCCTGTCCTTCCATGAAATATAATTCGAGCTGCTCTCAAGGGAATACTCTAATCACAATTTTTTGAAAGAAATTTCAATGAATGCTCAATTTCGACACCAAGAAAACACTGCAGCAAATTCGAATTCCACCAGCACAAAACTCAACCACTTCAATAATCACAATCTGCTCTGATCAATATCGCTCTGATACCATGTAGAAATTATATAAATAATATGTTATATGTCCAAGATTCTCCTGATCACACACTATTTTAAATTCATGCACAATACAAAATCTATTCCACCATTGATCATCACATACGGAAATTAAATCAATTGCAATGCACACATGAAACCATAAAAATTCACACACATTAACACAGTGATTTATGGGAAAGCCTGAAGCTGAAAACCCCAACTATCTGTATATAATATATGTCATAGAGATCATGTAACAATCCTCATACAAATATGATCATATCAAGCTCTCAGTACAATACAATCGCTACACACTAATCAGGCTCGATCTTGCAAATCCATGCACCGATCTTTGCCACCTGCTAGCTTGCCTCTACTGCGCAATCCCTGCTGAAGAATGGATCTAAATGAAATAGAATCACTCCAGCCTTGCTCATGCAATCCTCATTGGCATCTCCACTGAGTGTTGGATGCAATCAAACATAAGTATAGTCACAACTGATAGTCACACTTTCTCTTTCACCTACCTCTCCACTCGTCTCCACTGAAACTGTCCATGCATTGTAGTTAACTGATGTATTATTCAATTGATTAATGATTTATTATTTAGTGAATTAATTAATAATTAATTCACATCACTCTCACTAGTGTATCAATCAGTTAGACTAGATACAACGAGCTCAATTGTGTCTAACTGAGTTAAACTAAACACAACTCCACCAGCTACTTCTAGAACTCCACCAAACTATGTGACATGAGTTATAACTAAATTCCTCCATGCTTTAGCTCCACTAAACCCTGAGAAATAGCGTAATTCCTTCTTTCAGCTACTGTGCCACATATGTGCACTTAACTGAGGTGCTCCAATAGAATAAGATAATGTTTAGAGTCCAAATATTATTAAGAGATAATAATATTCGACATATCTATTTTTAGGCTGGAAATCTAAAAATAGATTCCACCCAATATGTCTAAAAATAGAAGTCCATCTATTTTTCCAAATTGACCAACCATCCAGAAATAGCATCCTGCAACTAATAGAATATGATCGACATGTCTAAAAATAGACATCATCTAAAAATAGACTTTGTGCCAAAAATAGCCTGCGAGCCCACTTAGTGAAGGTGGCTCTTTTCACTAAGCTCATCATCTTGTTCAATCTCAATAGTCGTTGCCCTCATCTTCATCAATGTGTGTGGGAAACATCTCAACAATTGGATCCTCTTGTGGAAAAGAGATCCCCATGCCCTCTTGTTTAGGAATATGGATTAGAGGTCTTGCCTCCAGCAGTGTGTAATGTAAGATGTTAGCTTCTCCCATGGTTTTCTGAAGTGGATTCTCCTCCATCACATGCAATGGTTTTTTCCTCTAAATTTTTTCTTGCTCATGTGTCTTAGGAAGCTTCCCATCAAACCTCCCCACCAATGTTTCAATGAATATTGCATAAGAGGAAGTGTTTGCATTTTTTAAAGAAAAAGATTCAAAAATCCACCATGCATGGGCCTTACCTCTAGAATGTAGCACTGCAACTTTGACGGCCTCATCTTCATAAATATGGTGCTGCTAAAAATAGGAGTCTAGCTCCTTCACCCAAGCTCCAGCTGAACATGTGGGTGAGTCTTCAAAAGTAGATAGAAGAAATCTATCTGCATCCTGCTGCTTTCTCTTCTCCACCTGGATCTTGAAAAACTCTTGGAAATCAGTATGATCTATAAACCTCTCAGTTTGAGATTCATACTCCTACAACAAATCACTAAGAGTTCTCCTCTTAGGCATTCGCCCTCCTTTCATCCATCTCAAGATAGATCTGGGCACTTGACTGCGCTGTGCATCATGGTGTGTAGCTGCATTCTCACACTCACCATGTGCAAATCTAGATTCAGCTCTAGATCCAACTCCCTCTAAAGATCCCATCTCCATTCTAATTTTCTTCAGCTTTCCTTTAAATCTTTGCATAGATTTTGGAAGAAGCTTTGTAAGCCTGTCTTCCTTTCTCTCTTCACACATTGAAGCATCCTATTTTCTATCCATCTCTCCTGAACGTATAATGGCCCGAGATCCACAGGATGAGCCAAGATTGATGCTTTGATACCACTGTAATATCCCAAAATAGGGAAAATAAGCAATATTGGGAATATCTTAAGATATTCCAATTTTGGACTGCTCAGCAATGCATTCATAGAAAAACACATTCTCAGAAATGTAAGCCATAGAAATGAAAATCATCACTTAGATCCATTAGATACATCCATATATCATCTAAGTCCAAGAGGAGATCAGAAAGAAATGAAACTAGGTGAGGTAAACAGACCTCCCACACTAGTGTAGCTGAAAATGACCAAAAATCCCAGACACTGCTACTCAGAAATAATGCACAAAAGGGAATGCACAGTATTATGAGGGTTTTAACTCAGAAATTAAGGAAACAAATAGATCTGCTCATATATTAGATAATCAAGCTTACAAATTGAGATCTAGTCTCCTTATTACAATTACATGAAAACTCGGAAAGCGTTTCTTATCAAACACTCTACATACAAATGTGATCTTCAGAAAATTATTGAATCACCACTGCAACACTGAAGAATAAGAGTGTACAAGGCTGGAAATATATCTGATCTTATGTAGATCCCTCAATGGATCCCCCCCATGAAAGGATGAACCTCTCAATCACAAGGAAACACTGCAATAGAGCCACTCGACCATGCACTGAAGCTGCCTCCAAAAATAACGCATTCCCTAGCTGGAACATCGCTGGGAATGTTAGGGAAATATGTGGTTTGATACCATAGATCTTAAATAGGCTCTAGACCTCTCCAAACAGGTCTCTCAAGTGAAGGAAACCTTCCTCCAAAGAGAAACTAACTCAGAAAGAGGGATTCCAATCCCTTCCACTGCTGCACCCTGCAACACTGCATAATTACCTACAGAAACTACGCTAATGAAGTAGGTTGAAGCTTGGCCTGAAAACCTTATGTGTAAGGATGAATGAAAACACTCCCAAGAGGCTCCTCAAGGAAAGAGGTGGGATTCCCTCTCGAAAACACCCGGTGCTAAACAACACTGCTACTCTGCTAAACAGTAAGAGGAAGCAAAAATCTGAGCATACAAGAATAATAATCCAAAAACATGAAGAATATTGCTACCATGCTCTTCCTTAAATAAAACATGAGTTTTCTTGCCCTTGGCCCCACTCAATTAGGTCATCCCCATCCAAAGATTCATCTCCCTCCAAAACTACGTTATTCCTTCTTTGATTCCTCCTCCTCCACAACTACACTGTTGACTTAGTCAAAGTGGACTGAACCAACTTGATATTATCCCTATTCACACATGGAGGTGTTTTATTAAGTTGTAAAGAGTGTCCCCTTTCACACTTGGAGTGTTTTTATTCCTCCTTAGGAGACTTATGGGCTTTTCTACTCATTTATTCATCGGTTAGAGATGCTGCTAGCTGTAATGTTCCATTTAGCTTTGAGGCTAAAATTTGGGAACATTACAGAGAGAGGAGGTATCGATGAATAAGACATCAGAAATTTGACAAGGGTAAAACCCCATTATCTTGAGGAATGAAATGGAAGGAGTTCTCAAGAATTCTTTTCCAAACTATTTAGGGCATTAACAAAGACATCATAGAAATGAGGATGGAGAGATGTAGGAAATCTCCAAAGGATCTTGTACATGAAGTGAGCTCCAGATTTTCATATTATGCATGCAAGCATTCAACTACATCATCATATCTACAAAAAATTACCATGCCTACATTCTTGGCAAGAGAAGAAATAGAAGGAGAAACACCAAAGGAGGAGACTCTTGGTGACTATCTCCAAGAATATGAATCCCAGTCTAGAAGATTTAAGGAACATCTAAACTTCCGAGGATTTTGTCAACTTAAAGACGAGAGAAGACCCAAAAACTACAGTAAAAGAAGAGGGTGCATGCAAAACACTTTGGGTAGATTCTTTCTATCTACTTTTGATGGGTCACCCAAGAACACATCCAAGGCTTGGGTAAAGGAGGTATACACATATTTAAATTTGCATCAAGTTTTAGAAGGAGAAGCCATTAGAGTAGCAGTACTGCATCTGGAAGGTAAGGCTTATGCCTGGTGGTTATTTCAATATTCTTCATTGAAAAATGTAAGCAAAACTACTTATGCAAGGTTCACTAGGAGGTTAGTGAAAATATTTGATTTGAAACAATCTGAAACTTTCTTGGGAGAGAAAACCAAACCCAATAAATCAGAGCCTTTGCATGAGTTGGAAGGATCTCTAAAACCAAATCCACTTCAGAAAACTAATGAGGGGATTAAAAACTTTCATAATACCTTGCTAGAGGAAAGATCCCCATTTCAGAAAGGGCTCTCTTCTCAAAGGGAAGACATGGAGTAACTTGACAAAGAACCTCTTAATTATGATAAGGCAACCTCCATTCATGATGAAGGGGAAGGGAAGGAAAGAAGTAACAACGTTGTCACAGTAGTAGAAGATCTAGTACATCATGAAGAGGAAGATGGAGCAATTGCTTCAAAGAGAGAAACTCTTGCACTCTTGCAAGGAGTTCCAAAGAATCTCGCATGTGTAAATTAGGACACAGTCCATGAGCAGCATGTTCCATCATTGGCAGATTGTGAGGTATTGAATATGGAAGGAGATAAAGGGCAGGACAAGCATCATATGACGAGGATCACACAACCCTCTCTATTTCAAAAGATTGATGCATAGAAGAGGCAGGAAACAAGAACAAATCAGTCCACTCACATATAGAGCATGATCTAGGCCTTGACGTTTCATTACATGGAGGCATTCCACCAGGGAGACCCCCTAATTGGAAGATGAATAAAGAGTTCTATCAACATGGTGCAGAATTGGTATATTTGGCTAAGGAAGGAGCCTTTGGAGGAGCTAGCATAGCACAGGGAACCTTTGATGGGGTCAAAGGAGAAGTGAGCAATTCTCTGATATGGACACTGCCATATCCTACTCAGTTATTTGCGCTAAAAAAACATGATTCAGGAATCTACGATGGCATTAGCATGGTGTTAAAGGGATACTCCACAACCTTGGAGCAGAAAATGACACTTCCACACATAAAGAATATTTCTGAGTATGAAAAGAGGTTATTAACACTTGCACACATTGGCTAAGCTATGGAAGTTTTGGATAGGAAATACCTTCCAGGAGGAGGTTGACTTCCATGTACTTCAATCTTGTCTTGGACAAGATAAGATGGAAGGGATGCAGAAAAAGTGGGGTAACAATACTCCAACATGTGACTTTGGCATTGAGCATGTCAAAGAGGGGAGTTATGATGAGACAAGTGCTTCATTTCAGATTTCTACAGCACAGTCATTGTTGGGAAGGATGGATCCATATTGGGAGTCCCAACTATTGGTGGAATATTCCGTGAACCTCTTCACATGTAAGGTTATTGATGGGCAAGTCATAGATGGGAGGTATAGAGTGGTTGATGGAGTCATTTATTTCCATGATCAGATTTACTTGACTAGAGACTCCAAGCTCAAGAAGGAGATCCTACATGCAACATATGAGGTACTTTCCTTAAGACATGTAGACTTCATTAAGTCTTATCACACCATCATGGAGGGATTCTATTGGGAGGATCTCTAAGAAGATGTGCACCAACATATCAGGAGATATGTAGCTTGTTTGATGTATGAAGAGGAGAGCAACCACCTTGCAAGGTTGTTTCATTCACTTCCCCTTTTGATGGAGAAATGGGAAGGCTCAACTATGGACCTCTTCACCAACTTGTCTACAATATATGGTAAATATTGTGTTTTGATTCTTATTTATCAACTAACAATTTATGTGCCTTACTTTACCAGGAATATGCAGCACATTTGTCCACGAGAACAAACCTCTATTTGGATTTCATGGTCCTATTGGGACTACATTAAGTAATGGGAATGACCACTTTATGGAGGAATTTGGGCAAGATATATTTTTCTTGGTTCATATTCACCCAACACCTAATGTCCTCTACTATTTTCAAGATTTTGAGAAGCTTATGGCAGCAAGAGAGTGGTTGGATGGCCACTTGTCATATCATATTTTGAGACAGAAAGAGGAAGAACAATGATGGTCTCATTTAAGGGACTATTATCACCATCCAACATGATATATGACATGTAGTCCATTTGTAATTTTGATTCCATATGGTGATGACAATTTATTCACTACATGTAGGATGGGTTGGGAAAGAGTGATTCTTGGGACCAAAGAATGGGACGATGAGAACCCAAGTGCATTTTGGCTTCTTAATGACCATATTATTATAGCCCAAGATCAGCAGTTCCACATCTATCATAAATGGAGAGAGAGACATCGTGAGTTGAACAAAATTATCTCTCATTTTCAGCCATGCTGCCCTTACACATTGCATAAGAAGGGGATTGGTGATTGTTTCTATGAGCTACCAAGGATGGATCACTTTGTTTGGATGATAGCATGGAGATTGGATTTTCTCATTGGGGTTGATGCACCCAACATTTATCATCTCTCATGCCTTAAGGAGGCCAATGGACAAAATATAACTCTTTCCATATATCTCCCACCTTTTCATGATGAGAGCTATTTGTTTTATCCACCAAAGGAAAACTTGTATTCTCGGGAGGAGACATATCCATTGGAGATTTTATAGTATCCTTGAAGGTTTTTGAGGAAAAGCAACATTTTTGAGGGGAGGGTTGTAATATTCCTAAATTATCCTACAACTAATTGGAATATTAAAGATTTTTTTTGTCACTTAGCTAGGTGAATAAGTGGGTAGGTAGACCCATAAATCACTTTATTATGAATAAAACCACTTCTCATGTGAAAGTGGATCATCTTTCCAACTTAATAAAGCACCCTAAGGTGTGAACAGGGGATAGAACATTTTGACTGGGTCAACCTTGACCAAATCTACAACACTGTCATGGAGGAGTGGCCATCAATGAAAGACAATGCAGTTTTAGTTGGATATATTGTGTGTGAAAGGAGTATTCTCATTAGATGTGGTTTAGGGTTTGCAAGCTCTTATATTATAAAAGGAAGAGGATGGAAACATTAGAAGGTTGTTGATGTATATGATGTTTTCTGAATATATGGTCTATTTAGACATACATCTTTCTCTTGTTGTTTAGCCGAGATTGAATGTTCTTTAGCATTGGGTGTTACTGATCGGGAATACCACCTCTTCCCATTGGGTAGCTCTTGGGAGAGTTTGTATTGCATTGTCCATTATCTGGCTTAGGGCCAAGCTTCTTCTTTCAACTACAATTCAGATCCTATTGAAGTTTTGGTTGTTTTTGCAAGCTGCAACAAGTGGAGGCTAGATATTTCATATCTAGGCCATTTCAATGCTCCTATTCAGTGGAAGAGGTTCCTACTTCATTGGGAGGATAGTATTGAAGGTATTGAGCATAATTTTTAGATCTTGGCATCAGGCCAACCTTATTTTGATCCCTACAGTGTAGTATAGATCCAGATCTGGGTTATTCTTGTAGGTGCAGTTGTAGGATGGTTCAACAAACCATTTGGAGAGCTGATTTTCTAAGTGTTGGGGATCTGCCCTTCACTTTGGAGATCTATTGCCTATATCATTTCAGCCACACTTTCCAGATCTGAATATTTCAGTAGATCTAGAGTCTTAGATCTCAGATCTCCATCTTATACTTAGTGTTTTCCTAAAACCCCTAAGGGGGTTCTTTAGAGGAGCTTGTATACTGCATGGATCTGATATAGATCTAAGTTTTTATGCACTTATTTGATCTAGATCTGATGTGTAATCTACAGCTGTTATAGAGCCAATAAAATAATGTTGTAAGGATTTTCTAGTCTTCATATATGGCCACAACACCTTATATTGACGAATTTCTTTCATTGGAGGCTTGCTTTTCTTGTTATGCATCTTATGGGCCATTTCTTAGACATGTTTTACTGTTGTAATAATAAATGAAAGGTATCCATATTGTTCTATTGCTATATAAAATATGATCTGCATTATTTTCCTATCATTTTGCATTGTATTGTTCCTTTTCCCATTTGCAAATATTATATAAATTCTCTTTGATATATTTTATGGCCTTTGTTGCTCTTTTGATCAAATATTTCTGCTCAAAGATAATCTGAATACATGGCCAAGTTTTAGCCATTGAATTCATGATATATGTCCAAATGATTTCCCTGGCCTGGGCCAAGGTTTGTCCAATTGCTGATTCTCTTTTAGTTTTCTGCAATCTCTCAATCATTTTCTTAGCCCTTTAAGCTCTAGTAGAGTGTGAAGCTTCACTCCTGGTCTTTTGGACCTATAATGCTTTAACTTGGTTCTACAATTTTTTTATTTATTCTTTCTAAATTGGCATATTTTCTACAGCTTTAGTCAGTTGTTCAACACCATCAACAAACTGTGTAGTAGGTGCAGTGGAGATTGTAGCTGCTATTGTGGGAATGGTTGTAAGAGGTACAACATCCAATGGAATCATATCTAGCTTAGCATTCTGCTCCTTTTCTTTTATCATTTTCTCCAGATCAATTTCCATTTGTCTTATCTGAGCATTATGTTCCATGATCATCTTCATCATTTCAGTTTTCTAGGTCTTTGTCTCTTCAATGTCCTTTTTAAGGGGATCTTTAGTAGGTGCTAACTTCAATTTCTTCCTTAATTCTGCTATGTCAACATTCTTTTTCTTGATTAATTCCTCTACAGCTTTCATGTTTGCAGGGTCATATCCGATCTTCACTACTAAATGCTCTAAGTATTTAATTCTTGTGTCCAATGTAGGGGATGAAATTTCCTCCATCTTCAATTGTGACTGAGTATTAGACAATGAAACCTGCAGTTTGGACACATTCATAGTAGTATTAGTTAAAGTGGAGCAAATCATTTCACCGGTTTGTTTATCCATCTCCATTTGGTCAATGGGACGAATATCCTTTGTATCAAACTCGAATGTTGTTTTCTTGTAATTTGATGTTGATTTAGGTTGTGGAACTTTGGCCTTAAGGAATGCCATCTACATCTTTCCCTTCTTTGAGTAAAAAACTAACACTAACTTTCTTTGGGAGCTGCAAGTTTGCTTCTAGAATTGAGCATAAGTATTTTTCTTAAGAATTCCATTCTTAAGCTTTATTTCTCTGAATCTATCAAACATTGTCTTCTCTTTCTCTCCTTGGACAAGTTTACTTGTTTGGAAAGTTTCTTGCTAATCATGGGACATTAAATATGTTGTGGGAGATGCAGAAAAATAGCCACCTACCTGAGAGGAAGAGGGTGTTTCTTTTATTATGATGGCCACATCTTGCTTTGAATTCCTTTCTGTGCCTACCTTTGGATTTAACTTTTTTCTTTTCCTGTACATGATTTTGAACTCTATTTCTACACTATCAATCACTGAATGTGACTCTTGTTCCCTTAGTATTTTGAATATTTTCTCCTGTGGAATGGGATTTTGTGATGTAGCTGTTGAAACAAGATGCTCCTCAGCTTCCTGTAATGTATTCTCTGCCCATACTGGTTGGTTCACATATCTCTCTATTTCTGGCCTCTAAGTATGAATGTATGGAGTAGTTTTGTTTTCTACTCTCAACTTGGAAATGATACCCAGAGGGTCATAAGACCATGTGAAACTTAGGTTGAATTTCATCTCCTTAAGAATCTTATCTGCCTCTTCTCATTCTGACCCGTTGTTAAAGATGAAAGACCCAATCTGTGTTTTGATTCCAAACTGTGATTTATTTTTAGCTGACACAAAATGTATTTCATCATAATTTAGCATTTGTATGATGTACTCGAGTGAAAAACTCCTCACGGGGAGGTAGTTTGAAAGCTTGTATGGTGCCAACTCACATCCATACACTCTGATTTCTGTGTAATTCTGGTACAAATACTAGTCTCCAGTCTTTTCCTGATCTGTTAAATGCAAAATTCTCTTGATGTCTTCACTGATCCTGGGTTCTGCTGAACTGTTTAGCACACTTATGGCTGGATGAAAAAATTATTCAATGAATTGTTTATAGGATAATTCTTACTGCTCCTTCATCACTAAGGAAGTCCAAAATATAACTGACTGCTGGTTTGCCTCTTGATATAGCTTCTGCAAGGAAAATTTGAACCTGTATACTTGATAATACAAAAAAATATAGACCAAAATTAAAGTGTATTTAAATACTTCTTCAATTTGAAATTTAAGAAACTTCTCATGGATGTTATTAGCCAAGAACTGACTGAAATTAAAGATAATGGAAGGTTTGATATTCGTGGAAAAAATGGAGAGGAAGCCTATAATGGATTCATCTACCCACTGATTATAATAATAACCAAGAATATATGAAATTACAGTTATGATTTTTTTTTCTTGATCAGGGAAGATCGAGGAAGGGTATGGAGGATTTTTCAATGGAAATTGGGTATTTTATACTAATAATGTCAAAAATACTAGCTCTCTTGGAAAAATCAAGCTTTTGATAAATTTTTGTGATGGCTTCTCAGGAAAATGGTGTGTCGTTTTCCATAGAGGGAGATTGCATCATCTGGTTTATATATTGGGTAGTGATGGTGAAGATTATTTCACAAGTAGGGGCTATAATGGCTCGTTGATTAGGAACACAACATGCTTGACATTTTCTCATGAATTCAGGGGCATGGAAGGTTTGAGGGAAAATGCAGTATGGGAGATTGGACTCCCTGAGTCCAATTTCATCTATTTTATCAACATACTTATCCTCAAGCCAACAATAGTGTTCGAACAATTCAAACTCGCACTATGTCTCACTGATTTTATAGTCCCAATCAGTTAATGGAATGTGATCTAGATATATTGGAGGATGAACTAAAGGATTCATAGGATCCTCCTGGTTCTTCTTCTTTAGAGGCTTGTTTTATCACTGAATGATTTAATTGAAATTTGGAAGAAAGGTTTACCGGGAGTGAATTGCAGGTGTATAGCTAATTAAGGGAGGTAGACAAGATACTGACACTCGATCGCAAGTTGATCAGTTGGTAACAACTGTGGGAGCACTAGAAAACCTACAAATAAAAGAAATTTGCAGATAATTTGTAACATAAAATATCGAAAAATGATTAGTTTTAGGGTTTTTAAAACAATTTCATGGTTTCCGTTACAATTTTGCGTGGGTCCGTTGGATTAACAATTATCCAAGTGATTTAAATGTTCAATGGTTAATCCCCAGGAAAATATTTTATTAACAATGGTTACGAAACATGGCGGAAGGGTAGTGGAAGAGGGATCAGGTAGGTACAATGGTAATGGAGTGAGGGGGGAGTGGTTTTCGTAGGGGGTATAGACTGTTTTTGAGCTTCAGTGAAGGACTCATATTTTCACCAAAGGACACCTCCAAAATAAAGGTCTTGTTTGTAAGCTCTCCTTTTTGTATTTATCAATAATAACATCTAATGCTTGCTTTCTATATTTTTCAAAATGTTTATGCAAATATTTTGGTACTCCTTGATAATATGCTAGATAGCTAATGTTTACGACTACTATGTATTGTATTACATTTATCGGTGTCTCTTGATCATCTGCAAGTATTCGCATTCCATAACTTAATAAACTAAGCTATCGATAAATTAATCTTAAATAAGTATAATAGAGCTAACTAATTGAAAAAAAATAAAATTATAGGCATGATTATACTAACTAATTAGTTAATAAAATAGGCATAATTAAAATAAATCTTAAAGTTATTTATTTTATATATAACTTTGATTTTATTAATTATTAACCATAATAGAATATAATTTATTAAATTAGAAATGTAAAATAATAAAAATACAAAAATACAAAATACAAAAAACCTTGGTCTGCTCTTTTCAAGAAATTTATCTCTATTAATGGTCTGAAACCCTTCTCTGAAAATTCTTCATTCTAAAGTCCTGATGATGGATCCCATTTGGGATTCAAAACGTTGACACATTTCATTCATGCATTCTTTAAAGTGATTTCTGTTTTTTTCGGTTGAAATAAAATTGAAAGGATTTTCATTTCTTCTTTTGTTCATTTGCTTTGATTTGATTGCATTTCAAAGTAAAAACAAAAAAAAAAAACAATTTTTTTTTTTTTGTGCATCTTAGTGAAAAGAGAAACATTTTCATTTTTCAATATGTTGCATTTGTCTGGCAAAAGTGATTTTCATTGAAAAGAATTTCATTTCATAGCTTTGAGCTAGCTTGGGGGGCATTATTATTGTTGCATTTATTGCACTTTTTCTTGTATCTCTTCCCTAAATATTTTAGGCTTCATCAAAATGGAAAGCTTTCTTTTTTGCATTTAGTCTGAACTATAAGGATTCAGGTGACACTAGTTTTGAGCCTTGAAATAAAAAATTTAATCAATCAACTTAAAATGAACCCAATTTACCTTAATGAGCATTGGAAATAACGAGAATATTTAGTGGTCTAGGCTAGAGACGTGTTCCAACATCGTAAAACTTAGGAGTTGTCTCTAACGGTCTGCGTTACAGCCCAAGGGTGATATCCCGTCCCACATATGGAAGTATATTGATGTATGATAAGTATATTTGGGGTGATCTCATTGAACGGTTACGCATTAGACAACACTAATACTGAGTGGAATCCCATGTATCATCACATATATTTGGGGAGACACCACTAGGTTTCAAGCCTACCATAGGTAACTGAGTCGGCCGCCTTATAAATGTGATACACCGAACACAACATTCAAGGAGATTGGATGTCGTACGTTAATCCCTTGGTCATTTTTATATCATTTATCACCAAGTTGTATATTTCAATTCATGGATACTTGGTAAAAATTTATGCCTAGAACACCCTTTTTATTTATTTTTGTTAATTCTAAAAGTAACTTCCCACAAAAACATCTTAGTCGAGCAATTTTCTAGCCTCATTATTGCTTGGTAAATTGTGAATTTGTTCACCTTTCCTCCTTTGATCTTTCTTTGAAAGGTCATCATGGCTGAATCATTGAAATCTCCTCTTCCCTCCTCTAACGAATCTCAAATTTTTTTTTGAGCATATTACTATCATCCTTATGCACATCCCCATAAAACATCTTGACCATTGGATGCACAAATCTCAAGAAAAAATAAAAAATGGTTGTAGGTGATGGAGGTCGATTTCTCATAAAATGTGCACCAGAAATTGCTGAAATATTTTCATCATGTTACCATCATATATATACATTTCCCCCTAAAACAACTCAGCAAATGGATGGATAGTTTTTTAGATATAATAAAAACAATTTTCTGCTAAAAACTATTCAAGACAACCTCCTCATAGTAGACTTGTTTTAGGAATAGATCTCAAACAGTAGTTCAGATTGACCTGAAATTTTTTGTGCCTATTACTATCATCCTTATGTACCTCCCAAAAAAATATCTCAACCATTAGATGCACAAATATCGAGAAAAATTAAAAATGGTTGTAGGTGATGGAGGTCGATTTCTCAAAAATCATGCACTAGAATGTGCTGAAATTGTGTGAGAATGTTACCATCATCTATATGCATCTCCCCATGAAATAGGTCGAAAAATGGATGCATGGTTTTTGAGATATGATAAAAACAATTTTCTGCCAAAAACTAGGAGTTTCCTATAGCAAAACAAGGGTTCCTGTAGCATTTTAAGACAATGATGAAAATGAATGAAGAAGATATTGGAAATCATGGGTGGATGTTGGAAATGAATGATGGTGGTGGATTGGCATGACCTTGGTAATTTTGGATAATTTGATCAAAGGAGGAGGATGTCCAAGTTTGACTTCCTTTGGCTAGGGTTTTGACTAATGTTTTCTTTTGTGCCAACTTGTTTTTTTTTATGAATTTCAAAGGTTGGAGAGCACCTGAATTCATTAGAGAGAGATACATGGAGCAAATAAATTTGTTTTATTTTAATTTTTTCACTTTTTTCCTTTTTTTTTCTTTAGGCCCACTAGCTACCTCAATGAGGTTTTCAACTAGTAGGTCTTCCTAGGCACCTCAAAGGAGGTTTTCCCCAAGGATATTTTATTTTTCCCTTATTCTATCTTTTTTCTAGCCCATTTACTGCCTCATGGAGGTTTTCAATAAGTGAGCCAATCTTAGGTGCCTTAAAAGAGGTTTTCACCTGATATTTTATTCTTTTTCCATTTTTTTTAAATTTTTTTCTATCCTACTCTACTTCAAAAAACGAAATATATTTCAAGTATAGGAATACTTCCAATGGATCCATGTGCTCATCAAGATAAAAGATAAAATCATGTCTGCACTTGAAATAAATTCTTTGACATGTACCTGATTATGAGAAATGAGTTTATTTGACTTAGATTGTATCAAGTATTGTTGAAGAAGAGTGTGTTGTTGCAACTTAATGATTGTATGGAACCATATTTCAATATAGCTTTGATGCCCCTGGTTTTTGTTGATCATTGGGATAATTATTCATGCCTTATTCTACCATGCAATTCAAATCTTCCTCTTTTTTCTAATTATTCTCTTGAACACATGGAGGAAATGATGGTAAACATGAGGGAACTTTCTCAATATCTGATTCTGATGTCTGCTCTTCATCAAATGCAGCCCCTGATTCTTTGATCTCCTCACTTGAATATTCTTCTTCTCGATGTTGTCCTTCAATGACATCAAGAATTTTTTTTTTGCAATATTTTTCTTGAACTAAGATGAATACCATTTATATCAAGAGGATATGTTTGGTAGTATTGTACCTCAACATTGTAAGTGGGATGAGATACTTCATTGTGTGGGTTTGGAAATGCTAGTACAGGTGGTTGAGTGGTAGTGAATCTATGATATGGATGTGGTTGAGGTTGTGGCTGTGGTGGAGGTGGATGGTAGGGATAGCATGGAGTTGGGTATGGAGGATATTGAAGAAAATATTGAGGATATTGTGGATTTTTCCCATAAGGTCCTTTCCATCATTATTTCCAAGATTGGTTTTGGGGTTGAGATGGCCAAGGTTGCCAAGGAGGGATTGTGTTCCAATTATTTTGAGATGGATGTGAATAATATTGAAATTGTGAAGTAGGTCCTTGCATCATATCAAGTTGACTAGGCTGCCATAGTATTTTTGGAGCTATATAACATAGCTTCTTTGGTGACTAACTTGCTCCATTGTCTTCTTGGTAAACTTCCTTAAACCTTGGTAATGATGGACAATATTTAGTAGCATACGATTGTGCATGGATAACAAAAACACAAACATCTTATTTTTTCTCATTTTTCATTCTTGACATTTCTATTTGTTCACTTAGATTGCTAAGAATTTCTGTTTTAAATTTATCAAGGAAATTTCCAAGTTCATCTTGACTTACCAATGTTTATGTTGATTTACTTAATCTTGCCCTTCCTCTTGATATGCATTTGCATGTTTCTCAAATTTATTCAAATGAAAATTGGTATACATCTCCTCTACTCATGAGATCAAGGATACCAATCCATTCATCCCTAATTGTTCTAAGTAAGAGGGTTTTTAGTGTGTCAAATCCTAAATGTTGTAATTTTTCCCTCTTAACATTAAACATGAACCTATCTGTTAGATCCTCAAGGCTCTCATATTGTTTTTTATTCATTCTAAATATTTATTCCTTAATACCATGATATTTATATTTTTCTATTACCATATTTTTCATATCATTCCATGATCTTATTGAATTAGTACCTAAACTCATGAACCATTGAAGAGCTCTATCCTTTAATGTTGCTGGAAAAAATCTCAATTTTTGAGTCATTAGTGGAATTTTGAGGTTTAAAATGGGCCTCCTAAGAAAATTATAAAATAATAGTGGAAATAATAAAATAATATTAGATTACATCATCAAATTTTAGAGGGAGAAAAGAAAAAAAACTACTTTTTCAACTCGTATTTTCAACTTATCTCCCTACGGGTTTACTCAAATTTCAAGCGGGAACACTCGTTGGATGCATAACTTGATACCTCATCCAGGGAGTACCAATGTTGCATAGGTTTGATGGACCCTTCTACACGAAAAATGAGAAATACATCAAAAGCGTGATTGAAATCACGATTTTTCATGTATTTCTCATTTTTTGGTGTAGCAAATTTTATCGAAAGTATGTAACATGGGTACTCCTTGGATGAGGAATTAAATTTTTCATCCAAGAAGTAATATTGCTCAAAATTTGAGTAAAAAATTATGGATATTATTTGAAAATACATTTTGAAAAAGTAGTTTTATTATTTTATTATTTTTTAATCTTTTTACCTTTTTACCCCAAAAATGATGAATCATTCTCCATGGTTGACATCATCATCTTGAATCCTATTGGTTCTTATAAAGTTTATTTTAGTTGTACATTTTTCTTAGGATTCCCATTTTAGACCTCAAAAGTTATCTAATGGTGTGAATAGGTATCCATAAGATCTACAACGTATTTCAAATTCAAATAGAAATTTTTCCAGATCCTCTGACCTCATACCATGGAAGTTGGGAAAGAAAGATGGAGGGATGATATTCATATGCACATTGACATTAGTATCTTGAATGGGAAATCCAAGATGATCTTCTTCATTGTCATCATCTCCATCTGTTTCTTCTACCTTCTTTGCCACCTCTTCTTCTTCTACCTACAAAAGTGGATGGTGATGTGGTTCTTACTGCACCATGTGATCAAATGGGGTGGGTTGGTGTTGGAGAAGTATTTTTAAATAATATTTTTGAATAAGAATACTAATACAATGCAATTTTATATTTTTGAAATTAAATATGCCTAATTCAAAGTTTTTTTGTTTTTGAAGAAAGTAAAAGAAATGAATCAACTAGGGAAGCAAACAATGCATAATTTGACACATCCCTGGAAACATCACCAAAAAGTGATGAGCCTCAGTATTGCAACAAGAATGCTGCAACTCCTGAGGCTACCAACTTTAATTATCAACTCGGGGTTCGTACAAACTTAAGAGGTATCATCTCTATGTTTGCAACATACAATGTGTCCTTATTTGGTTGATCTGATGTAATGGAGGGAATGTCATGAAATCAAAGCCTCAACTAATTGCAAAAATGGAAATGTTGCTTTGAAAATAAATTAATAATAGGAAAGAACAACAATTTGTAATTGAAATCCTAAGAGCATGAATTCAAATAAAAAGACCTAATCTAATTTGAAAAAATAAATGTACTAAGTGGTGTTTATTCTTCCTAAATCATGTATTTAGATCCAAGGGGTGATGATTCAAGACCAAGAGACAAAAACCAACCTTTGGGAGCAAATCTGGTTGAGTTTACACATGCTACAAGAGTGCTACAGGCAACTCTGTTTTTTCTAAAGTCAAGTATTTTTTGGAAATAACTCACTGAATGACTAAGTAAATAAAATTAAAAATGGAGGGGACAAATGTTTTTATTAAGTATGATTTATCGGGTCTCCATTCCAAGTGGAATCACTCCAAAATACCCATGTTCACATGTGGTAAAAAATAACAGAAAATTACTACTCTAAAATCGTGAAATTCAAGAACTAGTGAGCTATTTAATCTATCAAATTCCTAACCTAATAAAGTGAAAATGAAATGGGGTAAATTTTGTTATCAAATTTAGCATTATTATGACCTAATTCAAGTAGAATCAAGTCAAATCGATCTCATTAAACCCTTCTAAAAAATAGCAGAAATTTACTACTATTTCACTACAAGGCATTTCCAGAAATCTTATATTCGTTAACTAGTAACCAAATCCAAGTAGCTTAATGATTAAGATGACATTCCAAAGTTATTATAAGGATGAATAATGCTTTTGAACCTATAAAAAAAATGCAAAAGAACTCACTTAAATCATCTAACTCAATCCTACAATAAGAAAATAAACAATACTAAATACAAAAATATGCAAAACAGAAATAAGAGATGTATGTGAATAAGAAGTGAAAAGAATACAAATAAATTGTGAAAGAGGGCTCTGAGGATCCTAGCATGTCCAAGCCCTAGGAGGAATCAGAGTTATATGGAATAAACCAAGCCTTATAAGCTAAAAATTACACCAATATTCATTATTGAATCATTCCAAGTACATCCCTGCAAGAAAAGAAAGTGGAGCTGCCAGAAAACAAGTTTTCTCCACAATAAGAATAAAAAATACATGCCCCTAGAGGCCAATTCAAATTGGTACTTATAAAATATGATGATTAAGTATTCTCCTTGAAATGATGAAGCTTTCCCCTTGAAACACCCTCAAATAGTGGATCTGGTTCACAACACTAGGAGTTTGCAGTAAATGACAGGGAACACATTCCTAGATTTTCTCAATCATTGGAGTTCCAGAATCTCTCCAAAATTTCTCAAAATTTTTATGATATATTTTTTTCATTTATTTTCTAGTATTGATCCTCTAATAGTAGGTAGCAAGTCTCTAAATTATATCCTTCTCCAAATCATCATAATCTGCCCAATATTCTAAAAAAATAAATAATATTAGGCACAAATATGCAATTGTATTTAAACATTCATAAGAACATATTAAAGTGTAGAAGGAGAGATTTAATATATCTTTTATGTTCCGAAGAAAGGTTATATGGGCCTTAATTCATGTCTAATTTATAGGCCCATCAGTATGTGTATCCAGGACAAAATACACCCTATTAGGGGCAGAATCTGTATCAATCAGGTTGGAACCCCTGACCTTTTTCGCCTCATCATCCGACCTTGCATTTATTGGCTACGTTGGAATTGCTAGATGCGCCAAAGATATCAAATGACCCCATCTAGCATCAGATTCATTGGCCACCAATTGAAACTAAAATTCTTAGAGATTGTCCAAAGTTTGAAGGAAAATCTGGGGAAGACCCCCAAACCCATGTTATGACGTACCAGCTATGGTGCTATTCTAATTCTTCGGTCGACGATTCTATTCATCTTCATATTTTCCAACATACTTTGACCAGTACCACAACCAAATGGTATATTGAGCTCCCTTGAGGGATTTTCTTCGATTTCAATTCCTTGGCTATGGCTTTCCTCACTCACTTCCAACTACCTATCTAGTATGAAACCATCACCCATTTTCTCACTTCGCTGAAGCATTCAACTGATACACATATTTTAGATCACATTCATGAATGGCAGTGTTGTCTTCACCTTATCAAATTTGAGATCCATAGTCATTTGTTAACTGAATGGTTTACGAAATCATTCATTTCCATGATTGCTAAAGATCTTTCCATGGGTGGGCGTGTCACTGAAGAGGAGGTCATTTCCAGAGATCAATACCTTGATTTGGTTTATTCTAAGTCCGAGACTCTATATGAGTTGTTACCAAATGATTTGGTACCTTCGACTTGTTGGTGTTCCCATGTTTTGGCCAGATTGGCAAGACCAAAAGATGAGAAAACATCATAACCACCTTCAGACCTCAGGATCTAGCCCTCCTGGGTCCAGAGAGGGATCTCTCTATATAAGCAAAGGTTTTATTTCTTTGAAGCTAAATGTTAGGATATTAGGCTAGCTATCTAGCTCGGAGTTTGTTTGTTTGATGTATGCTTGGTTGTTGAGAATCAGGAAAGAAAGGTTAAATATAAGACAAGGCTGAGCAAAGAGGATTTAGGTAAAGGAGAGATATTCCAGGGAACATTCAAGACCATGGGCAATGGATTCAGGAAAGGGTTTACTTGCTAATCAACATGCAGGCTTTCAGTTGGGTTAGTCATCTAAAGCATTGGATCTTAAAGATGATTGTGTGATATTAAATGGTAAGAGAGAAGGTGAAAGCAAGGAAACCATCCAAGGTGACCTTTAGAGATTAGATCTAGGGATAGGGCATACCATTGACCACCTGTGATTCTAAAATCCAAAGGCTAACTCTTCAAACAAGAGACATTAAAGATTTAGAGCACAAAGTTAAAGACTTGAGATGAGAGAGAGACTTTGAACTCTCAATGCTTCGGCCTTTAGCTTGAGGGATCTTAGAAAAGGTTCAATTAGTTGAAAAGGATCCTAGTGAGATAGAGACATAGTTCTAGACCTCCCAGTGTTCCCAATTCATTCAATTAAATCCTAACAAGAACATCTAAGAACAAATTCATTAATTCATACATCAGCTAGCAGGCAATAACATCCACTACACTCGTTAAATTAATTGAAACCCAACCTTAGATAACACATATAACAGAAAACATTGAAGGCAAGGAGAGCAGAAACATAGGGTACCTAACAAGGGTAAATCCTATGCCATATTTCTTATGCAAGCCAGTAGAAATGAAATGAAATGAAATAAAACACAGAGACAAAAAAACATCACCGCAGCTTTAGATCAGGATCCAAAGAAATGTGCTTGTCATATTAAAGAGCAACACCAGTCAAGTACAACATTACCAATGGCTGAATATTCAGTCTGAAAACATCTTCTCCTGCCTATCTTAAATCTTTGCACAGAGACTATGTCTCAAAAGAAACAACTTGTAATTTCTCTGATAACCGATCAACCACTTTACAATAAGTTTCTTCATGAATTTATAGCTCAAGTGGAGCAGAGGAGGTAGGTGAAACACTAAATGCAACATTAAAACTCAAAAGAGAAGGAGAGCCAAAGCCTCGTTCTATTTTAAATTCTGAGCATTTATCTCTGGTACTCTTTGGATGGAAGAGTGATCTTCGTCAGGCTGCATTTTACTCCAGGTATGTCTCAGTCGTACTTTGCTGCAACACTCTATAGTACTTCTGGTGAATTAAACAACAGCGTAGAATCATGATGCTAGGATCTGCCATACTATGCAACAAATGCTTCTGATAGCATATGACTGTTGTCAGGGGGGGGGGGAATTTACTTGGACACAATGTAGACTGAAAAAATAATGTGTACCGTGTCCTTTCATGGAGAAAAACATTCTGCTGATGTAGAAAACATGATATACATTAATTTATGCACTCTGTACCCTCTGTGTGATCCATGATGTCTTCAATCAGGTACTTTGCCTCTAAACCACTGAGTTAAGGCTCAAAGATCTTCATTTTCGTGCCTTAAACTCTCTGCTGCTCCATTTCTGTCTCTGTTGGTGAAAACTACGCTTTTAATGGCTCTGGGGAGGTTTTACAGAGTTCAAACCCTGTTCTTTTAATGCAAGTCCTGTCATGGCTCCTTCCTAGGCTTTCTTCGTGATTTCGGCCTTTGAAAAAATGGTCCTTTCTATGTTTTTTTCGCTTTAATAAAGACGGTGTAATCATGGCGGCTTTCACCATCTAATAACCCTGCAAAACACGAAAAACTGTTAAGAAAAACATGCATGGAGGTGGTGGATGCAACGGGGACGGTGAGAATGGCTATGCGGACTGGTGAGATGGCGGAAAAGTGTAGGATCATGGTGGAAAATGCAACTTAATAGTAGAACATGGTCTGGAGGACGTGGGCGGAGTGCAACAAAATTTGAATGCAAATAGTTGAAAATTGACTTTTGAACGAAATATAAAAGAGACGGATGGACATGCGGCGAAGACACGTGGAATGGTGACGTGGCGGGACGCGGTGGTGGCGGGGCTGACTTTAAATTAGGATCGTCTGATCTCAGGAGGATATTGACGGCTGGGAACACGTCAGAGGGCGATGGACAGTGGGCCAGGGGTACGGTAACCTTGGTTTAACTCCCGTGCAACTTCGCGGAGCGATCGCCGTTGGATGGCCTGCCTCAGATTGGACGGCGCACAGTGATATCGCGCCGGGGCAAATGCCGAACGATAATGCGCGATGGAGGGCGGTTTATGAATAGTGCACGGAGCCACGTGTCATGTGATGAGTGGAATCGCTCTGAAACAAAAATTACCGCCCAACCTCCAAATGCAGTGCGATGGAAACCGGTGGTTTATGAATAGTGCGCATTGCGGGGACCACCAGGCGAAGGGAATACGGACCATCGATCTGCGGGAAAACGGACGGCTGATATATGATCAGGCAGTGGATGGGAAAATATGGGTGCGAAGAGAGTTTTGCGACTACCGTCAGATCTGTAAAGATCGACGGTTAATACTGCGCCTGATAGCCAAACGCGCTAAGCGCTTTCAGGTTTGCACCAGGTCATAGCGCTGGGTCATGTGGGGAGAAGGGTTCAAGGGCCAGGGCCAGAAAGGTGCTAGACCCAAATGTATGGAAAAACATGTTTTTTTGGCCTATTTTAATGAAATTTGAGGGCAGAATTAGGTAACAATAGAGGGAAAAAGAGGAAATTAGGCCAAACAAGGGGTGTGTGCAGGATGTAAGGGGGATTTTGGGATGAATTAGGGGATCAGAGGGGAATTTATCAAGGGAAAAGGAATAAGAGACTTCAAGGATGATGTGTTTTCAGAGGAAATTCATTCCTTGAAGGATCAGAAACATTTCAGCCCCCTACTTGCTTGTCAAGGAATTTATAGGGGGCTAACAATGGCTCCACGTGGGGATGGATTCTTCTTGAAGGAGTCAAGAATTCAAAAAATGATCTTTGGTGTAGGCTAGATGCCTGCTGCTTAAGCCACCTTTCTTCTTTGATTTTCAGCTACCACAATTGTGAAGACCTCAATTAGCAGAAAAGCTCTCCCAAACAATCTACCTACCCATCCTACAATCCTAGCATTTTTTTCTTTTAGGGTGCATTTGAACTAGCAGACCCTTTATATCATTTTTATTTTTTACAAACAAGAAAATAAACCTATTCTACTTCTACCCTTATTACTCCATGAGACCAGATTAGACTGTTGGTCTCACATGTTTCTCTACCTAATCTACCATCTGCTAGGATTAAACTATCCAGCAGATTTCTTCTCTACATTCTACAACAGAAATTTAAAAATAGTCAAACTAGGATTAGACAGTCTAGTTTACTGTTGATCCAAGGCATAAAGACGGTTGAACATGGAAAGAAATTGCAGAAACTAGGAAAAAAATCTTGAAGGCTTGAAATATGAAGTTTGAAGCATCCTTCTTTCTTTGTGACTCAAGTTTTGAGCTTGTTAGAGTCACTTTCTTTCTTCATTTCAGCTTAGGTTTTGGGCATGTTTGAACCAGCTATCTTTCTCTTCTTTGGCTCAAGTTTTGATCATACTAGAGCCAATATTTGCACTTCAGAGGTTCATGTTTTGAGCATTTCTGAACCTCTCATTTTTCTCTATTTTTTGGAACATTTTCTCTTTTTCTTGAAAAAAAAACACTGTAATGGTATGTACAATGGAAATGGAAATTGGAAATTGGAAATCAGCAGAAGTAATGTTTGAGCATCCTGCCATTGACAGGACCCCTAAACAACTCTGTACCATCTATTTCTTGTAGAAAAAATGCATTTGGACCCACAGTGGCTTGGATGATGTAGGGACCTTGCCACAAAATGTCAAACTTGCCGTGCTTTCCTTTGTATTCTCTCCTCGAGTCCCACTTCAGAACTTTATCTCCAATTTTGAAATCAGAGACCTCAGTTCTTCTGACAAATTTTTTTTTTATGTTTTCCTGAACTTTGATAGCTCGGTTATAGACCTCTTCCCTTGTTTGCTAGAGATGAATTGTTTGGTTTATCCTTCTCACCATACCGTTTTCTTCTGACTAAATCTCTTGAACCAACTTAATAACTGGTATGCCAAGGCTGGTAGGAAACACTGCTTCTATTCCATAGACAAGCTGATAGGGTTACATGCCAATGGACTTCTTTGTTGTAAGCCTGTCAGCCCACAGGGAATGCACTAACTTGTTATGCCATGACTTTTTGTTCTCTTCCAGCAGCTTTTTGATGATGGTCACCAAGATCTTGTTTGATGATTCAGCTAAGCCATTACCTTGTGGGTAGTAGGCAGTTGAATGACCAAGTTCTATTTGATACATGTGACAAAACTCAACCATTTTCTTGGATCCAAACACGACGGTATTATCAGTGATTATTTTCCTTGGGCAGCCAAACCGAGAGAGGATATGACCTTCTAAGAACCTAATGATGACTGAATCTGTGGCATTCCTAGTAGGTATGGCCTCTATCCACTTAGTGAAGTAGTCTGTGGCTGTTAAGATCCATTTGTGTTGTGAAGAAGAAGTAGGGTGAATTTATCCTATGAAATCTACGCCCCATTGCGTAAGGGGACCTTCAACAGTGATGGGTTGTAGAGGTAAGGGGAGGAGCTTTCTTTTTCCTTCAAAAATATGGCATTTGTGGCAGGTAATTATCATCTTATGGATATCATTGAAGAGTGTAGGCCAATAGTAGCCAGCTCTGAGTATTTTGTTTGCAGTGGCTTTCCAGTTCAGGTGGCCTCCACACTCTCCTGCATGGAATTCTTGTTTAATCCTTTTTGCTTCAGACTTAGGCAAACATTTAAGCAATAGGCCATTAGCATTTTTCTAGTATAATCCTTCATTCATTATGCAATAGCTTCTGGCTTTTAGCTTTAAGAATCTGGCGTTGGTCTTTGATAGTTCAGGAGGGGCATTGAGGTGTGTAAGCACATACAGAATGTCAGAATACGAAGGAGAGCTCTGAAACTTCTCCTCAATAGTGGGATCAGGAAATCCCTGCTGCTCATCCAAGGAATCTACCATGTTAATGTCAAGGGCTTGTAGATTCGATTCAGCCATTAGTTGAGCTAAGCCCTGACCTTTGATCAGTTTGGTGGGTTTTATCTCAAGTTCATACTCTAAGATCACAACAATCCATTTGCCCCTCTTCCCATCTGGGTCTTGGGACAAGATGTCTTTAACCACTATATTTGGCACGTAAGCTATGGAGTGGGAATGCAGTATGTACACCCTAAATTCTTTCAAGGCCTTAACCAAAGCATAGGCCTGTTTTTCCATTATGTTGTATTTCAAGGGTGCATCTCTGAGTGCTTTGCTGAAGAAAAATGGGTTGTTCCATTCCCTCTGGATTTTTCTGCAATAGAACTGTAGCTACTGTATGCTCAGAGGCAAATGAAAAGATGAGGAAATCCTTTGAGAAATCAAGAATAATCAAGACAGGAGCCCGGGTGAGTGCAAGTTTTACTGATTCAAAAGATTTCTTAGCCTCAACAGTCCACTTAAATTCTACACCTTTCCTTAGCATGTTTTTCATATTCCTAAGGTGTTTAGCTAAGTTGTGAATAAACCTCCTGAGGAAATTAGTTTTCCCAATGAAGGACTGTAACTCCTTGATGTTTCTCAGGTGTGTGATTTGTAGTATTCCCTCAACTCTCTGTGGTTCTATCCTTATCCCTTTCTCAGATATGATGTGGCCAAGAAGCTTACCTTCTTGCAGCGCAAAAACAGTCTTTTTCGGGTTCAATGATAGGCCAAACCTTCTACATTTTTCAAACACTTTCCTCATATGTTTGAGGTGTTCTTCCTCAGTCTTGGAATATACTATTATGTCGTCCAGATAGATGACAATGAAGTGTCCTATTTCATCTGAAAAATCTATGTCCATTGCTCTTTGGAAGGTTGCCCCAACGTTCATCAGCCCAAAGGGAATTTTAACATACATGAAGGTGCCCCATGGAGTGGTAAAGGCTGTCTTGAGTTGGTCTTCTAGGATTACTAAGACTTGGTTGTAACCTAAAAAACCATCTAGCAGGGAAATCCTTTTTGAGCCTACTACCCTCTGAAGAATATGTTCCATTTTTGGCAAAGGGTAATTGTCTTTGAGTGAGGCTCTATTAAGATTCCTGAAATCTATACACAGCCTAATCTCCCCTATTTTCTTTCTCACATACACTAGGTTTGATACCCAATCAGAGAACCTCATAGGCACAATTATACCTGCCTCATACATCTTATTAATCTCTTGTTCCACTGCAGGCAATTGTTTTGGGTTTATTCTGCGAAGTTTTTGTCTGAAGGGCTTCTGATTTTCTTTCAAGGGTATTTTATGTTGTATGATGTTTGTGTCATAGGCCTTTAAGTCTTCATAGCTCCAAGAAAACATGTCAATGAATTCCTTGAATAGGTCAATGTATTTCTTTTTCATGTTTGCAGGCAGAGACTTAGCTAATTTGATCTTCTTGGGTTTATCTTCAGTGCCTATGTTGCATTCCTCGACATCCGAGTCTGCCTGTTCTATAGTGGGCTTTTTGGCTACATCATCAAAGTCAAAAAGGTCCTCTAAAGGTGCCAGACCTCGAGGTATGTTCTTATCCTTGGTCTGCAACACCTCTACTTCTTCACTATCTGCGTTTTCACATTTTTCGTTTGGATTTCCAATCTATTGATTTAAAGTGTTTATTTATACATTACAGGGTGTTTCTTCCTCATCTGAGGACTCTTCACTTAGGCAGCTACTGTTAGATTTAGAGCCTGAATCAGAAAATTCAAACTCGTTTCTGCCTACCAGGAAATCTTCAATCTGTTTATCGCCCTCAAAGACCTACCAATATTTTTCATTGTTTGGCACTTCAGGTCTAAATTTGGTCTGAATGATGATCTGTTGGTCACTGGGAGGTTTATGATGCGAACTAGCCATGCAGGCTAGTCCATTTGCAATTTCGTTCTCACCTCTAGGGACAAACACCAGATCATATTCTACAAAGGTTTTTAATAGATCCATGGCGTCATTCCTGTAGGCTCTCAGCCTGGGATGTTTTTCTGTCTATTCACCATTCACCTGTTTAATGATCAGCTCAGAGTCCCCATGCACAGTTATCCTACGAGCTTCTAATTTTATCAACAGGTTTAAGCCTAGGATAAGAGCCTCATACTCTGCAACATTGTTTGTACATTTGAAGTGCAGGTTGTAGGCATGGCTCTTTGTGTAATCACTATCTGTGTTATGTATCCACACTCCTGCCCCAGCGGTTCTCTTGGTGCATGACCCATCAAAATTCATTTCCCATAGGGGTTCATTTTTCATTTTATCATCATTTCTCTCCCTATGTGGGTTTCAATGGTCTGTTGTATTACGGGTTTTGTGTTGTGCTATGGAGTATTTCGCTCCTCGTGTGGTATATGAGATTGTGAGGGGTGACTAACCAGCTGATTACAATTGATTTTGCGTTCACTCTGAGTTTTTTTTTCAGCGTACTGTTCAAAGTCTTCTATATCATTCTCCTCTGAGTCTAAAGTAGCCATTATGTTAAAGTCCATAGGCTCTATTTCATCATGTGTATCTCTGTTTTTAAATCCTGACTCCTCTAAGGATTCATCATTACAAAGGATGAAGGAGTCGAGGTCTGTATGTACAGAGTATAAAGGTGAATTCTCAGGCTTTTCGGGGCTGCTAACCAGGAATTTCATTTGTGCCTCCTTGTACAATCTTCTAAGTTGGCTAAAGACTGGGATTGTGGCATATGCCCCATCCACTGCACTGTTCCTTGCAGCTTGGCTCCCCATGATCTTTATAATAACATGCCATACTTGGGTGGCACATCTACCACAAAAACATCCATGACCATACACTTGGCTAGAATCTGGGTAAGGCTTACACACAAATCTTTGATCAGGCCAAGACACTTTACTCTGCTAGAGTCAAATGAATATAGGTCTTTATAGGGGCGGCTTATCTCTAGGCCTAATCTTTCCATCACTACTTTAGGCATCAGGTTGTGTGATTCCCCAGAATCATGCATTGCATTGTGGAGGATCTTATCATGGATATTAAGACTGATATAAAAAGGGGGCACTACCCCTTCCTGAAACTTTCCTACTATCTTTGGACCAAACAGAAGGGCAGGTTGATCATCACTCAGATTTACAGTTTCACTGTTTTCACCTAAATTTAATGCTTTCAAAATTTGGCCTTTATATACATCTTGAGTGGCCAGCTCAGAGAGTGGTACAGAGATTTTAATTTTTGCGATCTCACTTTTCAGATTGAAAGTGGACTGAATCTTTGGAATGCTCGACTCTATTTTGTTAGCCACTGCCTTGGTGGCTGAATCAGTGTTCTGATTCTCACTATGTAGAGTGTTTGTGACAATTTTATCAGGAGCACTAGCTGTAGTGCTAGTGCTGCTAGTTGGTTTACCTTGTTTATCAGTGTTTTGGTTGTCTTTTTCGTTGTTCTTTCAAGAACTCTCAGCTGCTGATTTGTTGCTTTCAGCGGTTGCTTTATAAGTTTTCTCAGGCCTTTTCTTGATGGAAACCTCAGAAGCTTTCGGCCTGGCAGTGTCTTGGCTCTTTTTGCTTCTAAGTTCATATTGTTCTCTGACCTACATCATGGCATTTTCAAATCGTAACCTGTAATCCTGAGATTCTAACCATTCCTCATCCCAATATGAAGGTGAGGGTTGATCTTCTTCTGTGGAACAGTTGTGGATTGAGTTTTCCACTTCAAACATGTTTATTGTGTTTCCCTCAGACTCTTCTATGATTCCGTCAACTTCATCAAGAAAGTTCTCTTGGAATGGGGGAGTGACTTGCTGATCTGATTCTATTTGTTTGTTAGGGGTGGTGTTGTTTCTTGTAAATTTTTGGCTCTGGTTATGGTTTTGATTTCTGTTTTGGTTACTAACTGTGACAACCATTTTTTCCATTATTTGTTGTAGCTTTTCCACATTTTTAGATAGACGGTCATAATTTGGGTCAGATGTGGAAGCTACATTGTCATCTCTACATGTTACCCTTTTCTCAGCTCTCAACCTTGCTTTCTTCTCAATCATATTAGCCTCTACACTCACTGCTCCCTTTTGCATGTCTTCCAATGTGTTGTAATCCCTCTCCCTAAGCTGGTAGGCCATGTCAGCATCAAGCCCTTCAGGATACTTCACTAAAACCATGCCTTGGGGAGGTTTCATGTGTGGAGGAAGAGCATTATAAACGCTGTTAAACCTTGTAGAGTAGTCCTGGTCACTCTCTCCTACGTTTCTATTAAGGTTCTTGTATTCTGCTAGGATTTGGAGAGGGTTGTCCTTAACTTCCCATTTGTTTATGAAGGTCTAATATAAAGTTGGGAGGTCTTGGATACTATTAGGAGGTAGGCCTTTGAACCATTTCTTCACCTCACCTCCTAAGCTCTGGGAAAATATTCTCATTTTGACTATATAATCATCTATCTCCATGTAGTCAAAAGAATCTTCCATCCTATCTACATGGTGCTGGGATGTGGTAGACTCTTTTGCAATGAAGTGTGGGATCTTTGATTGATAATCGTTGGGTAAAGGTACTAGAGGTTGAGGTAAAACCAGAGGTGCATACCAGGCTGCCATGATAATGCTCTAGTGAGGTAATGGGTTAGCTTGAGCAGCTGGTATATGGATGACAGGGATGCTAGGACCAGAAGAAGTCTGTTGAGCATATTTAGGATGACTGAGCCCCAAGTTTTGAATGAAGTGAATGTCAGGGGGTGTGGATGGAGGGGTCTCTCTATCCCTAATGCATTTACCACTTTGAGGTGGTGAACCAGGGAGTTCAAGGTCTGACTGGTCTAGGACACTGAATGACCTAGTCCTAGCTGGTAAGCTGTTTTGAGAGCCTAGGTCAAAAGGTGGGTCTGATAGAGCTGTAAAATCTTCTGGTGCAGAGTTAGCTCTATGGATATGGCTAGAAATAGTTGAGTGTTGAGGTGTAGGGGATCTCTTGAGGATGCTCTCAGGGTTGTCAACTATTTCAGGGGGTTTTGGGTTGGGATAAGCTCTTATGTGAATGGTTCTTGAAGTTAGAATGTTGTTTTATGACCAAGAAACTTCACCCTACTTGTTACTTCTATTGTAGCTGATTTTGTAATGGGCTCTAGTCTCCCAGTGGAGTCTTATGTGAACCAAGATAATCAACAGGCCTACTGATCACCAGTGGAGTCTTTAAATCATTTAGGAATTATGGAGTCACTAGGTGGAGGTTTTAGAATGTTTCTGGAGGGTACACTGTCCACCACAATGTTTATGAGATGTCCCCTTTCAAGGGAAACTTCCAAACACAACAAAATCTAACCAGAGATTGACTGGGAGGGATTTTACTAGATATGTCACCTCTGAAAGAGTGTGAGATCTGGAGGCTACCTGGCCTTTTCCAGACTCTGTCTAAGAGTGTGGGAGAAACACAACAAATGGTATAGAGGTTGATCTGTGAATAGGAGTGTTTAGCTGCCAACCTAAGCAAAGATTGTAGGTTTTTTGAGGCTCTTATGATGTAGTAAGGTGAGAAATACTCAGAAATTCCCCAGTGGAGTCGCCATTTATGTTGGTGGCGACAATGGGAGACAGAAAAATGTTATCAGTTATAGGCTCTCAGATTTTCCCCAACGGAGTCGCCATTATGTTGGTGTTCCCATGTTTTGGCCAGATTGGCAAGACCAAAAGATGAAACAACATCATAACCACTTTTAGACCTCAGGATCTATCCCTCCTGGTTCTAGAGAGGGTTCTCTCTATATAAGCAAAGGTTTTATGTCTTTGAAGCTCAGTGTTAAGATATTAGGCTAGTTATCTAGCTCGGAGTTTGTTTGTTTGATGTATGATTGGTTGTTGGAAATCGGGAAATAAAGGTTCAATATAAGACAAGGCTGAGCAAAGAAGATTTAGGTAAAGGAGAGATATTCCAGGGAACATTCAAGACCATGGGAAATGGAGTCAGGAAAGGGTTTACTTGCTAATCAACATGCAGGCTTTCAGTTGGGTTAGTCATCTAAAGCATTGGATCTTAAAGATGATTGTGTGATATGAAATGGTAAGAGAGAAGGTGAAAGCAAGGAAACCATCCAAGGTGACCTTTAGAGATCAGATCTAGGGATAGGGCATACCATTGACCACCTGTGATTCTAAAATCCAAAGGCTAACTCTTCAAACAAGAGACATTAAATATTTAGAGCACAAAGTTAAAGACCTGAGATGAGAGAGAGACTTTGAACTCTCAATGCTTCGGCCTTCAGCTTGAGGGATCTTAGAAAAGGTTTAATTAATTGAAAAGGATCCTAGTGAGATAGAGACATAGTTCTAGCCCTCCCAGTGTTCCCAATTCATTCAATTAAATCCTAACAAGAACATCTAAGAACAGATTCATTAATTCATACATCAGCTAGCAGGCAATAACATCCACTACACTGGTTAAATTAATTGAAACCCAACCTTAGATAACACATATAGTAGAAAAAATTGAAGGCAAGGAGAGCAGAAAAATAGGGTACCTAACAAGGGTAAATCCTATTCCAAATTTCTGATGCAAGCCAGTAGAAATGAAATGAAATGAAATAAAACACAGAGATAGAAAAACATCACCGCAGCTTTAGATCAGGATCCAAAGAAATGTGCTTGTCATATTAAAGAGCAACACCAGTCAAGCAAAAAATTACCAATGGCTGAATATTCAGTCTGAAAACATCTTCTCCTACCTATCTTACAACTTTACACAGAGACTATGTCTCAAAAGAAACAGCTTTTAATTTCTCTGATAACCGATCAACCACTTTACAATAAGTTTCTTCATGAATTTATAGCTCAAGTGGAGCAGAGGAGGTAGGTGAAACACTAAATGCAACATTAAAACTCAGAAGAGAAGGAGAGTTGAAGCCTTGTTTTGTTTTAAATTCTGAGCATTTATATCTGATACTCTTTGGATGGAAGAGTGATCTTTGTTAGGCTGCATTTTACTCCAGGTATGTCTTAGCCGTACTTTGCTGCAACACTCTATAGTACTTCTGGTGAATTAAACAACAACGTAGAATCATGATGCTAGGATCTTCCATATTGTGCAACAAATGCTTCTGATAGCATAGGACTGTTGTCAGGGGGGAAAACTTTACTTGGACACAATGTAGACTGAAACAATAATGTGTACCATGTCCTTTCATGGAGAAAAACATTCTGCTGATGTAGAAAACCTGATATACATTAATTTATGCGCTCTATACCCTCTGTGTGATCCATGATGTCTTCAATCAGGTACTTTGCCTCTAAACCACTGAGTTAAGGCTCAAAGATCTTCATTTTCGTGCCTTAAACTCTCTGCTACTCCATTTCTGTCTTTGTCAGTGAAAAATGCGCTTTTAATGGCTCTGGGGAGGTTTTACAGAGTTCAAACCCTGTTCTTTTAATGCAATTCCTGTCATGGCTCCATCCTAGGATTTCTTCGTGATTTCGGCCTTTGAAAAAATGGTCCTTTCTGCTTTTTTTCCGCTTTAATAAAGACAGTGTAATCATGGCGGCTTTCACCATCTGATAACCCCGCAAAAAACGAAAAAAGGTTAAGAAAACCATGCATGGAGGTGGTGGATGCAACGGGGATGGCGAGAATGGCTGTGCGAACTGGTGAGATGGCGGAAAAGTGTAGGATCATGGTGGAAAATGAAACTTAATAGTAGAACATGGTCTGGAGGACGTGGGCGGAGCGCAGCAAAATTTGAATGTAAATAGTTGAAAATTGACTTTCGAACGAAATATAAAAGAGACAGATGGACAGGCAGTGAAGACACGTGGAATGGTGACATGGCGGGATGCGGTGGTGGCGGGGCTGACTTTAAATTAGGACCGTCCGATCTCAGGAGGAGATCGACGGCTGGGAACATGTCAGAGGGCGATGGAAAGTGGGCCAGGGGTACGGTAACCTTGGTTTAACTCCCGTGCAACTTCGCGGAGCGATCTCTGTTGGATGGCCTGCCTTAGATCGGATGACGCACAACGATATCACGCCGGGGAAAACGCCGAATGATAATGCGCGATGGAGGGCATTTTATGAATAGTGCGTGGAGCCACGTGTCATGGAATGAGTGGAATCGATCCGAAACAAAAATTACCGCCCAACCTCCAAACGCGGTGCGATGGAAACTAGTGGTTTATGAACAGTGCGCATTACGGGGACCACCAGGTGGAGGGAATACGAACCATCGATCTGCGGGAAAATGAACGACTGATATATGATCGGGTGACGGATAGGAAAAGACGGGTGCGAAGAGAGTTTTGCGACTACCATCGGATATGTAAATATCGACGGTTAATACTGCGCCCGATAGCCAAACGCGCTAAGCGCTTTCGGGTTTGCACCAGGTCATAGCGCTGGGTCATGTGGGGAGAAGGGTTCTGGGGCCAGGGCCAGAAAGGTGCTAGACCCAAATGTATGGAAAAACATGGTTTTTTGGCCCATTTTAATGAAATTTGAGGGCAAAATTAGGTAACGATAGAGGGAAAAAGGGGAAATTAGGCCAAACAAGGGGTGTGTGCAGGATGTAAGGGGGATTTTGGGAGGATTTAGGGGATCAGAGGGGAATTTATCAAGGGAAAAGGCACAAGAGACTTCAAGGATGATGTGTTTTTAGAGGAAATGCATTCCTTGAAGGCTCAGAAACATTTCAGCCCCCTGCTTGCTTGTCAAGGAATTTATAGGGGGCTAACACGACTGATCCCGCATCATCTTAGTCTCTTGTTACACCTCTGGTGGATGGTGTTATTCGGACAATGGCTCATACTAATAGTAGTGCGCCTAAACCTTCTTCGAAATCTAAACCCACTACTACCATTGTGCCCCCTACTCCTTCCAATAAGTAGAGTAATCCTAGTAAAACCTCAAAGGTAAATGATGCTCAATCTACTATAGCAGATAAATCCTCAAAAGGTAAGAAAAAGGGTAAAGGAAAGTATAAATCTGAAAACATTAAACATGATTCAAATGAGTCATCTGCTGACGATTATTCAATACGTAAGCCCAAATATCCTTGTATGATATGTGATGACTATCATTACACCAAGGATTGTCCTCAGAGTGCCGAAGTTTCCCGTCTTCTAAAGAGCACACCCAAGACTTTGGCCATTTTGAAAGAACCTTTCCCTTCTCAATAGACGTAAATGGTATATCAAGCTCAGTCCTCTGGAAGCGCTCATGTTTTCATGGTTGAAACACAACCAATTTCCATTACTATGAGAAAAAAATATTATCCCAATCTGTCCAAGGCTCCTGTGGAATCGGAAGTTAAAAATCATCCCTCCTCTTCCGCGACCCCTACCTCTGGTCCTCTCCATATTGAGAGACCAAGTAGTGACTCCATCATCTGACCACCTCCAAAAGATGTTCTTCAGAAATCATCTTATAATTTGAATGTGAGAGCTGCACAACACTACAATATTGTAGAAGATCTGGCTCAAGTGCCTTCGGCGATGTCGGCTTTGGAGGTCCTTCAGTCGTTCCCATCACAACGGAAGGCACTAATATCCACTATTTGAGAGATTGATCCTATAGATTCTAATCTCATTACTTTCGATCTCGAGCATTTAGTTCCTTACCTCCTGTCTTAGGTAGTTTTTTCTGATTCAAGTTACCATTATGGGAAAGAATATTCATCGGACTATCATTGGTGAAGGCACTTCAACCTGCATCATTTCTATCACATGTTGGAAAGCCATCTTCTCTCCCCTTTTGATGGTAGAGGTTCTCAATCGTACGGTGTTCTCAAGGCATTGCCCATCATGTTGGAGGGGAAAACAATAACCATGGAAGCTGAAGTGGTAGACACCAACTTGAAATATAATCTCCTTCTTGGATGTAGTTGGACAAAAGCTATGGTTTGCGTGGTCTCCACCCTTTTTCATGTCCTTTGCTTCCCTCATCAAGGGAAGATAGTGATTGTCGATCAGTTGGATTTCTTCCCCTCTGATTCTTTAGCAGGAAATATTCTATATGTTGGGAATATCGCTACTCCTTATGAGAACATCGTGTCAGGTATGTTCAAAGACTCATCCTTTATAGGGGTTGTTTTTATCCCACATCCAAATGTCGCTTCTGTCAATATGATTTCGTCTGGTCACGATCCATGGATTGTTCCCAATCCCGACAAGATCGAGAGTTTTGGTGATGTTATGCCTCTAAGCCTGACTGATAAAATGTATTAAAGTATTCTCATGGATTTTGAGGCTGCATCCAAAACCAACATTCATTTGGTTTCCTCTCTGGAAATTTATGTGCAGTCTCCCTGGTTTGATTCTTGGGACTCTGATGATTCCTTGAATGAGAATTTCCCCATCGACAAGAGTATCGTGGAGGTAATGTCTCTTGAAGAAAATTTGTGGGATGATGGACATCATCGTTCCTCATTTCTCCCAATCCCAGGTGACATCTCCGCTTGTCTATAATCCCATGATTCTCCAATATGACCCACTTCAGAGTCTGACTTTGATTCATGAAGTGTTATCTGAAGGGAACGTGGGAAATATCACTCCAACCACTACAATTGAAATCTCTATCAAACTAGGGATTGCCGAGAATGTTCATATCAGTGCATCTTGTTCTTTTGATGAGATCAAGATCTATACTGAAATTTTTCAGGAATTCCATGATGTCTTCTCGTGGTCATATGAATAAATCTCTAGCATTGATCTGAGTATCGGTGTTCACGAAATTACCACCTACTCGATTTCAAAGAAGGTTAGTCAATGGCTTCATCATGTGCCCTTGAGAAAGGCTGCTGCCATAAAGAGTGAAGTGGGAAAACTTCTAAAAGCTGCCTCTATTTACCCTATACCATTGACATATTGGGTCTCAAATATTTTTCCTGTTAATAAGAAACAAGGGACCATTCGGGTTTGCATTTATTACTGTGATATCAATCGAGCATGTCCTAAGGACAATTACCCCACTCCTTTTATCGACCATATCATTGATGAATGTGATAGGAGCGATATTTTTACCTTTATGGACATTTTCTCTGGGTATAACTAGCTTAACATTTCTCTAGTTGATTAACACAAAACCACATTTAACTGTCCATGGGGGACATTTGACTATAAAAAGATCCCTTTTGGCTTGAATAATTTCGGGGCTACCTTCTAATGATCTATTTCATAAGATTTTCATGACATCAAGCACATAGTTCAGCCCTATCTCGAAGATCTTCCTGCTCATTTTGTGAAACGTCGAGATCACCCAGAACATGTTAGAGCTATCTTCCTTCGCTCTCGACACTATAATATTAGGTTAAATCCTCATAAGTGTGTCTTCTACGTCAAATGTGGTCGACTCCTATGTTTTGTTGGACATTGGGTTCAACACTCCCAGTGTGTTTCGTGACATGGACTAACCACCTCTCATGGATCCTAGCTCTGGCGATTGTAGCGGAGAGGAACGCCTACAGGTTTTGGGATAATGAAAATTTCGATTCCAATAAGTGGTATCAGAGTGACATATCTCGAGTTTGAAACTCAAATGTCCCGTGTTGGGGCGGAGATTGTTTGACATTGGGTTCAACGCTCCCCGTGTGTTTCGCGACATGGACTAACTGCCTCTCGTGGATCCAAAATCTGGTGATTGTAGCAGAGACTAACGCCTGTGGGTTTTGGTCTATCGTAAATCATGATTCCGACAGGTTTCGTGGTGTCCAAAGAAGGCATCAACATCAATCATATTAAAGTAGAGGCAATCATCAATTTTCCTCCTCCCTATTTTGTTCATCAATTGCAGAGTTTGCAGGGGAAAGCCAGTTTCCTCTGCCACTTCATACTGTATTATGTTGAGCTTGCCAAAGGCTTTACTCACTTATTGAAAAAGGTAATCTCATTCTTATGGGATGAAATTGTTGAGATCTCTTTCGATGCGTTGAAACATGCCCTCTTTAGTGCTCCTATATTTCATCCTCCCAATTATCACCGTGATTACTTCCTGTATTTGGCCACCGCCAACAATACTATTGGTATGGTGTTGGTTCAGGATGATGACGATCATCAATATCATGTAGTGTACTACTTGAGCCGCAATCTCTTTGATGCTGAGACCCTTTATGATCATGTAGAGAAACTCACGCTAGTTTTTGTCCATGTTGTTCAACATTTTCATCACTACATTCTCCTACGCAAAACATTGGTGATTTATAATTGCAACACCATGACTTACATTATCACACGTCATTTTCTTGGGGGCATGTACTCTGTTAGTGTCCCGTTTTTTGATAGTTTTGAAAATCAAAAGACAAGGAAACATCAAAACCAATATTTAGAGTTACAGGATCTAGTCCTCCTGTTCTCAGAGAGGGATCTCTCAAATGTTTGTTTTGCAAAGTTTTATCTTGTGTGCTTTGAGTATTGGTTTTAGACTAGTTATTAAGTGTAGGTGTTTTTTTATTTGTTTGGTTGAATTGATACAACAGAACATGAAAGGTCTAGGAAATATATATAGAATGGAGAAACATCTGGTTCATTGGGAAATGGAGTCAAGAAGAGGTCATAACATACTTATCAATGGATATGGGATATCAGAGGGAAAATATAACTTGGCCGCAGGATCCTTTGGTTTTGGAATGAGATGGACATCAATGATTTGGAAAGAGAAATTTGATTCTCAATGAAGGGAACTTGAAAACATAACTTGAACAATAAAGAAATATTTGATAGAGAGGGCTAACCATAAATTATACAAACATTCTTTAAGAAAATAATGACTTCAAGACAAATTTCAAAATGAAATCTAAGATTCGGGGAACACCCTATTTCCTCAAAGATTTTATTTCGAATGACTTAGAAAACATAAAAGATTCACTGATAATTGCAGTCATAGAAGAGGGAACACCTAACACATCTATGATCACAACTATAAAATACCTTTAAGACAATTGTTTAAGCAAGGACAAAGGGCATGATCAGAACATACCTCCTTGGCTTACTATAAAAAAAGATACTTCAAATGGAGACTTCACTAACAGTTCTTAAGTGGTAGCATACAAGCAGGAGAACCATAAATCATGCTGAAACCAACTATTCGAACTTATTAGAGAAATAAATGAGCATGAGGACTAAAGAGAAAGATTTAAGCCTCTAAAATACCTCAGCAGAAGAAAACATAAAACATTGAAGGACAAACAGGTCTAAGGTGCTTCCAAGAGTCATTTCTTAGCCTAAAAATTTCATCCTACTGTACTAAGAAATTATGGAACATAATGAAAACAGGGGAAAAAACATTAAACAGTTTAGAATACTTCACCAACAACCAAGCTCATGGATCCAATGACATAGCCTTCTCAAGAACAAGCATGCAACAACATCATCAGGACTTCCAAGACTTCAGTTTCTTCTTCAACTTCAACAAAATATGTATTAGTTCAGAGAGTTTCAATATTACATCAAGTGATCAACCAACACCTCTCTCATATTCTCCAGTAGTTTTTATAAAAGAATGAGGTGAGATCTGATAAAATATTTCCAAAGATAATTAATACAGAATTTAATGGTTCTTCGGCCTTTGGGGGGCTCGATGAAGAAGCTTACATATGTGTCCTCTGTATTAAATAATTTACATTAATATTTAAGCTCGGTGAGAGCTCTTTTTGACTTTTGAGGCTCTGTGTTGTGTTAAAGTAACTCTGCTGATATTTTGTCATTAAGTTTATTTGCAGAATTAACTTCTCTGGCTGTGCTGAGACAAATATCTGATCTTGATCAGTAACTTCGGCCTCTATTTGAATGCTTTGAGGCATAGGTGGCACTCTGGTAGCTGGGAGGAATTAATTTTCCTTAGCTGTGGCGGTGGGGGCTTTCCTGTTGATAAAAAACTTGTGATTTTATTTAAACTGTGCTTTATTCGGGAGGATTAGGCTTTTGATAATCCATATTAGTTGTAATCCCCACAGATCTATTTTCAATCTCATGTCCTGGTGCGTTCCCATCTTCTACACTGATACTCTTTGATTTGTGCTTGATTCATTGTGTTTGTTGGTGTGCAGGGCTGCACAGGGATCGAATGGCATCAATGCCTCATGAATCATGAATGAAACATGGAGTTGAATCCTGCGAATGATTCCCTTTTATGAATCGAAGGCGGTAGGATCGTCACCCTCAGCCTTTGAAATTTTCTTCAGTATAGCAGAAAAACCATTTAAACCCTGCAAAATACGAACAACATTATAAAATCCTGCATATATATAGGTTTGCTGCTTCAAAATTCACGTGGAGAGAGCATGGTCGTTGGATGGCATCATCCAACTATCGAGATTTATTAGAGGAGGCCAGAGGAGAGTGGAGGAGGAAATTAAATAGGAACTGTCGATTGCGCAGAGATCGACGGTCGAGAGCGAGGGCGAATAGTCAAAATGACAGAGTCATTTTATTTGGAAAAATGGAGAAAATGGGCTAAAACCTTTGTTTTGGCAAAAAAGTGGCGGAAAAATAAGTTTGGGGATCGAGAAACACATGGGCCGTCGGATGAGATCGGCCCACGCGATCGACGGTGGATATCGGGTACTGAAAAACCTTATAAATCATGCCTGGACTTCAAAAAGGTTAATAAAATCATGCTATATAAATTTCCCCAGGTCTGCATTTGCTGACTGTGTGGGGAAACAATAAAGATCCGCCCCAATTAAAAACTGCCACGTGGATGCTGATGTGGCACTAGGGACCACTGGATCTTGTGGGACCGTTGACTTCCGCTGTGGACGAGGGGACCGGGGTGATGGAGTGTGGGCTGTCGATCTGCAAATTAGATCAACGATGGAGATGTTTTAAATAACCGCATCGTACCACATTTATCTTATGGGCTTCTCTAGAGCACGATCACCGTCCGATGAGCTGGCCTCAGATCGAACGGCGCACGCCAATATCGCGCCAGGCCCATATCCAACCTTTAATGCGCGATGAGGGCGATATTTCAAAATGTATTGAGGCCACGTGTCGACTGGTGGCGCTGATCGCTGCCAAACAGAAAAAACCACCTCCCTCTTAAAAGCGGTGCAATGAATTCTGCCTGATTTTCTTTTAATATAACTAAAAAAACTTTTAAAACCCAAAATTTCATATAAACAAAGGTTTTTTGTCGAGAGGGTTTTATATTCACGATTTGGCTTGGCGCCCGTCTGCAGGGCCATGGATGTATGGAAGATAATATGACTGGGGGTTTTATGCATAGGGCTAATCGGCATCGAAGATTTCAATAAGGGGGAAGACTTGCGCACTGTGTTACCTCTGATGCGATAAGCGCCCAGATAGCTCAGCGCCTGGTTCCAGTGCTAGGGCATATGGAGTGGAAATGGATAAGGACTTAGCCCAAGGGGGCTTAAACCTTTACACCAAAATATGTATTTTTTATGAAGTTTTCAATGTTTTTCAAGGGTTTTGAGGGTTTTGATAAGGGGAAAGGGGAGAATATGAAAAATGAGGGATTTTATGGGGAATAAAGGGATAAAAATGAGGTTATTTTTTGACGTGGAAGGAAGGGGAAAATGGTGTTTGCAACAGTATTCTCTCTTGGGAGTCAGCAGGATTTCTGAGTGTAAAATGGGCACAACAGTGAAGATTTTGGGATAGAGGCATAAGGCCTTCAAGAGTCTTCAAGAGCCAACACTTTTTAGTAGTAAAATTTGTTCCTTGAAGACTTAAAAAATGATTTATCCACCTTTTGGTATAACAAGTTTTATAGGTGGCTAACAGTGGCTCCACTTGGGAATGGTGCCTTCTTGAAGGCATCAAGAACTTCAGACTTGCATTCTCTGGGAGGCTGACCTGTGCCTCATCCATTGGGCTGCCTTTCTTTCCTTGAATGATTTTCTTTTGCTCTGAAAAACATATTAGCAGCCATAAAAAAAATGGATCTTTCATCAACAAGATTTCTACCTACCCAATCCTACTGATCTAAAATTTTTTCTTCATTTGAGTGCACTTGGATTGGCAAACTCTTTTACAACAATTTTTTTTTTTTTTGAAAGCAGGAAATCCAATCTATTTCTACTCTTTATTTCTCCATGGACTAAAATTAAGAATTTGAGCCCATATGATTCTCTACCTGATCTACCATCTGTTGGGATTAAACTGTCCAACAGACTTTACTCTCTAAATTCTACAACAGAAATTTAAAAGCATACAAGTCAGGATTGAACAGTCTAACTTGTTGTTGATCTATGGCATGAAAAATAAGCTGCACATAGATATTATTTTGCAGAAATTTAAATCAAAATGGAAGGTTTAAGATCTGAAATTTCAAAGCATTTCCTTCCTCTTTTTTATGGCTCTGTTTTGACTTTTGTTTTGAGCTGTCTTTCCTTTGCTAACTAGTTCAGACTTTGAGCTGATTAGAACCAGATTTTTACATCTTTTGACTCAGAATTTGAAACAAATTTGAGTCATTCTCTCGCTTGGAAACTTAGGTTCAGATTTTGAGCATGTTTGAACCTTTAATTTATATCCTAAACTATCTACTGATAAGCCAAGATTAAACAGTTTGGAAAATCAAATTCACTATCCTATCAACAGAAAATTTAAAACTAATTAGTCAAGATTAATTAGTTTGACTAACTAGAAGTGTGTTCTTTAGGAGTGGCATTTAAGCTTGCATACTTTCAAATTTTTGTTTCTCTTTTTTGTATGGGGCTGTACCTTTATTGTTTTTACAATCTGCCCTCTTTTCTCTCTTTTACAGTTTTTGTATTTTAATTTTTATAACTTTGAATGCAACGTTCAGACTATGATATTTATAATGAAAATAAAATTCTTTGAAACTAATGATTCCTGGCAGAAGTAATGCTTTAACATCCTGCCATTGACAGAGCCTCCATATAGATCTTCCCCATCCAATTCTTTCAAGAAAAATGCATTGTGACCCCTCTCAGTATGGATAATATATGGCCCTTTCCACAAGTTCTCAAACTTGCCATGTTTTCCCTTCTATTCTCTTCTTGAATCCCACTTAAGAAAAAAATTCCAACTTGGAAATTGTCTGCCTTAGTCCTCTTATCAAATAGCTTCTTCATATTTTCTTGGACCAACTGTGTTCTCTCATAAACTTCTTCTCTGGTCTGCTGTAAATGGATTGTTTGGTTGATTCTCCTCTGCATATCATTCTCTTCAATATGTGCTTCTTGAAGGAGTTTCATGACTGGAATTCCTAATGAGGTGGGAAAAACTTCATCCATGCCATAGTCCAGCTGATAGGGGGACATATTTATTGACTTCTTTGTAGTTAACCTATCAGCCCATAAGGCATGAACCAGCTTACTGTGCCATGATTTCTGATTCTGTTCCAACAACTTTTTGATGATATTGATGAGGCTCTTGTTGGAAGATTCAGCTAATCCATTTCCTTGGGGATAGTAGGCAGTAGAATGCCCCAAGGTTATGTGGTATTTGTAATAGAAATCAACCATCTTCTTAGATTTAAAAGCAACAACATTGTCTGTTATGATTTTCCTGGGACAACCAAATCTGGATAAGATATTTGTTTCAAGGAACTTGATAATGACAGATTCATTAACATTCCTGGAAGGTATGGCTTCTATCCATTTGGTAAATAATTCAGTGGCCGTGAGGATCCACTTATGTTGAGATGATGAGGATGGGTGAATTTCCCCAATGAAGTCTAAACCCCATTGTTGAAAAGGTGCCTCAACTTTGATAGGATGTAAGGGTAAGGGAAGAATTTTTCTTTTGCCATCAAAAGTTTGACACTTATGGCAAGACATGACCAATTTATGAGTGTCTGGGAAAAGGGTAGGCCAATAGTAACCAGATCTAATAATTTTGTTTGCTGTGGCCTTCTAGTAGAGGTGCCCTCGACATTCTCCATCATGCAACTCATGCATGATTTTCCCTGCATCATCTTCAAGTAAACATTTAAGAAAAATTCCAACAACATTTTTCCAATATAATACACCATCTAAGATGCAAAAACTCAAAGCTTTTTGTTTCAAAAATCTAGCTTTAGTCTTGGACAAAGAAGGAGGGGCATTCAAATATAAAAGCACATAAATAATGTCGGCATACCAAGGAGAATTCAGAAATGTTCCTTCAATGAAAGGAGTAGTAGATTCTTCTATTTCTTCCAACACATCTACCATATTCATGTCTAGTGCCTAGAAGTTAGACTCAGCCATAAGTTTTTCTAATCCTTGCCCTTTAACTAGTTTCATGGGCCTGATTTCTAAGTCATACTCAAGAATAGTTGCAATCCATTTTCCCCTTTTACCATCAGGTTCTTGACTTAGAATGTCCTTGACAACAGTATGTGGAAAAAAATAAATTATGTGAGAGTGTAAAATATAGACCCTAAAGTCCTTTAAAGCTTTCACTAATGCTAAGGCGTGCTTCTCCATGATGTTATATTGGATGGTTCCACCACCATGTTTGTTGTGAAGCCAAACTGAAATTTTTTTGGGTTTTTCTGAGTTATTTTGGTCTTATAGGTTATTAGAGTGTCCTAAATGTGATTTAACACTTAGCTAAGGTGTTTAAACATACAGAGTTCACTCTTATGGCTTGGTAAATAATTCCTTCAAGGTTTGATAAGGTTTTATGAGAATCCTAAGGGTTACTTAGTTTGTCACTGATTCAAATAAGTCCTATCATGATTACTGTTATGCTTGGTAGTTCTTGGTTACTTATGTTATACTAGATAGTGAGCATTTAATTTTAAAGATTTTACTCAGTTTCCCACCATGATCACCATTATGTTGGTGTCCCGTGTTTTTATAGTTTTGCAAATCAAAAGACAAGGAAACATCAGAACCAATCTTTAGAGTTACAGGATCTAGTCCTCCTGTTCTCAGAGAGGGGTCTCTCAAATGTTTTTTTGAAAAGGTTTATCTTGTGTGCTTTGAGTATTGGTTTTAGACTAGTTATTAAGTGCAGGTGTTTGTGTATTTGTTTGGCTGAATTGATACAACAGAACATGAAAGGTCTAGGAAAGATATATAGAATGGAGAAACATTTGGTTCATTGGGCAATGGAGCCAAGAAGAGGTCATAACATACTCATCAATGGATATGGGATATCAGAGGGAAAATGTAACTTGGCCGCAGGATCCTTTGGTTTTGGAATGAGATGGACATCAATGATTTGAAAGAGAAATTTGATTCTCAACGAAGGGAACTTGAAAACATAACTTGAACAATAAAGAAATATTTGATAGAGAGGGCTAACCATAAATTCTACAAAAATTCTTTAAGCAAATAATGACTTCAAGACAACTTTCAAAATGAAATCTAAGATTCGGGGAACACCCTATTTCCTCAAATATTTTATTTCAAATGACTTAGAAAACATAAAAGATTCACTGATAATTGCAGTCATAGAAGAGGGAACACCTAACACATCTATGATCACAACTATAAAAGACCTTTAAGACAACTATTTAAGCAAGGACAATGGGCATGATCAGAAAATACCTCCTTGGCTTACTATAAACAAAGATACTTCAAAGGGAGACTTCACTAACAATTCTTAAGTGGTAGCAGACAAGAAGGGAGAACCATAAATCATGCTGAAACCAACTATTCAAACTTATTAGAGAAATAAATGAGCATGAGGACTAAATAGAAATATTTAAGCCTCTAAAATACCTCAGCAGAAGAAAACATAAAAAAAGTGAAGGACAAACAGGTCTAAGGTGCTTCCAAGAGTCATTTCTTAGCCTAAAACTTTCATCCTACTGTAGTAAGAAATTATGGAACATAATGAAAATAGGGGAAAAAAAATTAAACAGTTTAGAATACTTCACCAACAGCCAAGCTCATGGATCCAATGATAGAGCCTTCTCAAGAACAAGCATGAAATAACATCATCGGGACTTCCAAGACTTTAGTTTCTTCTTCAACTTCAATAGAATATGTATTAGTTCAAAGAGTTTCAATGTTACAGCAAGTGATCAACCAACACCTCTCTCATATTCTCCAATAGTATTTACAGAAGAATGAGGAGGTGAGATCTGATAAAAGATCTCCAAATATAATTAATACATAATTTAATGGTTCTTAGGCCTTTGGGGGGCTCGATGAAGAAGCTTACATATGTGTCCTCTGTATTAAACAATTTACATTAAGATTTAAGCTTGGTGAGAGCTCTTTTTGACTTTTGAGGCTCTGTGTTGTGTTAAAGTAACCCTTCTGATATTTTGTCATTAAGTTTATTTGCAGAATTAACTTCTATGGTTGTGCTGAGACAAATATATGATCTTGATCAGTAACTTTGGCCTCTATTTGAATGCTTTGAGGCACAGGTGGCACTGTGGTAGCTGGGAGGAATTAATTTGCCTCAACTGTGGTGGTGGGGGTTTTCCTGTTGATAAAAAACTTATGATTTTATTTAAACTGTGCTTTAGTCGAGAGGATTAGGATTTTGATAATCCATCTTAGCCGTAATCCCCACAGATCTGTTTTCAATCTCATGTCCTGGTGCATTCCCATCTTTGACACGGATACTCTTTGATTTGTGCTTGATTCACTGTGTTTGTTGGTGTGCAGGGCTGCACAGGGATCGAATGGCATCAATGCCTCATGAATCATGGATGAAATGTGAAGTTGAATCCTGCGAATGATTCCCTTTGATGAATCAAAGGTAGGAGGATTTTCACCCTCAGCCTTTGAAATTTTCTTCAGCATAGCGGAAAAACCATTTAAACCCTGCAAAATACGAACAACATTATAAAATTCTGCATATATATAGGTTTTTTGCTTTAGAAGGCACGTGGAGAGAGCATGGCCGTTGGATGGCATCATCCAATGGTCGATATTTATTAGAGGAGGTTAGAGGAGAGTGGAGGAGGAAATTAAATCGGAGCCGTCGATCACACAGAGATCGACGGTCGGGAGCAAGGGTAAATAGTCAAAATGACAGAGTCATTTTATTTGGACAAATGGAGAAAATGGGCTAAAACCTTTGTTTCAGCAAAAAAGTGGCAGAAAAATGAGTTTGGGGATCGGGACACACGTGGGCCGTCGGATGAGATCGGCTCACGTGATCGACGGTGGAGATCCGGTACCGAAAAACCTTATAAAACATGCTCGGACTTCAAAAAGGTTAAAAAAATCATGCTATATAAAGTTCCCCAGGTCTAGATTTGCTGACTGTGCGGGGAAAAAATAAAGATCCACCCCAATTAATAACTGTCATGTGGATGCTGATGTGGCATTGGGGAAACAATAAAGATCCGCTCCAATTAAAAACTGCCGCGTGGATGCTGATGTGGCACTAGGGACCACTGGCTCTTGTGGGACCGTTGACTACCACTGTGGATGAGGGGACCGGGGAGATGGAGTGTGGGCCGTCGATCTGCAAATGAGATCGATGACGAAGATGTTTTAAATAACAACGCTGTACCACGTTTATCTTACGGGCTTCTTTAGAGCACGATCACTGTCCGATGAGCTGGCCTCAGATCGGATGACGCACGCCAATATCGCGCCGGGCCCATATCCGACCTTTAATGCACGATGAGAGCAGTATTTCAAAATGGCTTGAGGCCACATGTCGGCCGGTGGTGCTGATCGCTGCCAAACGAAAAAAACCACCTCCCTCTCAAAAGCGGTGTGATGAATTCCGCCCCGTTTTCTTTTAATATAACGAGAAAAACATTTAAAACCCAAAATTTCCTATAAAAAAAGGTTTGTTTTCAGGAGGGTTTTATATTTGCGATTTGGCTTGGCGCCCATCTGTGGGGCCATGGATGTATGGAAGATAATATGACTGGGGGTTTTATGCATAGGGCTAATCGGCATCGGAGATTTCAATAAGGGGGAAGACTTGCGCACTGTGTTACCTCCGATGCGATATGCTCCTAGATAGCTCAGAGCCTAGTTCTAGTGCCAGGGCATATGGAGTGGAAATGGCTAAGGACTTAGCCCAAGGGGGCTTAAACCTTTACACCAAAATATGTATTTTTTATGAATTTTTCAATGTTTTTCAAGGGTTTTGAGGGTTTCGATAAGGGGAAAGGGGAGAATATGAAAAATGAGGGATTTTATGGGGAATAAAGAGATACAAATGAGGTTAGTTTTGGACGTGGAAGGAAGGGGAAAATGGTGTTTGCAGCAAGAAGGGGAAAATGGTAGCAAGTCCCTAAATTATATCCTTCTCCAAATCTTCATAATCTGCCCAAAATTCTAAAAAAAAAAAAAATATTAGGCACAAATATGAAATTGTCTTTAAACATTCATAAGAACATATTAAAGTGTAGAAGGAGAGATTTAATATATCTTTTATGTTCTAAAGAAAGGTTATATGGGCCTTAATTTATGTCTAATTTATAGGCCCATCAGTATGTGTATCCAAGACAAAATCTGCCCTATTAGGGTCAGAATCTGTATCAATTAGGTTGGAACCCATGATATTTTTCGCCTCATCATCCGACCTTGCATTTATTGGCTACGTTGGAATTTCCAGATGCACCAAAGCTATCAAATGACCCCATCTAGCATCAGCTTCATTGGCCACCAATTGCAACTAAAATTCTTGGAGATTCGAAGGCAAATATGGGGAAGACCCCCAAACCCATGTTATGACATACCAGCTATGGTGCTATTATAATTCTTAGGTCGATGATTCTATTCGTCTTCAAATTTTTCAACATAATTTGACCAGTACCACAACCAAATGGTATATTGAGCTCCCTTGAGGGATTTTCTTCGATTTCAATTCCTTAGCTATGGCTTTCCTCACTCACTTCCGACTACCTATCTAGTATGAAACCAACACCCATCTTCTCACTTCGCTAAAGCATTCAACTGATACACATATTTCAGATCACATTCATGAATGGCGATTTTTTCGTCACCTTATCAAATTTGAGATCCATAAGCAGTTGTTGATTGAATGGTTTACGAAATCATTCGTTTCCAGGATTGCTAAAGATCTTGCCATGGGTGGGTGTGTCACTGAAGAGGAGGTCATTTCCAGAGCTCAATACCTTGATTTGGTTTATTCCGAGTTCGAGACTCTATATGAGTTGTTACCAAATGCTTTGGGACCTTCGACTGATCCTGCATCATCTTAGTCTCTTGTTACACCTCCGATGGATGGTGTTATTGGGACAATGGCTCATACTAATAGTAGTGTGCCTAAACCTTCTTTGAAATCTAAACCCACCTTTGTCTTCTCTTCTAGAATCCCATTTTAACACTTTGTCCCCAATCTGAAAATCATTTTCCTTGGTCCTTCTGTCAAAAATATGTTTTATTTTGTCTTGCGCTAACTGAGCCTTTTGGTAAACTTCTTCTCTTGTTTGTTGTAAATGGATAGTCTGATTTACCCTCCTTTGCATGTCATTTTATTTTATTTGAACTTCTTGCAATAGATTCATTACTGGAACCCCTAAAGATGTTGGGAAAATTGAATCCATGCCATACACTATTTGGTAGGGAGACATACCGATTGATTTTTTGGTGGTTAGTCTATCAGCCCATAGTGCGTGTACTAGTTTTCCATGCCATGCTTTTTTATTTTGTTCCAGAAGTTTCTTGATGATGTCGACTAGGCTTTTGTTAGAGGACTCGACTAAGCCATTACCTTGAGGGTAATAAGCTGTGGAATGTCCTAATGAAATGTGATATTTGTAACAGAAGTCAACCATTCTTTTGGAGGAAAAGGCATCAGCGTTATCCGTAATGATCTTTCTAGGATAGCCAAATCTAGATAGGATGTTGGTTTCTAGGAACTTAATGATGACTGAATCGGTGGCGTTCCTAGAGGGTATGGCTTCTATCCATTTGGTAAAGTAATCAATGGCCGTAAGGATCCATTTATGTTGAGCGGACAAATAAGGGTGAATTTCCCCAATAAAATCTAGACCCCATTGCTGGAAGGGTCCTTCAACTATGATGGGATGTAAGGGAAAAGGTAAAATCTTTTTCTTGCCATAAAAAAATTGGCACTTATGGCATGTCATAACTAGTTTGTGAGTGTCAGGAAATAAGTTAGGCCAATAATAACTGGCTCTAAGGATTTTGTTCGTTGTGGTTTTCCAGTAGAGATGACCTCCACATTCTCCTTCATGCATCTCGTGCATAATTTTCTCTGCATCATACTCAAGAAAAAATTTAAGCAGCATACCAGTGGGATTTTTCCAATACAGAACTCCATCTATAATGCAAAACTTTAGAGATTTTTTTTTAAGGAATCTTGCTTATTTTTGATAAAGTCGGAGGAGTATTTAGATAAAATAATACATAAATAATATCTTCATACCAAGGTGAATTTAAAAACACTTGTTCAACATGAGGGGCTGTGCATTCCTCCTGTTCTTCGAAGGTGTCAACAAAATTTATATCTAATGCTTGGAGGTTAGTTTCAACTATTAGTCTTGCAATTCCTTTTCCTTTAACCAGTTTGGTGGGTTGGATTTCTAAGTTATATTCTAAGATGATAGCGGTCCATTTTTCCATTTTACCATCGGGATCTTGGTTTAATATGTCTTTGACGACAGCATTAGGAACAAAAGAAATGATATGAGAATGCAAGATGTAAACTCGGAAATATTTCAGTGCTTTTACCAATGTGAATGCCTATTTTTACATGATGTTATATTTCAAGGGAGCATTGTCAAGTCATAAAATGGTATCTTTTGAACACCTAATTAGCCCACATTAATCATCAATCTGGGAACGTCTTTTTATTCCAAGAGTGTACTCTATCTGAGGCTGCAATTGTCTAAGAGCAATGCTGTGAAGATGTAGAATAAAATAACAAAAACAAAAGTAACCAATGCTTGAAAAGAAACCTAACTACAGTGACATGAATGGAAAGATTAAACAACTTCAATCTTTGCAGAACATCGATCAGGGATGCAGTAGCAATAACTCTTTCCCTTAGAAATCGATGCAAGATGACCAATCTGGGGACTTTGGAAGCTAAAGCCTCCATCCTCTACAGTTGGAGATCTTAAAGCAATCAAACCGAAAGCAGATTCAATGAAAGAAACTTAAACAAAACGCAATCTGAAAAGGAACAGCAGCGTGTAACTACAACTCATCTGTTTGCTAGTCAAAGACTATAAATATGTAATGAACAGAAATGGAACAGCAACGTGAATTGAACAATAATTACAATTCTAACATATTCAAAGCACTAGATTTCTATGCTTCAATTCTGTCGACAGCTTCTCACCACGCAACCATCAATTATAACGGATTATAAACTAAAGGAACAATGACTCAAATCAGATACAAGTCAGTGAAGCTTTATGATAACAGCAAAATAATCGAACAACAAATTGTGCTTATTGTGAAGAAATGAAATAGCAATGACTCTGTATTTGATCCAGTCATCAATAAACCAATTCAAACATTAAACACACTCCACACGACAGTAAACAAAGATTAAAATACAGACATCGAAGTGATTTCACCAGAGCCGGGCCCTTAGCGCCGGTGAAATACTGCTGGGCTAATTCAAAAATGAAAAAGGTGAATGAAACATGTGCTTTGTATTAAACCAACATAAAGTTTTACAGAAAGGTTTCTCTCAAAAAGAGAGTTAATATAACAGAGAAAATGTAAAGTCTTTCGACCGATTCCCAATAACAATAACAATCCGTCCCCCTGTCACTAAAGGATGTGGTCTTATATATCAAATCTTCGACGGACCAATCAAAGAATAAGATAAGTTTGAACAACGATCCCTCAGGATCGAAAGATCCTGAGGGATTCGCTCCTCTGTGTTTAGTTATCATTCTGTTTGTGCTGACTGAGGCCGAGCTGTTCCCTGTCTTTTCTGAGCTATTCATTTAGATCTCCTTGCCCTTGACTGGATATGATTCAACGCTGATGGAGTAGCAGTTAAATTGTTCTCAACCTCGCCTTTGGTACAGCTGTTCACCTCTCCGAATTCCTGTTTGTCAATCAAAAAGTAACCTTTAGTCACATTTTCGTATTAAACATAAACCTTTCCAATTATATTGTAATTCCTATCATAAATTACCTTTTCAAGGCAAAAAAGAGTATATTTATGGTAAATAATGAGTAAATATACAATAATTTCATACCTCTTTCACTGCCCAACATACCCCCCTGCTTAATCATTTTCATGCCCTCATGAAAACTATAGTTCACATGGAGAGCAGTCAAAGAATAAGCCGAATAAGTTTTGTCATCCACAAGCCTAAAACCATGGAGTGTAGCTAATTCCTCAAAAGTATGTTCTGTCTGTCCTTCATGAAGTTCATAAATAGCTTTGTAGTCCGGAGCAGGGTACCATAAAATAGGGCTGCGAAATCTACATCCTAACCAATATGGTCCTTCTTTTAAAACAAGATGGCTATAGGAAATGAGACGGTCTGCAGATAGCCCAAAGTTTCTATAATTAAATGGTTCCCTATTTTGCACATTCTGATTCGAGGTTCTCCACTGGACCTTGGCCGCTATGTAGGCTTGGTTCCTAATCGATGAAAAATAATCTGTTCCATTCAAAGTGACTGATTTATGGACAGACCCCAGAGTTTGGGTAACGCCTTCCCTTGTCATCAATCTTTTCTGTCTAGCCCAAAATTGAAGTGGGTTCTGAGGTTCACTTTTGACCCATAGATCTAATCCATTTTCCTGCCTTTGAAAGGCATTATAAGCTTTGAGCCATTTTAATTGGTTTACAGCAAAATAAATGAATGCCTGAAACTGAACATCCCCAATAAAAGGGCTAGGGTTTGATTCACAGTCATTTTCAAGTATTATATTATGCAAATAAAATTCACATAATAGGCATTGTACTTTAATCCCATAAAGTTTGCAGCATGATATCAAGTCATCTATTATTTTTAGCTCTATGGATTTCCTTGCCCTAACTGCCTTGATTTTTAATTATAAATATCTTTCTAGTAAAAACAAAGCATAGTTTTTGGCAGGGAATCTACAGGCTAAGACATCAGTATACAAGGAGCAGAGAGTGTCCATTTGAGTGGAGGCTAGTTTTAGTTGGTTCATTACCTTATCAGCATTTACCTCTGCTTTCCGTCATTTTTCATGAGCTTCAGCTTTTGCTTCATGAATAATTCTCATTTGTTGCTGCAATTCCTGATATCTTGTTCTTGGGACAATATCGTCCTCCAATCTCTGCCTTTCTATTCGGGCCTGTGTCAATTCTTCCTGAAGTCTGAGCAGTGTTGGCTCACTTAAAGTGTGCTGACTGCTAGATTGCATATTCTCACTCAAAACTGGTTCCTCTGGAACAACTGTTTGTTGCTCTGCATCCTCATAATTAGGCCCAGGTATGGTTTCTTCTGTAACTTGGGGGTTCCTATTAGTGGTCACTCTTCTCTTTTTTGAGCTTCTTTTGATAGCAATGCTTCTTTTATTAGGGGCTCGCTTGGGCATGTATGTCATTCTCAGAACCCTAATGTTCTGCCTACGCTGTTCAACTAATTTATGAAGCTTTATTCGCTCCCTTCGAAGCTTCTCAATCTCAGTTGTTTTCTTCTTCTTTCTTAATGGAACAGTCGTTCCTTTGTCCGACCTTGTTTTCTCAAAAGAATTTTGGCCCATATCAGCCATGTCTTCAGTAAAATTCTCTTCTCGTTCTTCTCCTTGGGGCTCCTCTTCTAAATTCATGTGCCCTTGGCTCAATTCTCCTGGAATCATATTCTCAGTTAACTCTGCAGTCCCCTGGGGGCTTTCAGCTTCATTGTTTTCTTTCTCCTGCTCACATCCCTCAGGAGAAGCAACCCTAGCTTCGTTAGGGTTTGCTGTTTCATTCAGTTTTTCTCCAGCTGTGTCCTTGTCAATAGCAGAGTACTCTGGTAGTTGATTAATATCTATATTGAGGTCCAAGGGGATATGCGACCGTGCATAATCACTCATATTGGCCAAAATCTGGGCCAATTGGTCTTCCTGTAAAGGGCTTACGATAACATTCTCGGGCAGCTCTATTTCATCCTTATTGCTGCTATGATTGTCCTCATCCTCTGCACAAGTGTGATAACTTCCTTCCTCTTCATCTGAATACCGAATTTCTCCCTCAACTTCTTCTTCTCCAGAATTTCCTTCGATTCCTTCTTCCTCATTATCTCCTTCCTCTGCACTAGGTTGTTTTTCACTACTGGATTGGCAGCTTATTTCTTCTTCATCCAAGTAGTGAATTTCTCCTTCCAATTTTTCTTCCTTATTAGTCTGAGGGCTTACTTCCTCTAATTTCTCTTCCTCGTCAGTGCAAGGTCTTACTCCGTCCAATTGTGGAGGTTGTTCCTCCTCTGAGCTGTGCAATTCCAGGGGTTGGCTGCTGCCCGGAAGTTCTTCCACCATCCTTCTAATTCGTTTCAATTGGTGGGACTGTCTATGAGTAGAAGGCTCAGCAATTGAGCCGACCATCCTCTTCCATTTTGAAGCGGGTAGAGCTAACCCTCCATCAATGGAAAATATTAATTCTTCCCAACTGTTCTATTGCTGGGCAAGGCTATGACTCACTATTAAACGAATTAAACAATGGTGGCTGACCACCATATCTGCATGCTGGGATTTTCTTATACCACGAGCAGTATCATGCAACAAAGAATTTAAAAATGCAGGCAAATTAATAGTGCATTTCTATTTTAATACGGCTAGTAGCTTAAGGTGGCGAGGTCTTACCACATCCTTTCTTCCGTCACACGTTATGTAAGCCTGCACAATTTTAGCTAACTCTGTCCATGTCTCTCCTAATGATGCTGGCTGGACTCCTTTACCTTTGATGACTAACGTCTGTCCGTCATCTTGAAAATTTTTTATGGCTTCACGAATCCTAATCTTCTTCTGAGTCCAGACAGTCCCTTGCGCGGTAATGCCAGACACTTCTGAAATTATCTCATCGGATACAACTATCTGCCTCCCTCTGACCATGGAGGATCCTTCCTGCAGGTTTAATAAAAATTCGATGGCCACAGCTTCATGGGGTTGCTGCATTCTCAGGAAATATGTAATCCACCCCAGTCTTTCTTAGATTGTCCGTGCAGCATCAGAGACGATCAATACTTGCGATTCACTACGAATTGGCCATCCTCCCATTTCTAAGTTCTGTTAATTTTTTCAACACACAGTAATCACAATGGAACAGCACAGCACAATTCGTTGAAAATTTTTTATTTCCTAAAATGGAGGGATTTGGTTCAAGTATAGGTAAGGAAATCTTGGAGTTTGATTTGCATGCAGACATCCACGCCCCCTGAATGCATGAAAGGCCGTCCTCGATCGTCAATTGAGAGTAGCATGTGTGGCACAGTAGCAGTACAACAATAAAAAGCAGGCGTAATTATGATACGTTCAATCAAATTGCAGCAATTACTGAAATCAATGCATGTAATGAATCGTTAATAAATAGAAAATTGTTTTGTAATGATTTAAATACGAGGAGAAGGGACAACATATGATAACCATAAGTGTAATTGCCTTATTTACCACTTTGGATTAATATGATCGACTTATAATGATTTTCATGTGTAATAGGTTCGGAGATAAAGGTAAGGGATTCATATTTTCATTTGACATTTAAATAAAGATATAGGAAAAGGGTTAAATATAACTATTTATGTGTATAAGTGTGACTCCAATACCATCAGCAGAGCTTTGCTTCCCACAGGTGTCCATAACCTTGACAAAGTTGCTTTCTTACCCACAGAGCCATTGTCCTTTATGTATGATGAGGAAGTGCTTTTTTTTTTTAATTGAATATCATGACGGAGGCCATTATGCTGGCTTGGTGACCAGATAAACCACAATGTCATTCACTAGGAAGAAGTGAAAGGTGGACAGGTTGGCTCGTGATGAGACCTTCTGTTCCAAGGACTTCTTGATTTTTTCAGTTGTCTATTGGACCATTTCCCTGGTTTGGTGGCCATAATGGGAATTCCACTTCACTGCCTTCCCTATGATCACGATAGGCTGGTTCTTGGTGAGACCGCCTATCCTCCATCTGCAAAATCATTATTAATGAAATATATAAATATTTTTCTTCTTTTCTTTTACACACAACACTTTTCCTCAGTTAATCATAAGGGATGGCTCAACACTCCTTAAGAGTAGGGATGGTGGAAGAAGTCTAAACATATCAATAGAAAAAAATATGCCCTTATTCTTATTCCATAGATAAACATCAAAGAAAATTATAGCATGTGGGGAAGAACCGATCATGATAAAAATAATCGATCAGATTAATTCAATGGTAATAAAATAGCAAAGTTATGTTATTGATCATGCCCCTTTTTCCTTTTTTTTCTTATCATTAATTAGACAATTTTCTTGAAAAAATGACGATTTCTTTTGATTTGTTGATTACAGTAAGATTTAATTTGTATGATTATATATAAATGATATATTTGCCTTTATAAAAGTAATCAAAAATTAAAAATGCTAGCTTAAAACAAAAAAAAAATCCACACACAAAAAAGTGTTGTTCCTATAAAAAGAACAGCAAAAACAATCTGCAGAACCGTTGTTCCTTTCGAAAGGGACAACAAGAAAATAATCTGCGAAAGTGTTGTTCCTTTGGAAAGGAACAACAAGAAAATACTCTGCAAAAGTGTTGTTCCTTTGGAAAGGAACAACAAGAGCGCTTCTATGAAACTTCTATTCCTTTCAAAAGGAACAACAGAGTGTTGTTCCTTTAGAAAGGAACAACAAAACAAACGAAATAAACTGAATTTTTTTCTTCTTTTTTCAAAGAAATCAGATTTCACGAAAAAAACGATGAAGAAGTAAGGAAATAATATTAACCGAATGTCTAAAAACAAATTCCACAAAACAACAATCAAGAAAATGAAAAATGCTTTATGCACAAAAATTAAAAGAAAGAAGTGATTTATCAAACTGGTGCCGAGGAGGATTTCTCCCCTTCAGCAAGAATTTTCATTGTAGAATCTTCCTGAAACTAGTGGTAAAAGGATTCTCGGGTGAGCGGTTTATGATACAATCGTACTCGATGACCGTTTACCTTAAAGGAATGTCCAGATCCATCAATGGTAACTAATGTAACAGTGCCATTATCGTGCACCTTCTATATTTCATAGGGTCCAAGCCATCATGTCTGGAGTTTTCCTGGGAAATCCTGGAACATGGAATCATATAGGAGTGCCCAATCTCCTTCGTGGAAGATCTTTTCTTTGATATGGGCATCATGCCATTTGGATCTCTGTTGTTGAATTAATGTTGTGTGCTAAAGAGCAGAGAGCCTAATTTCATCCAGCTCATTAATTTGCTGCAGTCTTTTAGCTTGGGCTTCATTCAAATCTAGACCCACCTTTTGAGCTGTTCGTAATGTTTGAATCTCGAATTCTATAGGAAAGATGGGTTCCTTTCCGAATACCAATTGGTATGGTGAATATCCTGTGGTAGGTCTCCACGTTGTTCGATATGCCCACAATTCCTCTGGCAATCTGTAGGCCCAATCTCATCTATGAGAGGCAACTGTTTTTGTTAATATATATTCGATTACTTTGTTCGTGCTCTCTACTTGGCCATTGGCCTGTGGGTGATATGGAGTCATAATCTTGTGCTGAACGTGGTAGTTTTGCAATGTTTCAGCTAATTTGTTCCCTAAAAACTGTGGCCCTCCATCTGTGATTATGTCCCTTGGGAGGCCATAGCACACAAAGATTTGGAAAAGAAATTGTATTACAGAGTCTTCTGTAGCTTTTGAAAGAGCTTATGCCTCAACCCATTTGGTGACATACTCAGTTGCAACTAGGATGTATGTTTTTTGGTTTGATGGGGGATTAATAGGACCAACAAAGTCAAGGGCCCAATGTTCAAACGATTCAATAACTAGTTGGGGGTTTAGAGGCATTTCATCAAACTGCCCAGGTCGACCTACCCTTTGGCAGCTATCACAGGCCTACACGATTTTTTTAGCATCTTTAAAGATAGTAGGCCAATATTAGCCTGTTCGTAAAACTTTCTAGGCAGTTCTACGATCTGCAAAATTTCCACCACACTGTCCATCATGGCATGTTTTCAAGATGTCAAATACCTCATCCTCCCTAACGCATCTTCTTATTTGCATATCCGCACCTGTATGAAATAGGTATTCTCTAATCTAGGAGAAGCAGGTACTACGATGTATTATTTGCTTACGTTCATTAAGGGGCAGATGTTTAGTTAATTTACCTATTGCCAAATAGTTCGCTATATTAGCATACCACGGTGTTCTGATAGTAACAGTGAAGAGATGTTCATCTGGAAAGTGGTCTTCAACTGCTTCTATATCTGTTGGCTTTGGCATTATTGACAGAAATTCAGGTACAGGGTTCTCTTTCCCTGGTCGATCTCTTATTGTGATGTCGAATTCCTGGAGTAAAATTAACCATCTTGTCACTCTTCCATTTGTAACAGGTTTATTTTCTAAAAATTTAATGGCAGAGTGATCAGTATATAGTACTACAAGATACCCAGTTATGTAATGTCTAAATTTGTTTATAACATGAACTACAGCTAAAAATTATTTCTCAGTCACAGTATAATTTAATTCAGCAGGGGATAGAGTTTTGCTAATATAGTAAATTGCATATGTCTTCTTGAATTCCTCTTGCCCAAGTACTGCTCCAATTTCTGTGTCTGAGGCATCAGATGAGATTTGAAACGGAAAATTCCAATTTGGGCCCCTTAGTACTGGGGCTGTTGAAACGAGCTTCTTAGATTATTAAAAGCATTGTCACATTTATCTGTCCAAGTGAAATCAACATTTCCAGTCAGTGCATATAAATGTGCACCTATTCGAGAATAATGTTCTATAAATCTTCTATAGTAACCAGGAAATCCAAGAAAGCTACGTACCTCTGTTTGTGTAGTAGGTGTAGGAATTAACAAGAGTATTTGAATTTTGGTCGGGTCTACTTGAATTCCAGCTGCTAAAATATAATGCCCTAAGATAACTCCTTCGGTCATCATCATAAGACACTTTTCGTTGCTTAAGCAAAGCCCAGTGTCAATACATATTTGCAGTACTTTTTCTAGGTTTTCTAATGCAGGCTCAAAGTTATCCCCATAGGGTGTGAAATCATCCATATATACTTCGAGGCCTTCATTTATTAAGTCTGCAAAAATGCTGAGAATTTCCATTTGGAATGTAGCAGGGGCATTGCATAGGCCAAAAGGTAGGACTTGGTAGAAAAATGTCCCCCATGGACAGGTACAAGTGGTTTTTTCCTGATCTTCAGGGGCAATCTGGATTTGATTGTACCCACTAAAGCCATCAAGGAAAGAAAATAATTTCTTTCCTACCAATGTGTCTAATACCTGGTCAATGAAAGGAAGGGGAAAGTGGTCTTTCTGTGTTGCTTTATTAAGTTCACGGTAATCTACACATATCCTCCACTTCCCATTCTTTTTTGGTACTACCACTAGTGGGGAGACCCACTTGCTATCAGATATTGGGTAGATGAAATTAACATCCAATATTTTTTGTAATTCATCTTTCACAATATCTTTAAGGTGAGGATTTAGTCTCCTTTGAGGTTGGTGAATGGGTCTTGCATCTTTTTCAATGTAAATGTGGTGAGTACACAATTGAGGACATTTCCTTTCATGTCGGGGCAATCTCATGCAAAGGCTGCTTTGTATTTTCGTAATAATTGGACCAATATCTCTTCTTGTTCAATAGTGAGATTTTTATTAATATTTAAAGTTTTTCTCGGCTCAATTTCTAAAACCTTGCTATTGCTCATAGAAGTAGTAGGTATTGTTTGATCGGGAATATCTTTGAAAGGATATTCTTCTTCTTTTTAATCGAATGCTGCTTTGATCATGTGACATTGCAAATGAGATCTGGTTTGTGACTTATTAATAAAATTATTAATGATATCATCCTCTATTTGATCTTTAAAATCAAGAGCGTTTTCTATAGTTAGAGGTGATCTCATATTCTCCATAAGGTATGATGCAGGTGGTTTTCTTGTTTCATTATTGATAGACTTTGGGTTGGGCTGGTTTTCTTGTTTTGATTATTATCAAATTACTCACTTCCGATTCTTCTTATTCCTCCTTATAAATTGCTTTTAGGCCAAGAAGCGAGGGACAACCTTCTGTAGGGTGATCTTTCGTGCAAATGGCACAGACTTTAATCACATCCAATGGGCATTCTTTGTGGCTGTGCTTCTTTCTACATCTGGGACAGAATATTGCCAATTTCTTCTCTGCTTCTGCCTATTTCTGTTTGGCTTGCATAATATCGAATTGTGTTGTTAGAGTCCCAAGTACGTCTGTCTTAAAGTCTTCCAGCAGATTTCCAATCTCTGCACGAGTCACACCTTCATTAGAGGTCTTATTTTCCTTTGTGATCATATCACGTTATGCTGATTTCAACCTTTTATTGCCCCTCGAACACCTGATACACAAATCAATGATGTTAGGGTAATTTTCCTGATATATATCACCTTTTCCCATAATATTCAATGTTTCAACCCATTGATCTTTCATTCCCCTAATTAATGTGGTTTTCAAAACATTATCAGGTAAGGGTAAAGATGCATAAGGGGATCTCTGAAGATTATATTGAAACCGTTCCACATACTCTTCCAAGGTCTCATTTGGTTTTGCTGTCATCTGGAATATCTCATCTTTTAATTCCCAAGACTTACAGTAATCTTGATATTTATTCAAAAATGCAGCTTTCATATGATCCCAATCAGTTATGACACCCCCACCTAATCCCATAAACCATCGTAGGGCTGCCCCTTTTAATGTAGAAGGGAATAGTTTTAGTTTTTGGGCATCGGTGGTGTAATCGTATCCTCTGCACAGCACATCAAACTCAAATAAAAAGGCATCTGGTTCTTTTGATGTTAAGCCGTGAAATGTGGGAATATGTTGAAGAGGAATAGCTTTCATGGGTGCATTGACTGCAGTATCTACTATAGGATATTGCAGCGTAGAGTTCTGCTGCTGATTCTGATTTTGGTTTTGGGCCATTTGATCGAAGATATGCCAATATCCCTCTGGGATTTCCAAGGAATTTCTAGGTTGACGAGTAGGGGCAGGAATAGATTTGACAACACTCCCTTTGTCTGGGATAATAAGTATTTCCTGTCGCTTACTGTTTGAGGTGATTCAGAACATTGGTTCCGGATAAGTTGAACAGGACTTCCTTTATCTGGGCTACTTATTGTTTGGGCAGTTTCAATAGGAGATTTCAAGTTTGTGATTTCTCCTATTTCCCCTTCTCCTTCTCGGAGATTGCTAGTGTTCCCTTCTTGAAGGAAACTTGTGCAAGGATTCTCGATTTATTGGGAATCTTTCTCAATTCCCTCTGTTTGACTGTGTATCTCATCAAAGGCTTCAAAAGGTGATTCTATAGCCTGAAGGGAACTAGTAGGCTGTCTAGAAGTAGTTCTTTTAAATCCTACTGATGGCTGAGATTCAGTTCTTTTAAGGATTTCGTCAATAAAGGTTGTGCGCCCAAGGGTCACCGGTCCCTTAGGTTTTTCAGTTTTAGGAGGAATTTTGTTTCGCTTATTTGATTTATTCATTCAAAGAAACAAACCTTCATTCCTACCTAAAGAAAGAAGCTTACCTACTTTTTCTGTGAAGCGGGTTGCGAGCAAGTGTGTTTCTTGCCCAGTGCACAGGTTCTTACCTTCTGTCTTTAATACCCAATTCTTCGCAAGCAGAAGAGAATCAACTATGCATTACTCCTTTAAAATGGCATACACTCTCCCCGGAAACGACGCCAAAATGTCGAGTCATAAAAAGGTATCTTTTGAACACCTAATTAGGCCACATTAATCATCAATCCGGGAATGTCTTTTTATTCCAAGAGTGTACTCTATCTGAGGCTGCAATTGTCTAAGAGCAATGCTGTGAAGATGTAGTATAAAATAACAAAAACAAAAGTAACCAATGCTTGAAAAGAATCCTAACTACAGTGACATGAATGGAAAGATTAAACTACTTCAATCTTTGCAGAACATCGATCAGGGATGCAGTAACAATAACTCTTTCCCTTAGAAATCGATGCAAGATGACCAATCTGAGGACTTTGGAAGCTAAAGCCTCTATCCTCTACAGTTGGAGATCTTAAAGCAATCAAACCAAAAGCAGATTCAATGAAAGAAAATTAAACAAAACACAATCTGAAAAGGAACAACAGCGTGTAACTACAACTCATCTGTTTTCTAGTCAAAGACTATAAATATGTAATGAATAGAAATGGAACAGCAACGTGAATTGAACAGTAATTACAATTCTAACATATTCAAAGCACTAGATTTCTATGCTTCAATTTTGTCGACAACTTCTCACCATGCAACCATCAATTATAATGGATTATAAGCTAAAGGAACATCGACTCAAATCAAATACAAGCCAGTGAAGCTTTATGATAACAGCAAAATAATCGAACAGCAAATTGTGCTTATTGTAAAGAAATGAAACAGTAATGACTCTGTATTTGATCTAGTCAGCAATAAACCAATTCAAACATTAAATGCACTCCACATGACAGTAAACAAAGATTAAAATACAGACAGTGAAGTGATTTCACCAGAGTCGGGCCCTTAGCGCCAGTGAAATACTGCTGGGCTAATTCAGAACTGCAGAAGGTGAAAGAAATGCGTGCTTTGTATTAAAACAACATAAAGTTTTACAGAAAGGTTTATCTCAAACAGAGAGTTAATATAACAGAGAAAATGTAAAGTCTTTCGACCGATTCCCAATAACAATAACAATTCGTCCCCCTGTCACTAAAGGATGTGGTCTTCTATATCAAATCTTCAACGGACCAATCAAAGAACAAGATAAGTTTGAACAGCGATCCCTCAGGATCGAAAGATCCTGAGGGATTCGCTCCTTTGTGTTTAGTTATCATTTTGTTTGTGTTGACTGAGGCTGAGATGTTCCCTGTCTTTTATGGGCTATCCGTTAAGATCTCCTTGCCCTTGACTGGATATGATTCAACACTGATGGAGCAGTAGTTAAATTGTTCTCAACCTCGCCTTTGGTATAGCTGTTCACCTCTCCGAATTCCTGTTTCTCAATCAAAAAGTAACCTTTAGTCACCTTTTCGTATTAAACATAAACCTTTCCAATTATATTGTAATTCCTATGATAAATTACCTTTTCAAGGCAAACAAGAGTATATTTATGGTAAAGAATGAGTAAATATACAATAATTTCATACCTCTTTCACTACCCAACAAGAATCTCTTAGGGATTTTCTAAAAAAGGCAATGTGATGTTCTTGCCCTGCTGCGTTCTTTTGTAACAACACAACAGCTATCGTGTGTTCTGAGGCATATGAAAAAATGTAAAAATCTTTGGTGAAATCAGGACTTATCAGTAGCGGTGTTTCAGTTAGGGATTTTTTAACTAATTCAAAATATTTTTTGGCTTCTGTAGTACATTTAACCTCGACCTATTTTTTCTACATGTTTGTGATATCTCTCAGAAGTTCGACAAGATTTGGGATGAATCTTCTTAAGAAATTTATTTTTCTGATAAAGGATTGTAACTCCTTTATGTTTCTAGGGTGACTTATTTGTAATATGCCTTCAATTCTATGGGGGTCTATTTTTATTCCCTCTTCCGAAATGATGTGACCTAGGAGTTTTCCTTCTTCGAGACTGAAAAGTGTTTTCTTGGGGTTTAGGGATAAACCATATTTTCTACATTTGTTAAAAACCTTTCTTAAGTGAACCAGGTGCTCTTCATCTGATTTGGAATATACTGTGATATCATCGAGATATATGACCATGAAATAACCTATGTCTTCTGAGAAGACTATGTCCACGGCTCTTTGAAATGTGGCAAGAGCATTCATCAATCAAAAAGAAATTTTAACGTACATGAAAGTGCCCCAAGGTGTGGTGAAAGTCTTTTTGTGTTGATTAGTGGGGTAAACCAGCACTTGGTTGCAACCAGAAAAACCATCAAGTAATGAGATCCTTTTAGCACCTACTACCTTTTGAAGTATGTGGTCCATTTTGGGTAATGGATAGTTGTCTTTTAAACAACCTCTATTCAGGTTTCAGAAATCGATACAAAGTCTGATCTCACCAGTTTTTTTCCTAATTGATACTAGATTTGAAACCCACTCAGAGTACCTAAGGGACACTATTATCCCAGCATCATACATATTTTTGATTTCCTTTTCAACCAAAGGTAGTAATATTGGGTTTATTCTTCTTAACTTTTGTTTGAAAGGCTTCTGGTTTTCTTTGAGGGGAATCTTATGCTAAATGATGCTTGTGTCGTATGATTTCAAATATTGGTATCCCCATGTGAACACATCTTTAAATTGTTTAAACAACTTGATGTACTTATGTTTTATGTGAGGAGGGAGGGTTTTGGATAGTTTGATCTTTCTTGGTTCTTCCATGCTTCCTATGTTATATTCTTCTATGTCGACCTCGGTAGATTCCATTTTTGGCTTTTTGGCCACATCGTTAAAATCAAACAATTCCTCTAAAGGTGCAAGCCCTCTGGGTATGGTGCCATTTTCACAGTGTAAGGCTTCAATTTCTCTTTGTTCTATGTCCTCTCCTATCTCAGTTTCATATGAATGATTTACCAAGTTTAAATCTGTCCAAGAAGGTAAATTTGGCTCTTGATCTTGATTTTTTCCAAGATTCTTTTTTTCATTTTCTAAGTCTGTTTTGGTTACTTGAAATTCATTCCTAGATTGTAAAAAATCATCAATTTGATCGTCATCTTTGAATATATTCCAATGGTAAATATTGTTTGGTACTGTAGGGCGATGTTGACCTGAATACTGTATTGCTCGTTTAGACATGGTATTTGGCCATTGCTTGCAGCAAAGGCGAGCTCATTGGCGAGGTTATTTTGAACCCTAGGAATATAAGTGAGTTCATATTTTTCGAAGGTTTTGAGGATGTCTAAAGCTGCATTCTTGTATTCTCTTAGTCTTGGGTTTTTTGCCGAATATTGACCTTTGATATGTCTAATTACAAGTTCTGAATCTCCCTGGGCTGATATTTTATTAGCGCCTAAGTCCTTAAGTATGTGCAGGCCAAGGAGAAGGGCCTCATATTCCACAATGTTATTAGTACATTGGAATTCTAATCTGAAAGAATGACCTTCATTAGTATTGTGTATCCATATACCGGCCCCCGAACCAGTTTTTCCACAAGAACCGTCAAATCTTACACTCCAAAGAGTCTCTTTTTCATACATGATCCTAAGCTATAGTTCAGGTTTATCGAAGCTTTGGTCATTAGTTTCTTCATTTGGGGATGGGAAGTGTTGTTTTGATGGTTTGAAATCCTCTTCATTTTCTTTTATTTTCTCATTTATATCAATTTCATTGTATAAGATAAAAGAATCCAAATTGGAGTGAATGGAATAAATGGGAGTGTTGTTTAGCCTATCCCGGTTGCTAACTATGTATTTCATGTGAGTTTCTCGGTACAGCCTCCTAGTTTGGTTGAAAACTGGGATGGTAGCGAATGACATATCCATTTGAAGGTTACCTTGTATTTTGGCAGCCCATGATCTTGATAATAGCATTCCATACTTAGGAGGAATATCGGCCACTACTACGTCCATGACTAGGTTTTTTGCTGGTAACTGTGTTAAGGAAAAACCTAGGTTCTTTATTAGGCCTAAGCATCTGACCTGACTTGAATCAAATGAGTACAGGTCTTTGTAAGGTTTAGTTACCTCTAGACCCAGATTCTCCATGACTGCTTTAGGCATGAGGTTATGGGAGGCACCAGAATCTAACATGGCATTATGTAATATCTTATCCTGGATGTTCAAACTTACATAGAAAGGGGAAACAGTTCCTTCTTGGTATTCACCTTCTATTTCGGGACCGAATAAAATCTTGGGTTTGTCATCAGTCAGGTTTAAAGTGTCTGCCTCATTTCCTATGTTAAAAACTTTGAAGATTTGAGATCTATACCTATATATAGTTATTAGTTCAGTAAGGGGTATGGTTATTTTTATTTTGGCAATTTCCCCTTCAAAACTAAATGGCGCTTGTAGTTTGGATAGATTTGTTTCAGTTTTTTCAGCCATGATTTTCTCTATGTTCTTAATTTGCTGACTTTGGTTTGGGATTTTGTTCGATACAACCATCTCGGGAATCTTGGTGGAGGCACTAGGAAAATCTGAGCCAAGACTTGTTTGAATAACTTTATCTTTGTTTCAGTCAGTTTTCTTGACCACAATTTTGTTGCTATCTGCTGCTTTTTTAAGGATGTTATCAGGGGTTTTAGTAACAACAGTGTCTGAGCTACCTTTCTTGGAGTTGTCTTGGTTTTTTCTACTCCTAAGATCATACTGCCTATGAGCTTCTATTATGGCATTTTGAAATCTTACAGCAGGATCTTCAGGGTCCTCGTAATTGGTTTCATTTTGATTTGGAGAGAAGAAAGCTTGTTCTTATTCTGTGAGGTAAACGTCACCCTCGTTATCAGAACCTATTAGGTTCAAATGAATTTCATCAATTGGTTCTGTATCCATTTCCTCCTCATAAACATAGTTCTCATTAAAGGATTGCCTAATTTGTTGGTTAGTTTCCCTTGGTTTGTTTTGAGGCTGTTCTCTCCTAAAGTTTTGGTTTCGGTTTCTGTTTGAAGGACTTGGCTGGTTGTCCCTAAGAGGTGTCTTTTCACTCATTTTTTCCCACATTTTCGCCATGGTTTTAACCAGGCCATCTATTCTAGGATCTGAGGAATATACTGAAGGGGAAAATTCGTCATGGTATTTGACTTTCTTCTCTGATTTCATCCTAGCTCTCTTTTCAGCTAAGTTGGCTTCTCCATTTATGGCCACTTTTTGAATTTCCTCTAAGGTTGGGGGGTCCTTGTCTCTCAGTTGATAAGTCATGTCTGGGTCGAAACCTTCGGGAAAATTTTCTAAGGCTGAGCCAAGTGGAGGTTTGAAGTGAGACAGGAGGGCGTTATAAACATTGTTGAACCTAGTGCAGTATTCCTGGACACTTTCCCCATTTTCCCTTTTTAGATTGTTATACTCCAACAGGATTTGAATGGGGTTCTTTCTGATTTCCCACTTATTTATGAAGGTTTGGTAGATTTCTGGGAGATCGTGTATGTTGTTTGGAGTTAAGCACTTAAACCATTTTTTGGGTTCTCCGCCCAGGCTTTGGGCAAGCATCCGCATTCTTATGGTCTCGTCCTATATTTCCATGTATTCAAAGGCATCGCTAATTCTATCTACATTTTTTTGAGAGGTAGTAGCCTCAACTCTGGTAAAGTGCAGGATTTTGGATTGATAGTCATTTTGCAAAGGAGCCAAAGGGTGTGGCAACACCAAGGGTGCATACCAAGCTACCATGGTGGGAGCTAATGGATGATTTACAATATGAGGGCTTGTAGGATGAACTGAGGTGATTTGAATGGGTGTGGGAGATGTACTTGGGCTAGTGACCTGATTTTGAGCAGATCTTGGGTGATAGGAGCCAAAGTGATGGAGAAGCTGGAAGTCGGGAGGTGTAGCAGGTGAGGCTTCTCTACTAGGACTTTGTGGCAAATCTAGGTTCTCAAGATCGTCAAAGTTTATTTTACTTTTTGACTTGCTTCTAAAAAGGGTTTTTGCTGATTTTAAGTCAAATGGGGAACCCTGCAAGGAAGTGAGATGTTCATGTACTGATATTGCTTTACGGATGGACCTATCGGTAGCTAAGTTGCTAGTTTTGGAAGCTTGCCACATAATCTTCTCTGGGTCATCTACTATGATAGGGGGATTTGGGTCCGGATGAGATCTGATATAGATTCTTTATGAAGCCAGATTTTGAATTCAGAGTTTAGAGAGGATGGTATTTGTGATTGTTTTGGATGGATGACCTCTCTAGGGGCTTCGCTAATGTGAAGAATAGTCAAAACAAAAATGAAGGCTAGTGGAGTCGCTAGGTAGATTTCTTTGAGATCTATGGTCCACCACCAATACTATAAAAGATTCTTTAGGCAAAAGTTTTCTAGCAAACTTTGAGGTGAAGACTTGCAAGGAAGAGTGATCATTTAGTTTTAACAGTTTGCTAGACTATATGGACAAGTTAATGATTCTATTTGCAAGTTTATTTCTGTTTATCTCCTATGTTTTAGGTGAAGTTTTCTGAATCGCTAAGTTATAATTAGTTTGTCACTAATTACAGGGTTTGCACCATGAATTTGAAGTTTTTGGAAACGATGAGTCAATAGAAAGGTATGGTTTATGAATTTTTGGTTTTTTATGGAGTTTTTAGGCCTACTGGAGGCTAGTGGAGTCACCAGGTGGAACTTGGTTGTTTTTATAGAGATGTAGCTATGGTCCACCACCAATAACGAGGAAAAGCCAATATGGGGATGTTTTTTGGGGTTTTCTAAGTTTTTATGTGCAGCCTATGGTTTATTAGAGTGTACTAAACCTGATTCATCACTTTGCTAGGGTGGTGAAAACAAAAAGAGTTTACTCTAAATGATTCTATGGACTGCTTGCCTGTTTAAATTTTGAAAGACTAATGAATCTACAAGAGTTTGCTAGACTATTATTTACTCAGTTAGGCCCACCGTGATCGCTATTATGTTAGGGAGCGGTGGGATAAGTCAATCAGATAGTATTCCTAAGGCTGCTAGAATGTTTAGGGAATCTAAGTTTTTTTATCACTCAGAGTCCCACCGTGATCTCCATTATGTTAGTGTGGCGATGAGGTGGCTAAATTGGCAGGTATTCTTGAAGATAAGGGATTTATGTAGTCCTAAGGTGTACTTAGATTGTCACTAACTCAGAGTCCCACCATGATCGCCATTATGTTCGGGTCCGGATGAGATCTGGTATTGATTCTTTGTGATTTGGCTGATTGGCAAGCCAAGTGACAGGGTAACATCAAACCAATCTTTGGAGCCCAAGGACCTAGCCTTCCTAGACTTAGAGAGGGCTCTCTCTATTTGTGTAAGGGATATCTGTGTGTTTGCTTCTTGTGTTTCTGATTTTAGGATAGTTATGAAGTAGGTTCTTGGTTTTGTTTTTAGTTTTGTGAGGGATGAACTGATCAAAGACTAAGATAGGTAAAAAGATATTAGATCAACTGGACTATGGGGTCAAAAAGGTCAAGAAAGCTCCAGATGGCGATATAAGGTATGTTGAAGGGCCGATTTGAACAAGGTAAAATGGATCTTTGGGTAAAATGGAGTGGGATGGACACTAAATTTGTGAAGAACAAAGGATTTCAAACATAAATAGTTCAATAGCTGACATAAACATGGTAGGGCTAACCATTAATCATGAGTAATGTAACTATAAATTGATAAATGCATAGAAATAAACATTCAAGCAATACATAGAGATATATGACTCTCTAACTTTGGGAAATTGCTATCAGACTTTTGGGAAAGACAATTAAGACAAACAAATAACTCAAATCACTATGTGGAAACACCTAAGCATAGTATTTCAATCTATTGGGCACTTTGAAGCAAGATTGCATAGTTTTAGGCAAAGGGAAGATCAGTACATGACCTCCTTGGTTCAACTAAGACAATAAAACAATAAAAGAAAGGTTTCAGAGGTGGAGCTATGACTAGCCATAAGTAAGCAGGGCATACTTTTGAATCATACTTAGCATTCATAAAACCATAAATGAAACAAGCAAACAATTTCTTCAGTTATCAAAGAGCAATCAAGGATTCTTTGATATGATTAAGAAGGAAGAAAACATATAAGCTATAAAGAAACAAGAAATTTGAGGTGCCTCCAAGGGCATGTCTCAAATCTATTCTCTACTGTCTTATACCAAGCAAGAACATGGAATATGAATGAAAAATAAGAAGCATAATAGAGAGGGACACTATACCATTTTACCAAGTCAAGGAATCGAACAATAGTCCTCTTTCATCATCCAAAAACATTCAAGAAACTATCCAATGCATGAGACAAATGTTTCTTCCAAGCTTGTATAGCCATATATTGCTCTATATCATCAATTTCAGGCTTATTTACAATGAATTCTCTTGGAATATATAGGCCAAGATGAGGGAAAACCTTCTAGTGCAACTTGCAATCTCATTGGCCCATCAAAAATATCTGATTTTGTCCTTGAGGCTTTGCAAAGCCCAAGGCACAAGATATCTATAGAAATATCCTAAAAATTCTAAAAAAGGAAAATATATTGAGTTTTCATAACTAACCATGGCCAAAAATAGCTAAACGCACATGAGGAAAAGTCACTTTAGAAAAGTGCATTTTTCACAAAAATACTTAAGAAAAATATCAGCAGAAAGTCTTTTGTCTTGTGGGCAACTTTTGGAAGCCTTCCCGATGCAAAATGAGGTCTGTGATGGCTCGTTGGAAAGCTCTGAATGTCTATTTTCTGAAAAGTCTTAGTTTTCTCCAAAATGATCAGTGAAAGTTTGTCAAAACTTGACCTGTGTGAAAAAACCCAGAAAATTTCCTTTGCTGATATACGGGGCAGAGTGTGGAAAAAGTGAGTGTTTTTCGCCATTTTGGGGGACCAAATCATCTTCAATTGATCTGAAAATCATTGAGTAGATGCCCCTGAAATTATGGCATCCAATGATACCATTTTCATCCTTTGAGGATGTCCCAAACAGAAATGGCGATACCCATGATTTTTAGCCAAAAGCCCAAAAATGACAAAAAACCAAAACTTGTTGAATTTCGCCCAATTTTGGTGAGAATGACCCTCAAGGGTTGTTAGAAACATGCTGAGAAGCTGAGGCCAAAAGTTTGAGACTTGAGGTGTCTTTCTTCATTTTTGGTGTCGGGTGCCTCTTTTGAGCTTCCTTCATCTTTTCCTGTGCGGCCTTCAATTTCCGTTAGGAAAACTGATTAAGCTTCTTATAGTGCCTGGTCATCCTCCTTTGAAGGTCCAAATCTCTATTGGCCTTTTCCAACTTCTTCTCCAAGTGATCATTCGCCCTCTCAAGCCACGCTTCTCGATTGTTTTATATCTCTTGGGTGAACAAATTAGTGAGAGGAAAATATTGGAAAAGGGCAGCTTCTTCCTCCTTTTGTTTCTCTAAGGCTCTTCTGAGTCCCATGGTCCTTGGTCTCTTTCTTCTTTGTTGATCTTCATCTTCGCTATCATTGAAATCGCCCATGAGTTCTTCCAACTTAATTTGCGCCTTGGAGGCCTCTTTTTTATATTTGATGGCCCGTGTCTCATATACCGCCATGTGGACACTCATTTGTTTGTTTTGTGTTTGAAAAAAGTGAATGAAGTTTCTAGACCTCTCTAGATCTGCCCTCAAATTATGAATTTGTTCTTCTCTATTGATCAAGAGAGACTCTAGGATTTAGGCCTCATTGTTGCTATCATCACTTTGGATCTGAATTATGTCAAAGTCTCTCTCCTTCTCATGGTTGCTTTCTTCTTTCTCCTTTCCCTTGCTTTGGGTGGCCTTCTTGGTCTTCCTCCTCTTGGGTAATTCGACAATGGGTTGCTTGGGAAACTTCCCCTTGCTTCGAAGGGCCCTAGTAACATTTGGAGTTATAGTTTGAGGCACCCTTTTCCTTGATGTCTAGGGCTTTGCCACTTTTGGAGAAGAAAGCATGGCCCCTTGCCTAGGAGAGGCAGCTAGCACATGCTTTATTTTCTCTTTTCCCTTGCTACTTCCCTCATCATCCTTGCCACTGTTTTGAGTTTCTTCATGAATGCTTTGACTGTCATCTTTCATGTCTTTTTGATGGCTGCCCTCTTTACTCTTGTCCTTTCTTTCTTTAGGACTTTGAGGCTCTGTCTCTTCAATGTTTTGGGCTTCATATTCATCATTTTTGCTGTTGTGAGGGCTACCAGTTGTCAAGCCATAAAAAGGTATCTTTCAAAAACCTAATTAGCTTACATTAATCATCAATCTAGGAGCGACTTTTTATTTCAAGAGTGTACTCTGTCTGAGGCTGCAATTATCTAAGAGTAATGTTGTGAAGATGTAGTACATAATTTTGAATACAAGAATAAACAAATGCTTGTAAAGGAATCTAATTATAGTAACTCAAGTGGAAATTCTTTTAAAATTTAATTAAATCAAACTGCAAAACATCGATCAGGGATACAGTAGCAATAACTCTTTCCCTTAGAAATCGATGCAAGATAACCAATCTGGGGACTTGGAAGCAATAACCAATGTCCTCTATAATTGGTGATCTTAAAACAATCAGAATGAAATAAAACTCGAACTACTTTCTGATAAAGATAACTAAAAGGAACTGCAAAGGCTAAAAAGGAACATCAACTTGTAACTCCTACGCATACACAGCAACTTTAACCAAATTATCTGCTAAAGTAAAGCTATGAATAAAAAATAAGCAATAACTAGCAATGGAACAACAATATAATTTGAACAACAATTACAACTTAACTAATCTCAATACTTCAATCTATCGTCGGCCAATACTACAGATCAATCGATCAAAAATAATCGTAGACTAAGAGAATAATAACTTATAGTCGAATACAGAACAACAAAGCTTCACAATGATAACAGAATAAATGAAAAACAGATGTATTTCTTGCAAAGAGTAAAATAGAAATGCAATTCGTTAATGGATCTGTATTCAATCTAACAACAGTCAATCAACTCTGTAATCGAAACAAACAATAAACACAAATTCACACAACAGTAAACAAATATTAATAATACAAACAGCAAGATAATTCCACCAGAGCCGGGCCCTTAGCGCCAGTGAAATACTGCTGGGCTACTTCAGATCTTAAGAAATGAAATGAAACGTGTGCTTGATATTACTTAAACAAAAAGTATTACAGAGGCCATTCTCTCAAAGCCGAGAGTCAATAAACATAATATTATAGAATAAATTTATGAATATAAGAACTTTTTCCGACCAACTGACTCTTCATCACTAAAGGAAATTGCTTTATATATCAAATCCTAACAGTCAAGACGAGGAATAAGATGAGTTTGAACAATGATCCCTCAGGATCAAAGGATTCTGAGGGATTTTCTCCCCTTCGTTTAGTTATCATCTTGTTTACTTTGACCAAGGCCGAGCTGTTCCCTTCCTCTTTTTAGCAATTCGTTCAGATCTCCTTGTCTTTGGCTGGATGTGGTTCAACACTGATGGAGCAGCAGTTACATTGATCTTAGCCTCGCCTTTGATACAGTTGTTCGCTTCGTATAATCCCTGTTTTTATCAAAAAAAAGCATCCTTTAGTCATCTTTTGCAATAAACGTAAACCTTTCCAATCTCATCACAATTCTTATAATAAATTACCTTTTCGAGGCAAAAAGGAGTATGTCTATAGTAAAATAATGAGAAAATATACAGTAATTTCATACCTTTTTCACTGCCCAACATACCCCCCTGGTTAATCTTTTTCATGTACTCATGAAAACTATAGTTCACATGGAGAGCAGTTAAAGAATAAGCCAGATAAGGTTTGTCGTCAAAAAGCCTAAAACCATGTAGTGCAACTAGTTCCTCAAAAACATGCTCTGTCTGTCCTTCGAGGAGTTCGTAAATGGCTTTGTAGTCTGAAGCAGGGTACCATGCAATAGGGCTTCAAAACCTACACCCTAGCCAGAATTTTCCTTCTTTTAAAATAAGATGACTATAGGAAACCAAGCGGTCTGCAGCTAGCCCAAATTTTTTATAATTAAATGGTTCTTTTTTTGCACGTTCTGATTGGAAATTCTCCACCAGACCTTAGTTGCTATATAAGCTTGGTTTCTAATGGATAAGAAATAATCTGTTCCATTCAAGATAATTGATTTGTGGACAGGCCCCAATGCTTGGATAACGCCTTCCTTTTTCATCAAACTTCTGTGCCTAGCCCAAAATTGGGATGGGTTCTGAGGTTCACTCCTAACCCACAAGTCTAATTCATTCTCTTGCCTTTTGAAAGCATTATAGGCTTTAAGCCATTTTAATTGATTTACAGCAAAGGAAATAAATGCCTAATGTTGGACATCTCCCACAAAAGGGCCAGGATTTGATTCAAAATCATTTTCAAGTATTAGATTATGTAAATAAAATTCACACAAAAGGCATTGTACTTTGATCCCATAAAGTTTGCAGCATGATACAAAGTCATCTATAGTTTTTAGCTCTATGGATTTCCCTGCTTTAACAGCCTTAATATTTAGCTGTAAATATATTTCTAGAAAAAATAAAGCATAGTTTTTGGCGGGGCATCTATAGGTTAAGACATCAGTGTATAGGGAGCAGAGAGTGTTCATTCGATTGTAGGCTAGTTGTAATTGGTTCATTACCTTGTCAGTATTTTTCTCTGCTCTTCGACATTTTTGTGAGCTTCTACTTCTACTTCATGAATACTCTTCATCTGTTGCTGCAGTTCCTAATATCTCTTCCTTGGGACAGTGTCTTCTTCCAACATTTGTCTTTCTATTCGGGCCTGTGCCAACTCCTCTTGGAGTCTGGCTAGTGTCGAGTGACTAAAATTATGCTGACTACTATATTGCATGTTTTCACTTGAAACAGGTCCCTCTGGAATAGCTTGTGTTGGAACAGCTGTTTGTTGTTCCGTATCTCCATAATTGGGTTCAGACGTGGCTTCTTCAACTTGGGGGTTCCTCTTAGCGGTCGCTTTTCTCTTTTTTGAAGCTTGCGTAGTAGCTATGCTTCTTCTTTTAGGGGCTCGCTTAAGCGTTTGTTTCATTCTCGAAAACCTAATGGTTTGTTTGAGCTGTTCTACAAGTTTATGAAGCTTCACTCGCTCCCTACGAAGCTTTTCAATCTCACTTACTTTCCTCCTCTTTTTTAATGAAACAGTTGTTCCTTTATCTGAACCTGTTTTCTCGATAGGGTGTTGGTCCATATTAGCAGTGTCTTCAGTTAAGTTCTCTTCTTGGTCTTCTGCTTGGGGTTCCTCTTCCACATTCATATTCCCTTGGCTAAATTCTTCAGGAATCATATTCTCAGTTAGCTCTGCAATCTCCTGAGGGCTTCCAAGTTGGGATATTACTTCAGTGTTCTCTTGTTCATGCCTTTCAGGGGAAGCAACCCTAGCTTCACTAGAGTTTGTTGTTTCATCCAGCATTTCTTCAGCTGTATCTTTGTTGACTGCAGAGTTCTCCTGTAACTGATTAATATCAATGTTAAGATCCAAAGGGCTATGAGGCTGCACATATTCACTCATATTGGCCAGAATTTGGGCCAATTGGTCTTCCTGTAAAGGGCTTACGGTAGCATTCTTGGGAGGCTCTACTCCTTCTTTGTCTTTGTTATGATTGTCTCCGTCCTCCTCGCAGGTATGATAGCTTCCTTCTTCCTCATCCGAATATTGAATTTCTCCTTCAATTTCTTCTTCCTCCATATTTCCTTCCTATACACTAGATTGTTTTTCACCACTACTGTGGTGGCTTATTTCTTCTTCGCCTGAATAGCAAATTTCTCCTTCCATTTCCTCTTCTTCATCAGTACGAGGGCTTGCTCCCTCAAATTGTGGAGGTTGTTCATCCTTTGAGCTATGAAATTCCAGGGGTGTTAGGACCTCATAATGTACCATTTTGACTACATATTTTTGCCATCTCTTTACTCTTTTTAGTCCATATCTAAAGTTTACATTATCATTCCTATCCATTTTTCCCAAAGGTATACAAAGTTATTCTCTTTACTCTATGTTTAATTTTTTTTGCATATAATTCCACATTACTTTTATATTTAATCATTAATCGAAGATATACAGTCGCTGAGATATCGTAGATAATCTATGATAAGGAACGTGTTGCTGAAACAGTCGACCCCGTTGCTGAAACAATCAATTCTGTTGCTGAAACAGTCAACGGGCACACAAATCCCATTACTGAAAACTGCTCGTGATTTGCGATTTCGAAAGTGTATTTCAAGAATGATGGAAACAAGACGAAAACAAACAAGGAAAGTTGTTACACGGATTGTTCTGAAGCCAGTATTTTTGTATCTATTGTAACAATATTTTTCTATGGAAGAATAGAAAGACCCTGTTTTAAAATAAAATATCAGATTTGGATAAAAATAGGATTTCTCTGATGTAACTGTAATAGATGTCTCGTCTTTAAAAAGAGGAGACATCATCATTAGAGAGAGAGTTAGAGACTGCGGGAGATAAATTTTTTTGAGCAGAAAGGAGAAAGGCTCCATTTTAATGTATCATTTCTTTTGACAGATGAATAAAGGTTTCTTTTGAGCACTTCAATTTAAATTCTTTCCTCTGGGGAATCTTGTGAGACGGAAAGGGCCCGCCTTCATCACAAGATTCACCCAATTGCTCCTGTAGTCTGTTAACTTCTTTATGATTGCACACCTTAGTTAAACACTATTTTCTGAAGATTATTTATGCATTTTTTTGTTTCTTACTAAAACTTCGTTTTCCTTATTTACTGCATTATTCTGTACTGTTCATTATAAAGAAGTTGTGAGTTATTTTATTTCTAGTCATTTGTTTGCGGAATGAATGCGTGACAGTTTGACATCAGGAAACAGGTGCTGAAGATTCCCGTTTGGAGGAATAGGGTCCTGTTCTCCGATGATTGATCTTTCTCTTTAGCAGTGTGACTGATAACAGGAAACAGGTGCTAAAGATTCCCGTTTGGAGGAATAGGGTCCTGTTCTCCGATGATTGATCTTTCTCTTTAGCAGTGTGACTGATAACAGGAAACATGTGCTGAAGATTCCTGCTTGGAGGAATAGGGCCCTGTTCTTCGTTATGGTTGATTGATCTTCTTTTCTACAGAGTGATTTCCTTTCATTATCTTTCCTAGGATTCTTTTAATGAAGGTCTGCAATAGAGGATTGTTTCTGCTGTAACACAAGTAGGCTTCAACTTTTTTAACAGTAAGGTGTGAGCAGTGTGATTAATATAATTTGTGTAATTAATACTACAACCCTTCTTTTCTTTTGGAATTGAGCATATATAGTGCGTGATTGTCTTTGGAATAAACAGACCTTCCTGGGTTTACAATTTATGTGGCACTTGAATTGTTAAAACAATTAAAGCGACCAACAAGGGGCTGGCTACTACTGCCCAGAAGTCCTTCCATCATCCCCCTACTTCGTTTTGAACAGAGGGAATATCTGTGAGCTGATGGCTCGGCTATTGAGCCAGCCATTCTCCTCCATTTCGAGGCAGGTAAGGCCAACCCTCCATCAATGGAGAATATCAACTCTTCCCAGTTGGTATGTTGTTGGGTGAGGCTACGACTTACTATTAATCGAATTAAGAAATGGTGGTTGACCACCATATCTGCGTGCTAGGATTTTCTTATGTTACGGGCAATATCATACAACAGGGAATTCAAAAATGCAGGCAAATAAATAGTGCATTTCTATTTTAATACAGCCAGTAGCTTAAGGTGGTGAGGTACTACCACATATTTTTGTCCGTCGCACATTATGTAGGCCTGCACAATCTTGGCCAATTCCTTCCATGGTTCTCCCAATGATGTTGGTTGAATTCCTTTGCATTTGATAACCAATGTTTGTCCGTCATCCTGAAAGATCTTCATGGCTTCTTGAAGCCTAAGCTTCTTCTGCGTCCATATAGTTCCTTGCGCTATTATGCCCGATACTTCTGCAATTATTTCGTGAGATACAACTATTTGTATTCCTCTAACCATGGAGAATCCTTCTTGCAAGTTCTGTAAAAATTTGGTGGCCACTGCTTCGTGGGGTTGTTGCATCCTCATGAAATATGTAATCCATCCTATTCTTTCCAAAATCTCTCATGCAACATCAGAAATGACCAGCACCTGTGGTTCACTACGAATTGGTCGTCCTCCCATTGTCTCTACACCCTGTTAGTTCTTTCCAAACACACAGTGATCGCAATGGAACAGCACCGCATGTTAAATTGTAATAATGGCGTTATTTCCTAAAATGCAGGGATTTAATTCACATACAAGTAAAGAAATATCCAAATTTTCTCTGCATGCAAACATCCGCACCCCCCTGCTTGATAATAGGTCACCCTCAACCGTCAATTGAGAGAGGCAGCGTGGCACAACAGTAGTACAGCAGGAAAAAAGTAGGCATAATTATTATACATTCAATCAAATTATAGCAATTACTGAAATCAATACGTGTGGTAAATCGGTAATAGATATAAAATCATTTTGTAATGATTCAAATATGAGGAGAAGGGACAGCTTAGGATAAACATACGTAAAAATGTGTTTATTACCATTTCAAACTAATATGATCGATTTGTAATGGTATTCATGTATAATAGGTTCGAAATGGAAGGTTAAGGATTCATAATTTCATTTGATATTAAATATAGATATAGGAAAAAGGGTTAAATATGACTATTGATGTGTATAAATGTGAATCCAATACCATCAGTAGAGCTCTATTGCCCACAAGTTTCCATAACCTTGACAGAGTTGCTTTCTCACCCTTGGAACCATTGTCATTTATTTATACTAAGGAAGTGCTTGTTAAATATCATAATGGAGGCAATTGTGCTGGCTTGGTGACCAGATAAATCACAATGCCATTCACTGGGAAGAAGTGAAAAGTGGGCAGGTCGGCTTGTGATGAGACCTCCTATTCCAAGGACTTTTTTAATTTTTCAACTATCCATTGGACCATATCCCTAGTTTGGTGGCCATGATGGGAATTCCACTTCACTGACTTCCTTATGATCATGGTAGGCTGGCTCTTAATGAGACCCCCTATCCTCCATCTGCCAAATCATAAAATTATTAGTGGAACATATAAATATTTTTCTTTTTCATATAGCACTTTCCTAGTTATTCATAAAGGATGGCTCCACACTCCTTAAGAGTAGGGATGGTGGAAGAAGTCTGAACATCTCAATAGAAAATACTATGCCCTTATTCCTACTCCATAAATAAAAATCAAAGAAAGTTATAACATATGGGAAAGAACCAATCATGATAAAGATAATTGATCAGATTAATTCAATGGTAATAAAACAACAAGATTATGTTATTAATTAAGTCCCTTTTTCCTGTTTTCTTATCATTACTAAATAATTTTCTTAAAAATGACGATTTCTTTTGATTTGCTGATTATAGTAAGCTTTAATTCGTATGATTGTATATGAATAATATGTTTTCCTTTAGAAGAGTCATCAGAAATTCTCAAAATGCTAATGTAAAACAAAAAAACAATTCAGTCAAAGGTGTTGTTCCTTTAAAAAGAACAGTAGAAACAATCTGTGAAACTGCTGTTCCTTTCAAAAGGAACAACAAAAATGTGTGAAACTGTTGTTCCTTTTGAAAGGAACAACAAAGATCTGTGGAACTGTTGTTCCTTTCGAAAGGAACAGTAGAAGCGTTGTTCCTTTGGGAAGGAACAACAAAACTCAAAACAAGAAAAATGAACAGAATTTTTGAAAAAACTAATTGTATGAAACAGACAGCGAAAATTGAAATAAACAAAAATTTGAAAAAAAAAATGAATTCTCTAAATCAAATAATCCAAATGAATAAACAATCTTTATGTACAAAAATTTAAAAAAGAACTGATTTAATGAACTGGTGCCTATTGGGGTTTCCATGTTTTGGCCAGATTGGCAAGACCAAAAGATGAGACAACATCAAACCACTTTCAGACCTCAGGATCTAGCCCTCCTGGGTCCAGAGAGGGATCTCTCTATATAAGCAAAGGTTTTATGTCTTTGAAGCTCAAAGTTAAGATATTAGGCTAGTTATAGGCACAAGGTTTGTTTGTTTGATTTTTTTTTGGTTGTTGGGAATCAGGAAAGAAGGGTTCAATATAAGTCAAGGATGATCAAAGAGGATTTTAGGCAAAGGAGGGATGATTCAGAGAACATTCAAGGCCATTGGGAAATGGAGTCAGGAAAGGGTTTACTTGTTGTTCAATATGCAGGCTTTCAGTTGGGCTAGTCATCTAAAGCTTTGGATCTTAAAGATGATAGTGTGGCATGAAATGGTAAGAGAGAAGGTGAAAGCAAGGAAACCTCCAAGGTGACCTTTCAGGAATCAAATCCAGGGACGGGACATGCCATTGGACAGCCTGTGATCCAGAACCTAAAAGGTTAAATCTTCAGACAAGGAAACATAAAATATTTAAACACAAAGGTGAAGACCTGAGATCAGAGAGAGACTTTGAACTCTCAATGCTTTGGCATCCAGCTTAAGGGATCTTAGAAAGGTTCAATTAATTGAAAAGGATCCTAGTGAGACAGAGACAGATTTCTAGACTCCCAGTATCCCACTTCATTCAATTAAATCCTAACAAGAACATATAAGAACAGATTCATTAATTCACACATCAGCTAGCAGTATATTTGACCACTACACTGGTTAAATTAGCTTGAAATCAATCCTCAGATAACACATACATCAGAAAACATTGAAGGCAAGGAGAGCAGAAACATAGGGTACCTAACAAGGGTAAATCCTGTGCCAGATTTCTAATGCGTGCTAGAAGAAATGAAATGTAATGAACTAAAAAAGGAAAACATAGACAAAGACAGAAAAACATCACCGCTGCTTTAAATCAGGATCCAAAGATATGTACTTGTCATATTTAAAGAGCAACACCATTCAAGTACAACATTACAAATATCTTGATATTCAATCTGAAAATATCTTCCTTGGCCTATCTTACAACTTTACATAGAGAACATGTCTCAAGAGAAATAGTTTGCAATTCACAGATAGCTGATCAACAACCTTACAATGAGTTTCTTCATGAATTTTATAGCTGAATGAGAGGCTGAGGAGGTAGATGGAAAACTAAATGTAGCATTAAAACTCAGAAGAGGAAGAGGGCCTAGGCCCCATTCTGTTTTAAATTCTGGGCATTTATCTTCGGTACTCTTTGGATGAAACAATGGTCTTCGTCATGCTGCAATTTAATCTAGGTATGACTTTGATGTACTTGCTGTAATATTTCTTTAGAATTTTGATGAACTGAACAAAGGCAAATCAACAATTTCAGGTCTGCCATACTATGTAACAAATGCGTCTGATAGCATTAGGACTATTTTTAGGGGGGAAGTTTCTCATGGACACAACGTAAACTAAAACCGTATGAGTACTATGTCCTTTCTCAGGAGGAGACATTCTTCTGATGTAAAAACCCTGATGATATGGTTTTCTGTGCGTTGGACCTTCTGAGTGATCCATGGGGTCTTCGATCTGGTACCCTGCCTTTAAAATGTTAGGTTAAGGCTCAAAATCTTCAATTACCGACCTTACATTTCTCTGATATTTCACTGATACTCTTTGCCACTCCATTTACTGTCTCTGTCTGCGAAATCTGCGCTTTAATGGCTCTGGACAGGTTTTACAGAGTTTAACTCTGTTCTTTTAATGAGAACCATGTCATAACACCTTCTCAGGCCTTTTCTCCATAATCTTAGTCCCTGAAAATGGTCTTTTCCTGCGTTTTGTGCCACTAAAACAGTGACTGTGAAAAGTGGAGGTTTTCACCACCTGTAATCCTGAAAAACACGAAAACACGTTAAGAAATCCATGCATGGGGTGGGACGCTATGGATGACTGCAAAAATGGAAACGTGGCACGATTGACGACAATGCATGCAGAGGATACTATGGATGCACCCCGTGAAATAGCAAGAGATGCACTTGGAAGACGACGAGATAGGAGGTTTAAGGTAAAACATTAAGATTTGAACTTTGAATGGAAATATATAAGAAACAGACAAAAATGCGATGAAACACGTGGAATGGGTGACGTGGTGGGACCTGGTCAATGGCGGGGTGTGAATTTAATTCTAACCATTCGATCTTAGGAGGAGACCGACGGTGGAAAATGCATCGGAGGGTGACGGATGGTGGGCCAGGGGTCCTATTTGCCTTGGGCTAACTCCTGAGCATCTTCATGGCACGATCACCATTGGATGGACAGCTTCGGATCAGACGGTGTACGCGCATATCGTGTCGGGTCCACGGACGAATGTTAACGCACGATGAGAGTGGTTTCTCAACAGTGCTCGAAGACACGTGTTAGCCGGTGTATGGCATCGCTGCCAAATGAAAAATACTGCTCTCCTCTCAAAGGTGGTGCGATAGAAACCTCCGGTTTATGCACAGTTCTCTGGCACGGGGGACCACTGTGGCAGATGAAATATGGACCGTCGATCTGTGGATCATATCGACTGTTGTGAAGTGATCGGGGAATGAATGGGGGAACGCAAGAGCACTGGGGCTTGCGACGACCGTTGGATTATGGGAAATCGATGGTGGATAGTGCTCCCGATATCCAATCGCGATAAGTGCTTTATGCCTTGGCACCTGGTCTTGGCGCTAGGTTATGTGGGGAAATGGTTTGCGGGGCTAGGGCCAAAAGGTGCTAAACCCACATATATGGAATAAGGGGTAATTTGGCTTAGTTTTAATGCGTTTCAAAGCCAAAAGGGGAACGATAGGAGGGAAAAAGGGCTATTTGGCTAAATGAAGGGATGTCATAAGGCTTAAACAGGGTCTTGGGAGGATTTAGAGGGTTAATGAGGGAAATTTAAAAGGGGAAAAAAGAGGGTGGAAAGTGGGGTTTAGTGGGAATAAAATAGGAGTAAACAGAGGCTTACTGGAGATGAAATAGGAGGGAAAAGGAGGCCTTTGGGCATTCTTCACAAACAGAGAGGCTTTAAAATGGGAATCAGCAGAGGGGATTTTATCAATGGACAAAAGGCACAAGGAGGCTTCAAGGATGATGTGTCTTCGGAGGAGATGCATTCCTTGAAGGCTCAGAAACATTTAGCCCCCTATTTTCTTGTCAAAAATTTATGGGGGGCTAATAGTGCCGAGGAGGAGTTATCCCATTCAACAAGAATTTCCATGGTAGAATCTTCCCGTAACTGTTGGTAAAAGGATTCTCGGGTAAGCGGTTTACGATACAATCGTACTCGATGACCATTTACCTTAAAGGAATGCCCAGATCCATCAATGGTAGCTAATGTAATAGTGCCATTATTATGCACTTTTTTTATTTCATAGGGTCCGAGCCATCGTGTCTGGAGTTTCCCCAGAAAATCCTGAAACCTAGAATCATATAGGAGTGCCCAGTCTCCTTCATGGAAGATCTTTTCTCTAATCAGGGCGTCATGCCACTTTTCTCTCTGTTGTTGAATTAATGCTGTGTGTTGAAGAGCAGAGAGCCTAATTTCATCTAACTCGTTAATTTGTTGCAGTCTTTTGGCCCGGGCTTCATTTAGATCTAAACCCACCTTCTGAGCTGTTCTCAATGTCTGAATTTCAAATTTTATTGGAAAGATGGGTTCTTTTCCAAACACCAATTGATATGGTGAATATCCCGTAGTTGGTCTCCACGTTGTTCGATATGCCCACAATGCTTCTAGAAATATGTAGGCCCAATCACGTCTGTGTGAGGCAACGGTTTTTGTTTATATAGATTCAATCACTTTGTTTGTGCTCTCAACATGGCCATTGGCCTGTGGGTGGTATGGGGTTGTAATCTTGTGCTGAATGTGATAGTTTTGTAATGTTTTAGCTAATTTATTACCTACAAAATGTGGTCCTCCATCTGTGATGATGTCCCTTGGGAGGCCATATTGAACAAAGATTTGGAAAATAAACTGTATTACAGAGTCCTCTATAGCTTTTGAAAGAGCCTCTGCTTCAACCCATTTGGTGACATACTCAGTTGCAACTAGGATGTATGTTTTTTGGTTTGATGGGGGGCTAATAGGACCAAAAAATTTAAGGGCCCAGAGTTCAAACGGTTCAATCACTAGTTGAGGTTTCAATGACATTTCATTGGACTGCCCAGGGCGACCTGCCCTTTGGCAGCTATCACAAGCCTGCACAAATTTCTTGGCATATTTAAAGATAGTAGGCCAATAATAGCATGTTCGTAAAAATTTATGGGCAGTTCTACGATTTGAAAAATTCCCACCACACTGTCCATCATGGCATGCTTTCAAAATTTCAAATACCTCATCCTCTCGAACGCATATTCTTATTTGCATATATGCACCTGTATGAAATAGGTAGCCCCCGATCCAAGAGAATCGGGTACTACGGTGTATTATCTGTTTTCGTTCATTAAGGGATAGATGTTTAGGTATTTTACCTATTTCCAAATAATTTTCTATATCAGCATACCATGGGGTTCTAACAGTAACAACGAACATATGTTCATCTGGGAAGTGGTATTCAACTGCTTCTGTATCTGTTGGCTTTGGCATTCTTGACAAAAAATCAGCTACAGGGTTCTCCTTTCCAGGTCGATCTTTGATTGTAATGTCGAATTCCTGCAATAAAATCAACCATATTGTCACTCTTCCATTTGTAACAGGTTTATTTGCTAAAAACTTAATGGAAGAGTGATCAATATATAGTACTATAGGATACCCAGTTATATAATGTCTAAACTTATTTATAGCATGTACTATAGCTAAAAATTCCTTCTCAGTCACAGTATAATTTAATTTAGCAGGAGACAGATTTTTGTTGATATAATAGATTGCATATGGCTTCTTGTCTTCCTCCTGCCCAAGTACTGCTCCAATTGTTGTGTCTAAGGCATCAGATGAAATTTGGAATGGAAAATTCCAATTTGGGCCCCTCAGCACCAGGGTCGTTGAAACAAGCTTCTTCAGATCATTAAAGGCATTGTCACATTTATCTGTCTAGATGAAATCAACATTTCCACTTAGTGCATATAAATGTGCAGCTATTCAAGAATAATGTTCTATTAATCTTCTATAGTAACCAGAAAATCCAAGAAAGCTACGTACCTCTGTCTGTGTGGTAGGTGTGGGTAATTAACAAGATTATTTGAATTTTAGTTGGGTCCACTTGAATTCCAGCTACTGAAATATAGTGGCCTAATATAACTCCTTTAGTCATCATCATATGACACTTTTCATTTCTTAAAAAAAGCCTACTATCAATACATCTGCGCAACACTTTTTGTAAGTTTTTCAATGCTGGCTCAAAGTCATCCCCATAAGGTGTGAAGTCATCCATATATACTTCGAGACCTTCATTTATTAAGTCTGTAAAGATGCTAAGAGTGGCCCTTTGGAATGTAGCAAGGGCATTGCATAGGCTAAAAGGTAAGACTCGGTAGGAAAATGTCCCCCAAGGATAGGTAAAAGTAGTTTTGTCTTCGTCTTCAGGGGCAATCTGAATTTGATTGTACCCACTGAAGTCATCTAGGAAAGAAAATAATTTCTTTCTTGCCAATGTGTCTAATACTTGGTCAATGAAAGGAAGGGGAAAGTGGTCCTTCTATGTTTCCTTTTTAAGTTCACGGTAATCTACACATATTCTCCATCTTCCATTCTTTTTTGGTACCACTACTAATGGAGAGACCCACTTGCTATCAAATATTGGGTAGATGAAATTAACATCCAATAGTTTTTGTAGTTCAGCTTTCACAATATATTTAAGGTGAGGGTTTAGTCTTCTTTGGGGTTGGCGAATGGGTCTCGCATCTTTTTCAATATAGATGTGGTGTGTGCACAATTGAGGATCAATTCCTTTCATATCGGGGTAATCCCATGCAAAGGCTGCTTTGTATTTCCGCAATAGTTGGACCAACTTCTCTTCTTGTTCAGCAGTCAGATTTTTGTTAATGTTTAGAGTTTTTCCCGGCTCAATTTCTACAATATTGCTATTATACACAGAAGTAGTGGGTATTACTTGATCCGGAATGTATTTCAAAGGATCTTCTTCTTCTTTATTATCAAATGCTGCCTTGATCATGTGACATTGCAAATGAGATCTGATTTGTGGTTTATTAACAAAACTATTAATGATATCATCCTCTGTTTGATCTTTAAAATCAAGAGCATTTTCTATGGTTAGAGGTGATCTCATATTTTCCATAAGATATGATACATGTGGTTTTCTTGTTCTGATTATTGATAGACTTGGCTGGGCTGGGGGGTATAAAGCTAAATTCTTGACACAGTTTCCCCTTGTTATTGTCATGTTGCCTTGTCGACATCCAATATAAGCATCGGCAGTTCCCAACCAAGGTCTACCTAAGATTAACGGGTGTCCATCTAGCCAGTTCTTTGGATTGATAACCAGGAAGTCAACAGGGTATTCCTAGGAATCTACAGATACCATTACATCTTGCAGTGTACCCTCTGGTTTGACTACTGATCGGTCAGCCAATTTCAATAAGGTTGTTGTTGGTTCTAATGATGTAATGCCAAGTTTTTGACAGGTAGTAGTTGTTAAGATATTGATTGCTTCTCCCAAATCAACTAAGGCATTTGGAAATTATTGTCAATTGATTTGCACTGTCACTATAGGATTTCCTGGGTCTTCATATTTGATAGGTGTTTCCATCCCTGATAATAAGTCAGATAAAGTACTGACTATTTGGATAGTTGGATTGGTGGTTGGTCTCCTCTTTGGCTTCTTTATACATAATTCATTAATTGTTTTTGCATATATAGGAATATCTTGAATAGCTTGGAGGAGAGGGATTTTTATACATAATTTTTTTAATTCTCCCAGAAGATCAAAATTGGGCTATTCTAATGGCCGTGGTATGATTAATCATTCTGGGAATGGTGGAGAGGAAGTTGTTACTTGTTTTTGATTTTTTTGTTGAACTTCATTTTCTTTTTGTAATGTTTGTTCTACATGTAATGGATCTTCAACATGAACATCGTTGTTTCTCTCTGTTTCTACTATGCGTCCAGACCTTAATTGAAGATCATTGCAATCCCTCAGTTTAGTTTCTAATTCTGGGGGTTCCATTAATTGCACAGACTGAACTGGACTATTGTTTGGGTTTGGGTTGGGCTGGGCTAGGAGTTGCAGTCTTAAGTTGGTTTGGGGATTTGTATAGGGAGCTGGCAGTGTAGGTTGAGAGAGAGGGATTGTTCCAGCTGGCTAATTTGTAGGTCTTTTCCAGTTTGACTGCTAGGCCTGACTCTGTGAGGTAGAGGGGGACCATTGTGTTGGATAGTTATTGTTTTTCCAAAACGGTGGACAAAAAGGAAAGCTAGACCAATTATTTTGATTTGTTTTATTTGGCCAAGATGTTGTAGGGAATGGTTGTTGTGACCAATTGGGGAAAGGAGGTTGATTTTTCCACATTCCACTAATTGTTGAGCATTGTATTGAGGAGGCTGAAAAGAAGAAAATGGATCAGTTGGCATACCTGATTGTCGTGGCTGCCATTGTCGGTGTTGATTAAGCAGACATACCAATTTTGATTCTTCTTCTGCCTCATAAACTGCTTTTAGGCCAGGAAGCGAGGGAAATCCTTCTGTAGGGTGATCTTTCGTGCAAATAGCACAGAATTTGATTACATCCAACATAAATTCTTTGTGGTTGTGTTTCTTCCTGCATCTAGTACAAAATATTGCCAAATTTTGCTCTGCCTCTGCTTGCTTCTATTTGGCTTGCATAGTATCGAACTACGTTGTTAGAGTCCCAAGTATGTCTATCTTAAAATCTTCCAGCAGGTTTCTAATCTCTGCACGAGTGACACCTTCATTGGAGATCTTGTTGTCTCTTGTAATCATATCACATTCTGCTGATTTTAGCCTTGTATTCCCCCTTGAACTCCTGATACATAAATCAATGATGTCATCATAACTTTCCTGATATATATCACCTTTTCCCATAATATTCAATGTTTCAACCCATTGATCTTTCATTCCCCTAATTAATGTAGTTTTCAACACATTATTGGGTAAAGGTAAGGATACATAGGGAGATCTTTGAAGATTATATTGAAACCGTTCCACATATTCTTCCAAGGTTTCATTTGGTTTTGCTGTCATTTGGAATATTTCATCTTTTAGTTCTCGAGACCTACAATAATCTTGATATTTCCTTAAAAACACAGCCTTCATATGATCCCAATCAGTTATAACACCCCCACCTAATCCCATAAACCATCGTAAGGCTTCCCCTTTTAATGTAGAAGGGAATAGTTTCAGTTTTTTGGGATCGGTGGTATAATCATATCCCCTACATAACACATCAAATTCAAACAAAAATGCATCTGGATCTTATGATGTTAAGCCATGAAATGTGGGAATATGTTGAAGGCAAATGGCCTTCATAGGCACATTAACTGCAGTATCTACTATAGGATATTGTAGCGTAGAGGTTTGCTGGGGTGTCTGCTGATTCTGATTTTGGTTCTGGGCCATTTGGTCAAAAATGTGCCAATATCCTTCTGGGATCTCCAAGGAATTCCTAGGCTGACTAGCAGGGATAGGAATGGCTTTGAAAACACTCCCCTTGTCTAGAATAATGAATATTCCTTATTGTCCTACGATTTGAGGTGATTCAGGACCTTGATTTTGACTTAGTTTAATGGCACTTCCTTTATTCAGACTGTTTACTATTTGGAATATTTTAATAGGAGATATCGGGTCTCCTGTTTCTCCTATTTCCCCTTCTCCTTCACGGAGATTACTAAAGTTCCCTTCTTGAGGGGAAATTATGCAAGGATTCTCAATTTCTTGGGAATATTTCTCAATTCCCTCTGTTTGACTGTGTATCTTAGCAAAGGCTTCATATGGTGACTCTGTAGCCTGAAGGGAACTAGTAGGCTGTCTAGAAATAGCTTTTCTAAATCCTACTGATGGTTGAGATTCAGTTCTTTTAAGGATTTCGTCAATAAAGGTTGTCCGCCCAAGGGTCACCGGTCCCTTAGGTTTTTCAATTTTAGGAGGAATTTTGTTTTGCTTAGTTGGTCTATTCATTCAAGAAAATAAACCTTCATTCCTACCCAAAGAAAGAAGCTTACCTACTTCTGCTGTGAAGCGGGCTGTGAGCAAGTGTGTTTCTTGCCTAGTGCGCAGGTTCTTACCTTCCATCTTTAATACCAAATTCTTCGCAAGCAGAAGAAAATCAGCTATGCATCACTCCTTTAAAATGGCATACGCTCTCCCCGGCAACGGCGCCAAAATGTCGAGTCATAAAAAGGTATGTTTCAAACACCTAATTAGCTTACATTAATCATCAATCCGGGAGCGACTTTTTATTTCAAGAGTGTACTCTATCTGAGGCTACAATTATCTAAGAGTAATGCTGTGAAGATGTAGTACAAAATTTTGAATACAAGAATAAACAAATGCTTGTAAAGGAATCTAATTACAGTAACTCAAGTGGAAATGCTCTGAAACTTTAATTAAATCAAACTGAAAAACATCAATCAAGGATACAGTAGCAATAACTCTTTCCCTTAGAAATCGATGCAAGATAACCAATCTAGGGACTTGGAACCAATAACCAGTGTCCTCTACAATTAGTGATCTTAAGACAATCGGAATGAAATCAAACTCGAACTACTTTATGATAAAGATAACTGAAAGGAACTACAAAGGCTAAAAAGGAACAACAACTTGTAACTCCTACGCATACACAGCAACTGTAACCAAATTATCTACTAAAGTAAAGCTATGAATCATGAATAAGCAATAACTAGTAATGGAACAACAATATAATTTGAATAGCAATTACAACTTAACAAATCTCAATACTTCAATCTATTGCTGGCCAATACTACAGATCAATCGATCACAAAGAATCGTAGACTAAGAGAATAATAACTTAGAGTCGAATACAGACAGTAAAGCTTCACAATGATAGCAGAATAAATGAACAATAGATGTATTTCTTGCAAAGAGTAAAATAGCAATGAAATTCGTTAATGGATCTGTATTCAATCTAACAACAGTCAATCAACTCTGTAATCGAAACAAACAATAAACACAACTTCACACAACAATAAACAAAGATTAAGAATACAAACAACAAGGTAATTCCACCAGAGCCATGCCCTTAGCGCCAGTGAAATACTGTTGGGCTACTTCAGATCTTAAGAAATGAAATGAAATGCATGCTTGGTATTGCTTAAACATAAATTATTACAGAGGTTGTTCTCTCAAAGCCGAGAGTCAATAAACATAGTATTATAGAAGAAATGACTGAATATAAGAACTTTTTCTGACCAACTGACTCTTCATCACTAAAGGACATTGCTTTATATATCGAATCCTAACGGTCAAGACGGGGAATAAGAGGAGTTTGAACAGTGATCCCTCAGGATCAAAGGATCCTGAGGGATTCGCTCACCTTCGTTTAGTTATCATCTTGTTTACTTTGACCAAGGCCGAGTTGTTCCCTGCCTCTTTTTAGCAATTCGTTCAGATCTCCTTGTCTTTGGCTGGATGTGGTTCAACGCTGATGGAGTAGAAGTTACATTGATCTCAGCCTCGCCTTTGGTGCAATTGTTCGCTTCGTCTAATCCCTGTTTTTATCAACAAAAAGCATCCTTTAGTCATATTTTTACAATAAACGTAAACCTTTCCAATCTCATCACAATTATTATAATAAATTACCTTTTCGAGGAAAAAAGGAGTATGTCTATAGTAAAAGAATGAGAAAATATACAGTAATTTCATACCTTTTTCATTGCTCAACACCAATATCCTCATCAAACTGTTCAATTTCCTCATCATTTCCCTCCTCACTGTTTTTCTCTTTTTCATGGCACTTTTCTTCATCACTGTGTTGCATATCATCACTGTGTTTTTCTTCACTTTGCAGCATTTCCTAACTGTGTTTTTCTTCACTTTGCTGCCTTTTCCCACTGTGCTGCTCTTCCTCATCATGCTGCTCTTCCTCCTCATGTTGCTCTTCTTCACTAATCATGGGAAATTTTAGCTTCTTGGGAATGGGCTTACTTGAAGAAGGTGAAAGATGCTGAGTGGAAGGTGAAGGAGATGCATGGGATGAAGGAACAGTTGCGAAATATGGATGTGCAATGAAAGTTTCCCAAGATATTCCCTTCTTCTCAAGTTGATGAAGAATGATAATCTTGATGAGGGAATGATGGAAAAGGCAAGATGACTATTGAGAAGGAGGTCCTTTTTGAATAGTGGAGGCCATCTTTTCAATACTTCTATGGAGGAAAAAGGGGAGGTTTAACAATTGGACTCTTATGAAGTGCATGAGCAACCAGACATGGTAAGCATAGACCCGAGAAAACCTTCCCTCGCATGTGAAATATTTCATGATCGTCTTCATGAGGGGAGCATAACTAGTCAACAGATATGAAAAAGGAAAGATGGATGTGCATGTATCCCGATGCTACAGCTTAAAAAAGGGTTTGTATTGTTCTGAGTCTAGGTGGCTTTGTTTAAACCATTTCTCTCTGATATAAGGTATTTTGGTGGCTCTGGAAATGGATCTAGGAGAAAACTTGAAATCCAAGCTTGCCAACTAAAAGTGTTTCCCTTGCAATCTCAAAGCACATATATGTGTCAAGGGGAGATAGCTTTTCACCTCCTGAACCCTTTGATAAAAATCTAGACATCCAACTTCATGAAAGTTAAACAGGACTGATGGATGAGCATTTACCTCTTCAGTTGAAACAGGTTCAAACCTCCTATGAGGGCCACTCTGCTGTCTTGCCTGGGAGGCATTTTGCTTTGGATACTCTTTGATGTTTGACCAAGACAAGCTGCTTCAAATTTTTTTCTGAAATAGTCCCCCAACAACAAACCTTTCCCTCTTTGCAAGTCACTGTGCTTCTTTGATGCCAACAAATAAGCAGTCAAATGAAAAACAAAAACACTTTGATCACTGTGCTTGGGAAAAGGTCTTGAAAATATGTGTTTTTGGTTTCTTGTTGAAGAAAGAACTCTTTTTTTTGGCACAAAAGATCCTACCCTCCAAACAATGCTCTTTTGCTATTCACTGTTCTTTGCAAAGTAAACAAGACACCCTCAACTAACTTGAAAAACCTTTCAACACAGACTTTGCCCTTTTCTGAATTTTGGGGCTGCACCAAGTTTACTATTTCACAATATAGAGAGGGCCCTTTAAAATGACCAAGCCTTCACCCCTTTACCACTATCTAGATAATCCAAAATGTTTTGAGACCTCTATAATCACCTGTTTATCTGTCCAGCAACTGTGTATAGTTTTAGCTTTTTAATAACACCAGAAGAGTTTTCAAATTGGTCTAACAATCCTTCTTTTTCATTCACTGTTTTATCCTCTGAGTTTTTAACAAAGTCTGCTCCTTGTAGCAACTGTGGCCTATCACTGTTTTTAAAGGCATCTAGGGCTCTCTAAAACTGGTCCAACACTTTTTCCTATCACTGTGTGAATGTTTGACATTGACAGTCAACAAAAACCCTATGATTTTGACGAAAGGCCCAACTTCTTTACCACTATTTGTTCCTTGTTATTTTAATAGACCAGGTTTGTTCTTTGTTTACACTGTCAGGACACCCTTTCAGGAAATTTTGAGATCTCTGCTCAACACAGGAAGAAAAATACCTTCTAGACTGATTTTGGGACCTTCAAACACAAGAAGGCCTTCTTTGGTTTTGAAAAAAACTCTATCTTTTTACCATTGTCTATCTCTGTGTTTTTAAATGGTGAAGTGCTTCCAAAACCACTATTTCTTCTTAGGGAAAAACATAGCAAAATTATCCCTTCAAACTTTCGAATTTTACCATGAGGTAATGGAAAATACCTCAAATATTGTTCATGGGCCTTGGTTGATCGATGAACAACCTTTAAAAGTATTTTTGGGAAGCCAATGAGGGAGCGGCGCGTTTGAAGCAGATGGCGCTGCACACACGAGAGCTGTCGGGTCGGCTTCGAGCGGAGGTGAACGAGGATGCGCAGGCGCGTCGCGTGCCGCTACAGGCATGCTACACAGCAGTGTAAAGACTATGTTTGGGTGCTCACAGGCGTGCCGTGCACATTTACAGGCATGCCGCGTAGGCTTGGAGCCCTGAAATCTTTGAAAATGCTCGAAATTTCCTAGTTTCTTCAGCAAGAGGTTAATGGACGTCCACCTTGGCTTCTTGAATTTGAAAATAGGGCCTTTTAGTGCTCTATCTGCCTTTATAACTCAAATGAACTTACAAACCTTTGTATTTACTTGTAAGGGTTTGGATGCCTTTTGAAAAGGCTTTTTGGTCATAACAAAACGTAAAGCATTGTCTTTGATATTTCATCACTTTTAAAACACCATGAAGCCTTCTATTCGAACAAGTTTATAACAAAATGTTGTGGCCAACCTTTTTTAATACACCAAAGACATGACCCCTTTTTTGAAGTAAAGAAACTTCTTAAAAGTCAAAATCCCTTTCACTGTTTCTTCATCAAGGCAATAACCCTGTCACTGTTTGTCCATATCTGTCCTTTAAAGGAAACCCTGCTCAAAGCCATATCAAGGATTGTAGATGCATCCTTTGACATTTTCCTTTGACTGTGGATGAAGAACTTCATTTTCACTCACCCATATTTTACCTATATCTGTCTATCAAAGATAAAATCCTTTAAAGACCCTTAATGCAATTATATGTAACAATAGAGTTCTTTCACATGTTCATAAAAAGGTCTAGTTTATGACTATAGTATGCCTTGTTCCTTTGAATTTTGTCTTGAATTTGAGACATTTTGTCATAGCTTTCTTCATACATATTGTCTCTGTGTTATTTATTTGCAAAGGTATTTTTCAGAAGCAAGGCTAGTCTATTTTCTTGTCAATTTGATGATGTTTTGAAAAAGACCTTTATGGATAGGAAAAACAAAGCTTCCTTGAATCATCATAGTACCACTAATTTCCATCTATTTTTAACACAATTTTTCTATTCATAAGACTTCAATTGCTTTCTAATGATTTCAACTCTGTCTTTCAAACAGTGAAACCATGTAAGCACCCCTTGAAACACCATTACTGTGTAAGTGGTTTCATCCATTGGAGAAAAAGGTGTAAACACGTTTTTTAGGCCATTTGTAGCATTGTTAGCCTTGTGCTCTTTGAATGAGGTTATACGTCTGTTCCTGACTCTATGCTTTTTAAATGAAGGAGGCCTTTATCATATTTCCAAACCATTTGCTTTTAAATGAAGGAGGTTTACAACAAATGACCTAACCATCTGCTCATGTTTGGAGGAGGTTAACACAGTCACCCAACCATCTTCTCATGCTTGGAGGAGGTTAACAACAAGTGACATTTCATCCCTTTCTCAAACTATGCCATCTTTCCTTGTAATGCCTATCTCTGCTTGGTATATCACAGTAAGTAATAAGGTGAAAACTTAGCAATATGCTATGAGAGGCATTTTATGAGATATGTATCCTGTTGTTGGAATACCCTTGTGAATATTTTGACCACAGGAGCAACATGACTTGTATCTAAAGAGTATTTGATTGCTAGTAATTTTTACTAACCTTTCTTGACTGTGTTTGCAGAGGTTTATTTAATTTTCTCTCTAACCAATACTTTTATCCCAGGCTCAAGACAACATGAGAAGTAGCTATCTTCTCATGTTTTTCTTGATAATGTCTTCTGGATACCTGAACATCTCTTCTTTTGAAAAAGACATTGAAACACTGTAAACTAACACAATATCAGTTTGGATTTTGAAACATGTACTGCTAAGACATCAAGACTTTTTAGTGGCATGACCTAAGGGTGTATCAAGTTTTGTTTGCAGAACAGGAAGGTCATCTATGACTGGTTGGTATTAGACAGAGGTTCTTTTGGCTTAGGATAGTTTTTCCAAGGGAGGAGTTCCTAAAGTGCCAGTACCTAACTTAGGGGATATCTTTGATAGATTTGGAGTATTCTCTTTGGTATGACCAGATCTTAAGATGACATATGACCAGAGGTAGGGTGGCTAACATTCTTATCAACAGTTGGTTAATGAATGAACTAGGGATGAGGGTGAATGACAGTAGATGAATTTAGCGTATGACAGTTGATGGACAAGCTTATATGACTGAGACTAGATAGGGCTTGACAACTAGGTTTTTTCTCATCATAGGCTGATTGAAAAGGTAGGAGGAAAAAATGTTTAGGGGTGTTTTCTAGCTAAAAAAATTGACAAATTGGAGATCAGCTTCTAGAAAACTTGGCTTTAAAAACTAGTCATCATCAATAGGTGAAAAATACTGATGACTAACAGAAACCTCTTATTTTTCACCCTCACCCCATAGTTAAACTTTGAATGTTGTAGGGTGTGAAATGGGATTCAGGCCTTCAGATGCATTGTGGAGGCAGAGATGAGGAGATGCACGTGAACGAGAGGGAAAGGTGTGCTTGATGGTGGGGTCCTGCTGCCATGGCGGAGGTCACTGCTGCGTGTGATGGTGGGGCCCTGCTTATGATCGCCTACATCACTGCAGGAGCGGCCTTAGGTCTCACAGCTTCATCAACCCAGTGACCCCGTAGTTATTGTGGGCCGTTGATTTGGGTCAGTGGACCTACGTCATGGTCAACCTGCAGAGGCATGTCATGATTTAAACTTCATGTTGTTTTTTCCTGCTGGTGTTCTTTGATTTCCCACCAGCTGTTGTCGTCTCATCTGCGCCAAACTAGGTGCGCACTTGTTACGCTATGGTTGGACCCACCACTCATGGCTCTGACCTGTGTGCGGCTCGACCCTTTGTTGTGCTTTGCCGCAAACCTCAAGTTGTGTTTGTAGTGACAGAAACTTGCCAAACAACAAGATAACATCAGTTTTTTATTTATAAACCACATCTAAACTTATAAAAGAAGCACCCAAGATGCACATATTTCAGTGAAAGACTACAGTTCAGCACGAAAAAACACATTTTCTAAAATGAATCAAAACAACAAAAATAGTTTTGCAAAATGAAACAAGGAATTCAGCGAAAGAAATCTAAGGCATCCGGAATTCGCCGAATTTTTTAGGAGCATTTTTTGTGTTTTTTTGGTTTTAATATGTTTTATTTTATCTTATTAAACCAAGGGTTGTTGCTACAATAGGTGGCCAGATGTACCTGTTGCATCGAGGGCAGTGGGAGGGACGGTGACCTTCCATTTCATCGGCCAAGTATCTATGACCTGCTCAATTTCAGCCTCGGTAGTCATATATGGTAGACTATGCCAAGTACGTTCCTTATGAGCCCAAATTTGCACATTGTGCATTATTACCCGAAATGAAACAATGTGCTTATATTTGTCGTAGATAATTGGGGATAGGCGCAGTTGGGAATAAATGGCTATAGAGATAGCACCCTCGTAGAGTAGCCAGAAGGTCATATTTTCCTCAATCCCCTGGGGGTCCTTGGAATCCCAGAGGTTGGAAAGCTGCGACCCTTCACACATTCCAGGCTCTAGGGGGGCGAAAACTGCTTCTTCCGGGAGTTCCCAGGAAACTAATACAATCAATAGGATTAGCCATGAATAGTAGAATGATTTTCCATGCTCCTGAGCCTTAAGCACATTGTCAAGGAATTATTCTACCAGGTATTGGGACCAATTAAAGCAGACACCCTTTTCACAACGACCCACGACTTGAATTACATGAGCAGCGGTGGTTGCTGCCTGATATTTCCACATCACCTTACAGGCCAGTTTCTAAGTACCTAGACATGTGTCGAGGCCATTGATTGTATCAATTAGGAAGCCCCTCTTGTTACGATTGACCTCGTACTTGTCCTGGACCGTTTTAGCGAGATGATGCTCGAATTTCTTGCCTGTGCCATCCCACGGATTAGGCCCATGCATAGGGAGGAAAGTAATGCGATGAATGCGAGCAACATCTATCATTATGTGGCCTTGAAGCCATAAGAAGCCATTGCGAACAAGTTCCATCAATTGGCGAATGACGAGGCTAGTGATGTTGTAGCGACCGAAGTGAGGAAGGCGCAGTAAGTTCAAAATTTTGGCGCCAGCTAGTCCCTTGACCCAAACCATTGGCTCTACTTTGGGTACACCATCTGCGATGACCTGTTCTAAGTACAGGTATGGAGCTAGCAAAGGAAAAGCATCTAGGTTACCCAATTCATGATCATCAAATGAGATGTGGGGGAGGTGGCCAGCCATATCCCCCAGCTGAGACACATCTTTAGGGACCAATGGCGTCTAAAGATAGGAATGAACAACATCCACTTTGGGCATACGTTACATTGTTTAGCACAGCTGAACATAAGGTGGTAACCAGGTCAGCGAGGTCACTTTCATACCCTTTACTGTGAGCGCCATGGGGTTCAGAGGGGCAGCAGGCGATTTCTTCTTAGGTAATTTATTAGGGGACTACCGAAACCAAGGGGGAGTGTGAGGCTTTCCACCCACCCACTGTGCCTGTTTAACCTTCTCTTTGCCTTTCCTTGTGGCTGAGGTGGAAATGAATTCTTCCGCTATGGGGGTTACTTCTCGGACTCAATCAGATTCCCCCTCTTCAAAGGTCGTCTCAGGCGAGGGGCCAATGGGGTCGGTAGCAGGCATCCTAGATTGGAAGATAAATTCAGTAGTGCTACCATTGAATGTTGCAGTTCCAATAGTCATGTGGGAAGCCAGAAGATGATAGATATTAGAGTATTCGAAGGCCAATAAGCTAGACCAAGGTGTGAACCCCATGGTCTGAACAGTCCCCATTTTATAGCCATCCTGAGGGAAAACCAGCTCATAGATCCTTAATTTCCCTTCATCTTTATGGATACGGTAAACAGTCCTTGTAAGTCACCATATTAATTGCTTGTAACTCACTCCCCCAAACGGGAAGTGTGGTTTCCCAAGTTCCCACCCCGTTCCAATGGCTAGTTTTTCCCACTACGCATCCCACCGACGCAGATAGTACACCCCCTGCACATCATCCCTTCTCGTCCATTCCCGTGCACCGACCCTGCGCATACAATGCATGACACAGCTACTCCGACCATATATTCATTTGGTATGTGTGAAGTTGGCCTAGTATGGTTTGAGATGGCTGCCATTAACGTATCCTGGCAGGGGTTTGTTGGGTGTGGAGCCTAATTATCTTGTTTATTTTGTATCACAGCATTGGACCCCTGTACCTTAATGGGGCGGCAACGCCGCCTGTAATTAAACGCTGGCTGGGGGGTCCAGGGGGGGCGGATGCGACTTTATGGAGCCCCCCCTGGCAGGTGGTTTCGGGGGCAACACCCTCGAAGCTAAAAACAGATGTAAAATTGCCTTGTAAAAGTATAGTAATTTCTAGTCAATCTAGGTCATTCATTAGGCAGATGATCTGATGGTAGAAGTTATGTTTAGTTTAGGGTTTTTGCCCTAGAAGGCAACCCCTTGTTTGTATGAGGGTATTTTATTGTGGCTGTGTATTGCATGTGTATTCTCAGAGCGAGAAACAGATAAGGAGACTGTGAGAGAGGACAAAAGATATTACAACGGATTTTGTGTAGGTTGTGTCTCTTCATTTTGTTGGATAATAGAAAGGAAGGACTGGTTGTTCAGGGTGGACGTAGCCCAAACTGGGTGAACCATGTATATTTGTGTCTAATTTGTTTTATGTGTTTTGTGTGCTTGTGTTTTCTTCATATTTTATGTGTTGCATTGCTCTATAATATATAATTTTCTAACAGGGTTCCCCGCGTAGCGTAGCCAATCCCATCGCACCGCCATTCGTAATTTCTGTTACGGTATAAGGTCCCAACCAATGTTGGCCTAATTTCCCTTGGTGGCACGCAAACTAGCTATCATATAATAATACTAGCATGTCCTCTTTAAAAAAAATCTGTCAGATATGCCTATTGTGCTAGGCTTTTTCCCAGGCTTTCTGAACTTGTTGATGAAAGTTAGCAATGAATCGATCTTCCTCTAAGGTGACTAGATGTGCTAAGCTTTCCCCCATGATATCGGCCTCCGCCATGTTTGTAAAGGCCACGATGCATAGGCTAAGAATGACATACTCCATGGGCATAATGGCCTCCTTCCCATAAACCATTTGAAACGATGTTTTCCCAGTCAATTTCTTGCACTTGGTCCGGTAAGCCCAAAGGATTGATGGGGATGTGCACATCCTAATCACTTTGATCAAGATTACAGACCTTGGTAAGCGTTTTTTCCATAATTTTATTAAAAGCTTCTACCGTTCCATTTGCCTGCGAGTGATAGGGATACTTTTTGCATGGTGGATTCAAAAATCCTCAGTCAAGGCTTGAATTTGTGTCATTAATGAAATGCGTACCTCTATTTCTCATCAAGATCTTCGAACAACCAAACCTAGTTAAAATATTCTCAAAGATAAAGTGCATAGTAGTATCTACAGTGCAATCCTTCATAGCCTTCACTTCCACCCATCTGGTTACATAATCAGTCGCAATGAGGATGTAGCGAGCACCTATCTTATTACCTAGTGGGTTGATGGGTCCAATGAAGTCTATTGCCCAATTTTTGAATGCTTGTAGGGCCATCTGTGGTTGTAAAGGAAATTCGTCCCTACGTGATGGTCTTCCTATCCATTGGCACATGTCATAGGCTTTACAATAGGTGTGAGAGTTGCCATGAAATGTGGGCCACCATAGCCAAGCCCTTAATATCTTCTGCGCAGTCACTTTCCCTGCGTAGTGACCTCCTGCTATGCCTCTGTGGGCTTCTGCTAAGATGGCTTGTCTTTCATGCTCCAGTACATATCTTTGCAGCACCTCATTAGCTCCCAACTTATATAGGTGGGCCGCGATGATGGTAAAGTCAGCTGTGTGCGTTACCAGCTCTCGTTTTTTTGTACCGAATAGTCTGCAGGTGCCATCCCCGTAGTTAAGAATTGAATAATATCGGCAAAGTGGTCATCAACCACCTTAATAGAAAATAGTTGTGCATCAGGCAATCCTTCTTCTATATTGGTTCATTCTTCACCTTCTCAATTCAGGACAAGTGTTCTGGTCCAGCATTTAATCTCCCAGGCTTCACAATTATTTCAAAGTCATATTCTTGAAATAGTAGTAACCATCGGCAAATATTCCCCCCCAAAACAGGCTTATTGACTAGGTACTTCAAAGCTGAGTGATCTGTGAACATCTTGAAGTGCCCACCTAGTAGATAGTGCCGATATTTCTGCAGGGCATACACCATTTCCAGCCCCTCGTGTTTAGTAGTAGAGTAATTACACTCTATGCTAGAGAGTTTTCTGCTAGAAAATGCAACTGGGTGGTCCATGTCCCCTTCCCCGGGTTGCGTAACAAAAAATCCTAGGGTGATCCTTGAAGCATCCACGTGGACATGAAAAACCTTCGCCCAATCAAGAAATATGAGGATAGGTGCAGAGACCATTTTTTTATTGAGTAGCTCAAAACTCTTCTGACACTCCACGTCCCAAAAAAACGATACGTCCTTCTTTAGCAGATTTTCCATGGGTGTTATGATCAGTGCATACCCTTGAATGAACTTCATATAGTAGCCTGTGTGCCCAAGGATGGAGCACAGTTGTTTCTCAGTTGTGGGGACTGCTAAATTGACGATAACTGCAACCTTATCGGGGTCAACCATCAATCCCTGCCGACAGACTATGTGGCCTAACAAGATCCTGAAGGGTACGCAGAATATGCAGTTCTTAATATTTAGGGAGATATGGTGCTTTCTACAGGCATCCAACATCATGCACAGGTTTGAAATGTGCTTCTTTACCAATCCAAATACTATCCAATCGTCAAAGTATAGTTCCAGAAACTTGTGAATGAACTCCTTGAATACTGCGACCACTACTCGTGAAAATATGGCCGGGGAATTTGTGAGTCCAAAGGGCATGACGGTGTACTGGAAGGATCCCCATTCTATTGCAAAAGTAGTTTTGTTGCGATCTTCAGGTGTGATCCTGATCTGATGGTAGCCCAAAAACCCGTCAGTGAACGAGTATGCTTCCTGCCCTCCCACACTGTCGAGGATTTCATCGGAGAATGGCATAAGGAAGGGATCATGTACGCAAGCATCATTCAGCTTACGTAGGTCAACGCAGATCCTTATTTCCCCCTTATTTTTTTTTCTTGGACCACCATAGGCTTACCCAATCTGACTGTTCTACTGGTTTGATGATACCTGCGGCTAGCATTTTATTGATTTCTTCCCTGACTTTCTGCTTATATTTTTGGTTCAACCAGTAAGGTCGCTATTTGACAGGCCATGCATCTGGTTTTAATGTAATTCACATGAACCCCAGGTCCCCCGTGATACTTTTAATTTCTAAAATTTCATGCAAAACATATCCAGGTACTCCATGAGAAGTTCCACGATCTTTCCAATGGCGTCATCATCCCAGTAATCCCAAATTCTAGCCAGCTTGGGTTTTTCTTTTGTTCCAATGTTTACTTCCTTTAACTTAAGAGGCTTGGTCACATCGCTGGCTTGTAGTGGAGGTCCCGCAACTGCTCATTCTCCCTCAGACTCTGGGGTAGCGATGTTTTGCGGGTCTTTTTCACATTCCTCTAGTGATATATTGTGATATATAGTTGGCAATATCTTGCATTTTCATATCCCAAGATGGTTCCCCATATTCTACGTGATGGAGTGATTCATAAAATACTAGGGCATCTATGTGTTGCAGGGCTTCGTCTAATTCCTCCATTCCGCCTATCAACCCAAATGTCCCCACAAGACCATCCCTCATAGTATCCCTGTGGCAGGTGCACTGATGTAGCTCTTCATCCAAATACCATGCGGTGGGGATTGGCCCCAAGGTATGAATGAACATGTGGACCCATTCGTCCTAGGTCCTTTCACACCACACTTCCATCCACGTAGACAAGTGCTTATGCAGGTCCCCGTGGCCAAGGAAAATCTCCATGGCTGGGTGAGTCAGAGGTTCAAACCAAGGATCATCATCCTACGACATTCCTCCCAATCCTGAAAAGTCCCCTTATGGGTTTCCCACCACTGCGTAGGGGTCACACGCATGGCTAGGTTAAGCACCCACATCCCCCGTTCTCTTGGGAATTCTGCTTCGAATGCTCTAATAAAATCCTTAATATTACTAGAATCATCAAAGTATGGGAGCTATCTTATCTCTGAGGAGATACATCAGAAGTTCTTGGTGATCCTAAGACACTGTAGCACAGATACGTCATGAAACCGGTTCTACCAATTTTTGATCTCCCCGTCTAATTCAGAAAGGCACTCACTGTCTTTTTCCCAGCAAAGCACACCCTCAGCCATAGGGTTAATCCAATCCTTGTCCCATGTGGTTAGTTTATAGATATGATCAATGTCGTCTCCCTTGCGCACGGGTTCTTTATACCGCTCTCCCTCTACTGGGTCTAGAGGGACTATTACTCTTGTACCCTCATTCTCAAAAACCATGCTCCTTTTCTTCAATTTGATAATGCCTCCCGTGTATATAGCCCAGTCCAGTCCTAGGAGCATAGGATAAGGGTCTGCATCCTCTACTATTTCAATTACCTCAAAATCCACATATACCTCAAAATCCACATATACCTTAACTCCTGCAATATCTACTATCATCTTTGATAGCCTTCCCAACGGTATGATCTTCTGTTGGTTAGCCATGCACAACTGTATAGTAGACCATTCTAGCTTAGGTTCTCCCATCCTCTGTCAAGTCTATTTGGGTAGGACATTTTCATCAGATCCCAAATCTAGGATGAACTGATCCATTTCATAATCGCCAATCTCCGCAGTTAGCCGCATTTCCCGACCAGTGTGTTTCGTGTGCCTGTAAATTTTGTGGACATCTTTAATTTTGCTCGGATGGTCAGCCTTTTCCACACAACTATCTATCGGTGCTTGAAGGTTTTCGAATACCTTTTGGTTGCTTAGGAACTTCATACATTCGTGTAGGAATGATTTAACTTCTTCATATGTTTTTAAATTTGTTGGAGCCTTGGAGGTAGATGCCTCATTTTTGGTAAATTCTTTGTGAGCTTCTAGGAAGGTTTATTTCTCCTTCTGTAGGTCCAAGCTTTCCTTTTTGATAGCGGTTTTGCGGATAAGGGGTTCAGCTGTAGCTCTTTCCTCAGCTCCTCTAGTAGCCATGCCACTACGTGTAATGACATTAATACTGGGTCCCTCATCACATGGTTCTGATTTAACCCTTTGTACATTCTGTGTTGGTGTCTGTTGTTTTTCCTGCATATTTGCTATCAACACAGGAAAATGTGTGATCACATGATCCAATTGTCTGAAATAACTGCAAGATTGTCATGCATGGTTCGGAAAGTCCCTTGCAAAGTGCCCTACTTCTCCACAATTATAGCATATCAATTGCCCTCTTCCTCAACCTGCACTTCCGCCTCTTCCCCCTCCCCGGCCTCAGGCAGGGGAGCATCCTCATCCCGAGGGGGATAGAGGTGATGAAGGGTCAACCTGTACCCTGAACAGGTTACCTTTTTCTATCATTAATTCATACGTCTGACAGTTGTGTTCGTCATGCCCCAAATATGAGTAAAATTGGCACCATTATTGCTTCAATTTTGGAACATAGTCACCAAGACGGGGGTAGTGGTTGGTGTCATGTAGTCTGGATACTTGGTAGTCGGCACACCTAACATGGGTTTGCTTGGTCCTGCAAACTCTTTAGGGCACAATGGTTTGGCCCCCCCAGCCTGCATGTAGTCTACCAACAAAGGGCATAGATCCTTAGTGTGGCCTGACACCCTGCACCTTATGCACCAAATGTTTGAACTAGCTTCTTTTCCTTTCTCCTTCCGAAAATTCTGGATTTCAAGGTGCATTGCCTCCAGCTGGCCCTGGATCTGCTGTACTCCAAACTTGGTATCATCTCTTGGTGCGACTTCTAGCTTCATGGCAATCTCCAAGGCTTTTTCTTGCGTGTCAATTGCTTGCTGACCCATAGGCCCACACAGATGAGGTAATAGCATGGAAATGAACCATTCCTTGTGTTGTCTATCCTCATACTTAAATTCCACATCCCTGATAACCTTCTTTAGCCATTTATCATCCTCCCATACAGACTCAGTGGGTCCCTGTTTAAAATCTTTCAAGTCGGTCACAAGTTGAGAGTAGGACTTAGGGTTCCAAAACTGTTGTTTTAAGGCATCCTTAATTTATTGTATTTCTGGATCTGCATGCTAGCATATGTAGCCCATGAACCAATCCAAGGCCCTTCCTTCAAAGGCTAGGGACAGTTGTGCCCTTTTCACAGCGTTGCTAGCAATATTCTGTGCAATCCATATTGATTCCTCTATGAACCAAAAGCAGTCCATGTCTTAATCCCCCACACCCTTGAAGGTAGGTAGCTTCATGTGTGTGGCCATATCTTCTTTTGGTGGCAGTGGAGGGGTAGGTGAGTTATAGCCCTTATGTTGATTCGACGATGGTGTAACTGGAGGACTAGTTCCTGCGTGCGTAGGTCGTTCTCTTAAGGGGTTGTAGACGGATCTATCCCCTTCTTGATTGATTCTATAGTACTTACCACTTCGTGTCATACTCTCACCCTGATCAAAGTTCATTCATTCTTTGTGGCTGCACATAATTCCTTTTTCGCACAGTAATATTTTAATCAGTAGCAGCAATTCTTGTAAGAACTTACCTCGGAATCCTTTGAAGAAACTCTGCTCCGCTTTAGATTAGGATATGAACTGATCAACTGTGAATTTTGTTACAAACCCTCCTAGCACACTATCCACCTAGTGATCTACAACATGGGTGATTGTTTTGTCAGCCTTCTCCAATTGTTGAATCGATTTTGGAGTCCACTACGTAACCTGATCATCTTTCCAACACATCTGGAATTCTAATAGCCTTGCTAGCCACTCCTGTAGCTTGTGCATGAAATTTACAAATAAAATTTCATATACTTCTATGAAAATATATTTGTTCTTACGCTTTTAAACCGTTAGATTTGTGCTACGATTCTCTTTTATGGAGAATTCCTGAATCTATTTTTTGAACCAGTTGTCAAGCTCCAATTTCTTAGGTTGCCAACGTTCTCGTGGAATTACCTGATCTCTCTCAAAATGCTCTCGGTCCTGGCAACAGAACCATTGTTGGCTTGAGGGGTCCTGAACTAGGTTCGGATTTAAGATTTGCTAACAAACCCCTATACTACTGGCCCTTTCGGCAATGACCTAATTTCGCAGGCCAAGGTCTCACCCGAAGTAGTATGGGTGGGTTTTGGAATCAAGTTTCCGCACCTTGGGAGAAAGCAGGTAATTAAGGTAGTCCTGTCGAGATCTATTAGGTTCGCACAGAAGAAACCTTATTATCGAGCCCTTGATAGTATAGGAAGCAAAGATTATAACCCCAGAGACAACATATAAAATCAACAAAGCTAATGTTATTAAGCAGATCTTAGCAACACATCCACATCGACGTGCATTTCAGTAATTATTATCAAAACATAACATAATCACAACTAATTCAAAATAATACAGAAGTTATCATAGCTGATTCACATAACATAGAGACAATTCAAAAATTAACGTAGCTACTTCAAGTAACACAGAGATATTTCAACAGATCTGGCATTCATTAATCACCAAAAACCCAGTTACAAACCCAAGTCGCAGCCCGCTCACACATCCAGCGGGGTCCGCACATAGCAGGGAGGATCTCTGCGCACACATCCAACAGGAGTCCTTACCCAATACCACCCAAGGCAGAGCTCAAAATTTCATTCTTCGTATCAATCTTACTTAGTCTTATACTCAAACTATCTGTCTATTTATATCATCATATCCTGCACTATCTTATGGTCCACAAACTGTGGTTTGCGGACTCTAGTCTACCCTTTGACCCATTACAATACATTTGGGGGCTTTGACCTGCCCCAAAGCCCTTGCACTAGACTAATTACTACAAAATATATATCAAAAAACATCCCAAACACAGCTAGAGGACCCAGTTCCAACAATGTAGTTAGGAATATTCATACTAGAGATGTCATATATTGTAATTTTTTTGATTTGGCAGGTTGTTTAGAGATGGTCTGCATTCTTTGCGTTAGTTCATAAATAATTTCAACCATCACTCCTTGTTCTACCTTCATGCTTTAGGGGGCATATTTTACACAGTAATGTTTCACCATGCTACTTTTTTGTCCCTGATCCTGAAATGCCCCATGACAGATCATGTGCAATGTTTCCACCATCCAAGAATATGTTAACACATCCACTGAAGATCCAAAGAAGACTTCCTTAGAATATTACTGAAGAAACTTGGTCAAATTCGTAGTTTCCTGGGTTAGCACCCTTCTTGGTGCTATGACTGCCCTGATGTCCTTTTCAGAGTTCTGGCTTAGCACTTTCAACGCCCTGATTTCTTAGAAAATTGCGTTGATCCCCTTTTTGACAGTGTTTCCTCAAATGGAGGAGAAGCTTTGATCTGTAGAATCTCCAGGGTGATAGGTTGGTTGTTAAATAGTGGTGATAAGGTCGAGCTCTCTGATTTTAGAGCTTTGATCTCATCCATGGGGGTTCATCCCTTAGAAAGTGGGCATTCCTCCTCCTTTCATGGGCTCCCAACCTCTTCTCCCTTCCTATAAATTCACATCCCTGATTCCCACAAATTTAGAGCTTGGTTGGTCATTGTTAGACTCGTCTCAGCTCTCATTCCCTTGCATCCTAGAATTGTGATAAAGCCCAAGTGTTTGAAAGAAGGAATGATTTTGAGCTTCAGTGAAGGACTCAGATTTTCACCAAAGGATGCCTCCAACATCAAGGCATGGGTTTTAAGCTCTCCTTTTTGTATTTATCAATAATAAAATCTAATGTTTTCTTTCTATATTTTTCTAAATGTTTATGCAAATATGATGGTACTCATTGATATGCTATATAGCTAATGTTTATGATTATTATGTATTGTATTATGTTTGATGTTGTCTCTTGATCATCCACAGGTATTCGCGTGCATCAGTTGCAGGGAGCGGGCCTACAAGGATCATAGATCAAGGTCATCATCAACAGACTCAAGCGTAGCATTGGGAAAAAGGTATTTATGTCTCTTTTCTTGTCGCATTGTAAACATTAGTTAAGAGAGATTTGCATTAGAAAGAATCTCATGTTGGTAGACCCATTCTAGGGCTAGAGAGATCACCTCTGTTCGAAGAGGGGATTTATCTTGACAACAATGGTTCCAATATTCATGCAATTTTTTTAGATATTTTTGTAGTGATTTTTAATTCAAAAATAAAATATGTGAAAATAGCTCATACTCACATAAATAACATATTTAATTTACTTCCCACCATAATTTAAGTATTTCTTTGCATAAAAAATGGATAGAAATAAAACGTAAATAAATATACTTATAAAGAGTCACTTCCCACCATTATTTATGTTTTCCTAAGCAATTTTATAGGAGTAAATTTGTAAATGTGTAGACTTACCAGTGGTTACTACCCACCAAATTTTAAGCAAGTTCTTGTGCCTCAACAATCGATTAACTTAGCCATTTCAAATGTCAATTTATTAGCTCCTTCTAAAGCAAGGAAATACTCAATTTATAAGATTCTTAACCATATAACTTCTCAATTTACCTTAAGATATCTTGGTTATCTTTAATGTGGTTTCTCTTTACACCAAGATTCACATTAATGAAGTTGCAGATATTATTAGTTGCATTATAGATACCAACACATCCAAGTTGGTCGAGTTATGTTTGAATTCCACATTTTTCAGTTTTCAAGGTGAATTATATAAAAATACATTTGTAGTTTCCATGGGCTCCCTTCTCTTCCCTTTCGTATCCAACCTTTTCATGGAAGATTTTGAGACTAAGGCCTTAGCCTCCACACCTTTTCATTCAAAGCCTTGGAAACAATTTGTTGATGATACTTGTTTATTTGATCCCATGGTCATGATAAGCTGGAATCATTCAAACAACATCTGAATAATAAATCTCACTTTATCAAGTTTACTATGGATATTAAGAGTAATAGTAGCCTTCCTATCCTTCGTGTTCTTATTTATAGAGATTATGATGGGTCCATTTCACACCAGGTGTTTCGCAAAAAGATTCACGCATAGCAATACCTTCATTCTAAGTCCCATCATCATCTAACACAAAAATTCAGCGTGTTAAACACCTTTTCCACCAATGCTTTAAGTATTTCTGATGAGGGTCACCATAAGGAGGAATAAAACCCACCTATTGGATGTTTTCGTGAAAATTGGTTTTAAGAAATGTGAGGGAATTAAGGCTTTCCAAAAATCCAGCTAAGGTCCTACACCAAAAAGGGACCTTATAAATCATGTCCCCAAGGTTAAAATTCCTTATGTTCTAGGTACCAGTGAAAATATTGCTCACATTTTATGAAATAATCAAGTTTCTGCCTCCTTCAAACCAATAAATACCATTCAAGGTATGTTGAGGTAAGTCAAGGATCTTGTTGACCCTTCTAACATGAAAGGTATCTACTTAATTCCATGCTCGTGTGGTACTCCCTATGTTGGTGAAAAAGGTCGATTTTTTAAGAAAAGGATTCAAAAGCATATATATCACATTAAGCATCGTAGATCCCGCTCATCTACTCTTGTAGAGAATGCTGAGAAAACCAAGCATGATATTGAAGAGTTCATGATTATTGCTAAGATAAATCATTATTATCAGAGGAAGTTAAGAGAATCCATTGATATTGAAAAACACTCTAGAAATTTTAACAAAGATGATGGTTGGAAGATCAAGAAGAATTGGATTCATCCCCTTTCTTCTGGTTTTTCTTCCTCCTAAATCCTATCCCCCTCCTTTTCTAGTTTTGATTATGTTTATATTTATTATTATTTTTGGGTGATTTTAGTGTGTGTGTGTGTGTCTATATATATATATATATATATATATATATATATATATATCATTTAAATCATAATATTAATTTCCCTAATTTTTATATTTCTTTGCTTAAGATTTATTTACTATATATATATATATATATATATATATATATATATAACATTTTAACTCATAATATTAATTTCCCTAATTTTTATATTTCTTTTCTTAAGATTTTATTTACCCTTAATTTTAATTTATTGTTTGATTAATAATGATTTATTTAAAATAAATTGATATTACAGATATTTATTAATAATCTTAATTTTTTTTCCTTAATTTTTTTTACTAATAATTTATAGTTGTATTTTAATTAATATTATTGACCTATATTATTACTCCATATTATTGAATTTTTATATTTATCTCTTAATATTAATAACGGAGATTTATATTCCTTGGTATTAGGATTCTTTTGTATTTATTTATTATTATTATTATTATTTAAATTATTTCATATTTAAATCTTAATATAATTAACCTTTAAATTTGACTTAGGATATTTTTATTTTATTTTATTTATTTCCTAAGAACAATTTTTTTTTATTTTAAATCTTATCTTTTTTTTTATTATAAATTATCTAATGGATATTTTCTCTAACCTTTGACCGAATAATTTAGGGATTTTTCTTTTGTGCGATATTTTCGACTTTCCGGTGCCAGAATATCCTGGAAAATTGGCGGTGAAATCTTGTATTGTGTTATTTAAACTGGTTTTTTGACTGCATATATGGATTCAACACCATGAAAATCCCCATCAATCTTGTGATTTCAATAAATTCATGTCATATTTTAGAGAAATTAGACTGGAAATATACACCAGAAAAGCTTCCAAAAAGTATCACTAAAGACAACTCAATATTTTAGCTTATAAGAATTCCCTCGCTCTTTATTCCCCCTTAATATTATTAACCTTGAAATTTGACATAGTTTCCCCACCTCTAGTTTCTCTGACATTTGACTTAATCAATTATTATTATTTATTTCATAATGACTATTTTCTATAACCCTTGACCTAATCTTTGATCTTGTGGGAATTCTCTCCCCTTTTTATTTTCCCTATTGGATCCAATTATCTTCATCTAATTCGCTTCATGATGAACCACATTAGCTGGTTTAAAACACGTCGAAAATTCAAATGTTTTAAGTGATAGATACGGAAGACAAATATTTGAATAACTCTGCTCACAAAATCCTTCATTCATATATTCAAATATTAGTGTATTCAAACTTTGGGTTTTTAAAACCCATAGTTTTTCTCATGGTATTTGTTATAGGCCATTTTGTCAAATCTGGTCTATAGGCCTTCAAGCCATGATCATTCGTATCCTTGAACACCTTGTCATCATCCCTACAGAAAGCCCTAAGCACGACTCTCTCAAAACCCTGAATTTCTACACTTAACTGCTTCATTTAAGTGTTTTTTAGGCACAATGGACCCTGGCCCTTTAGGGACCAACGCTCAATAATAGGTTGGCCCTCTCTGGACCTACGTTGACCACCAATAGGTTTCTCCTTGCTGGGGTGCTATGATTCTAGAAATTTTGGAAAAATTAAAAGAATCTTGAAGCTTCCTCTTCCAGAAGCTTCCAAAGGTTGTTCTAACTATTTACCTTAGATAAAAGTCTCGAATCCTATCCTATCCTATCCTACCTTGGATATTTCACCCCTTATCTCTTGAGCTCATCCTCCCATAAAGAGTGGATCTCAAGCCTGGATTGGTAAATGGATAAGAATTCCTAAACTACCATCCTCTCCTATATATTTACTGCCATCCACTAGCTAGAGGTTCGATTTTGGAGATAGATTCTACCCTTATGTTATTGTTGTGAGAGTCATTATTACATGCATCAGGGTGACATAGAGGTACACTTTGTGGCAAGGAAGGACAAGTCAACTTAGAGGAGCTATTCTACAAGATCAACTCCTATATTTGGTTGTAACTCTCTCCATTTATATTCATACAAAGAGTTCATTGTTTTCTTATATGTGATGTTATGATTTCATGTGTTTCGATGCCATGTTGATTCATTGAATGAAGTGATTGGATGATGCTACATAGATGTCGTAGATTGTTGTTTTGTATTTTTTAGTTGTGTAGGTTATAATTATAGCGATTTGAGCTAGGATTGGAGCATACAAGAAAAGAGAGGAGTGAAGCTTACGATGCATTCCAGGTAGGTTTCATCCCATTGTCCATTTACTTTAAGGAAAAATTTAATTTCTCTTCGTTCTGTTGTTCTATACTAGGCCATCAAGTCCAGGGAAGACATTTTTGTCCACAGTTGTAGATTTCGTACACAAAATTAGTGACTCCACTGGGGAATGATGTTTTCCCTTGGTGGTTTCCTTATCCTTCGTGTTTTTTCTACCTCTTATTTATACCTTCATTGTCTTACTCATTCAACAATATACCTAGGAAGACCTTTCATTGAGTTTCAATTGCAGTTTTTGTGTCAGAACCTTGCATCCATTAATCGACGCTCCCTCTGGTCTACAGACAAAGTGTTTCAATGCTCCTCAACCTTCTATTTGACTACGTTTCAGTGCACCCCATCCCTCTTTGTGCCTATGTTGCAGAGCAATGGTTCCCTTTCAACACCCATGTTGACCCTTGCTTCTTGCACAAATTTTCTTTTGTTTGATTTTCTCTTTGTCCAGATTTGTTTTGGCTTCTCTTCCTTGAGTCTCTAAGTGTATCGTGGTCTCTCAGAAGCCTCCATTTTGTTTTATTTTGGTTTAAAGTTCCTTTGATAAGGATTTTTTATATTTTCCTTTTTATCGTTAGGTCAGTAGCGAAATAATTTGTTTGATCATTCAATGCTTGAATGAATTGGTGTTCTAGTCATCATTCTGAAAAGTTTTGTTTTATCAGTGATTAGACATGAATCTTAGTTTTCATCATAATTGAAAATAAAAATATATTTTTATTAGAATAAAGGGTTTTGTGTTTGCATCAACATTGGAATAGTTGCATTAAAATGGAATTTTACTTAATGTATTGTTTGTTGCATTTTGTATGATGTATACTCTTTGTATCTGCCCTCCTTTAGATGTATTTTCATTGAAAGTGAAATATTTCATTCCTTCATGCTAACTTGCATTTTAGGGAGCTAGGGTGAAACTTGCAGTGAGCCCTAAAACTGAAACTTAACTGAAGATAAATATTGAAATTTATTGAATCAACCTAAGGAGAATTTGTAACATTAACACAAAAATTTAGAGGTCTAGGCTAGAGACATGTTTCGGTGTCGTTAAATGTAGGAGCTGTTATTTTTTTCCAGCATTGCATCTCGAGGGTGATATCTCGTTCCACATATCTACGTGTATAGGATTGTTCTCCACATACCTTTGAGTATATTGGATGTTGCTCCACGCATGATAAGTATATGGGAACACTCTCATCGAACGATTATGCATTAGACAACACTACTTCATACTGCACTTCCACATATCGTCGAGTATATTTTGGAAGTCCACACTAGTTTTCTATCCTCACCTTAGGTAACCGAGTCAGTCGCCTTGTACACTATGATACATTGAACACAAGATTCAGGGAGATTTCCTGTCCGTATGTAAATCCTTGGTTCACCAAGGTGGTATATTGCAGTTCACATTTACTTGGTAAACCATTTTTCCTAGTTACCCCTATTTTTATTTTTATTTTGTGTATTTAATTTATAAAATCAAATAATTGACCACGAATAAAATCCTCACTGTGGAACCACTCCTTAGTATATCTTAGGTTGAGACTAATGGCGACATTCCCTGAGTCTACCATTCAAGGAAACACCTCTAATGGGAATCCTGGTCCTTTTCCTCCTTTTCGAAATATTGGTGCTCCTTATATGGAAACATTTTCCCTTTCTATATTTACCATTGGTTTTCCATTTTGGTTGTCTTCAACCCTCATGGTTTTGAATTTCCAAACTTCTCCTCAACCAAGTGGTCCTCCACCTGAACCAGTTGATCCTAATGTTGACCCTTTTCCTTCTTCGCTTTTTCGGCCTTCTTCCTCTTCATCTAGTGAAAGCCTCAAAGTTAGTAACTAGGTGGATAAGAAGAAGATGAAAAGGACGGAGAAGAAGAAGTAAAATAAGTAGGGGGGGGGACAAAGCCAACATTTATACGAATGAAACTAGTATGGGAAAACCTTCCTATTAACCCCAAAAATTTAAATTCCCTTGCATGTTATGTAAGGGTGACCACCTTCTTAGAGATTGTCTTGGTATTCGAAATATACTAGAAGTGTGGTATACATGCTCACATTATCCTTTGTCATCATCCTCTGGAGATCATGCTCATGATAAACCCTCAACTAGTGATAGTAAGGTCCATGGGAAAAATGTTAAAATTAAGTTTCCCTATAGGTTATGTGAAGGGAATCATCCTATTCACATTTTTCCTTATATGGATGAATCCTCAAAAGTGTTGGAAAACCTTAAAAATTTGCAACCTTGTCTTCTAGATGTTTATCGAAAGATTTCTCTCAATCCTCCACTAGTTTACGAAGTGATTGATCAAAATATTGATGAAGTGATTGATCAGAATTTGTCTCCGAAAAATCCCACTCTCTCTGAACATGAATCCCATGATTCCATTCCCAACCAAAAATTTGTTGAGAAAATGGTTAACTCGATTCCATCTTCAGTTGATCGTAATTTTCCCGTAGAGAGTGAGTCTCATACCGCTCAAGTTATTCTCATCTATTCAGGTTCCAATGAACAAGGGGGAATTTCTCCCATTCCCATGGCACAAGGGGGAAATCATCCTATTCCCACACCACTGGGGAGAATTTCTCCCATTCCCATAGCACAAGGGGGCAGTTCTCTCATTCCCACGACACCCCCTCTAAGTAGTATGGTCACTTCCTTTGATTGGAGTTAATTGGAAGGATACCGTCTTCCTCCTTACGTGCCCTTCCAGATCATAGTACAAGCTTATAATATGAACATACTGGCATAGTTATAGATGAAGGCGTGTATGTTAGGTATTTTTTCCTCAAATAATTTGACAAATTTAGGTTCTTCGTATCTTGTGCCCATTACCCATAATATGTTGGATTTTAATAGAGGAACCAATCAACTGTTAGGGATCTTTACTTAGTTTCCTATTATTTTGGGAGGAAATCATGTATATAAACATGTGATGGTAGTTCAATGCCCTTTGGATGTTAATTTAATCCTTGGGTGTGACTATGTTTATGACATGGGAGCTCTTGTCTCTTCACTCTTTCATGTGATGCATTTCTCGGATGAAGGAAGAATTGTGACCATTGATTATCTTTCATTCATTGGTCCTAATTTGAATCACAATCAACAAAATTCCCTAAATTATCCTTATATGAAAGTGGTATCTCCCCCACCACAAATTAATTATGTGGCAACATGTTCCATGTCTGCATCAACTGATGATCTAGTAGGTGAAGTAGTCCACCATGTACTAGGGGAATTGGAGATTGATATTTCCATTAGATCCCTTGATATGTATCCATTCAATAGCATTTTATTCCATATGATGAGAACCTCTTGGAATCCATGACCTCATGGAGGTCGTGATCAAGGTTCCTAGAGCATAGTTCCTTGTCTTGTGTCAAGCTAGTTAAAAAAATGAATCAAGTTTCTTCAGAGAAAAGTTATTTTTCCTGTGTCAAGCTCCTTAAAAAATGAAACAAGGTCCATCAGAAGAGTTCATTTCCCTGTTTCAATATCATTCAAAAATGAAATAGACCCCTTCCAATTCAATTCTTTTATTAGATCTTTTAAATTCCTAGTCAAGTATTTCACTTGATATTGTAAATGAACCTTCATTCCATCCACTTGTTAGTAGCCAGTAATCTACTTAGGTGAATGAAATGAAGCTTGGGGGGCATGTAACTTGAATTGAGTCATTATGCTGGGGGCATGCAAACTCATTTCAAGCATAGTTTTCCTCTATTTCAAGCTTGTGTAAAAATGAAACCATTCTCATCCTATCCCTCCTGATTGCCATTTTTATCAGCTTGATTTTTTTCAAATTAGCCTTTTTTTTCTCATTCCATCATCACCATCTGCTTGGATGACCATAATCTTTCACTTGGTTGTGTTACCATTGTTGGAAATATGATGCAGAGTGTTGTCCTTGATGGCAACCCACTGAATGAAGATGAAGACATGTGACTGTTGACATGTGTTGTCCTTGATGGCAAACCACCTGATGAAGTTATTCTTGACTTGATGGACTTGGTAAATGATGTAAATATGATGTGATATGATGTTTGTTGACAATATGATGCTAAGTGTTGTCCTTGAAAGGAAACCCTCTTAATGAAGATGATGACAACTTACTTGGTGAAGTTGTGCTTGCCAGAATATGTTCTTGATAAGCTAAATATGATGTATCTACAGTGTGTACAGAAGGCAGTGAAGAAAAGCAGTCAGCATGTGCTCAATCTTGATGAAAAAGTATGTCTCTATGAATACGCGGATATGTCTAGGGGAAGTCGCGTATGCACGCGGGAAAGAACGTGATAAGTCGCGTATGTGAAAAAGCGCTCAAAAAGTGCAAAAACAGGGGCCCGTGGGTATCAAGACTCATGGTATTGATTTGGCTCGTGGTATTGAAGGCTCATGGTATTGCTTTGGCCCGTGGTATTGAAGGCTCATGGTATTGCTTTAACCCATGGTATTGAAAAAGGATAAACCTATATAAGGAGAAGAAATTCATTGTGCAAATCATGAGTGTGGGAGCAAGATGTCTGAACTTGAATGAATACTTCTCTGTGAAGTATATATGTATGGAAAGGGTAAAGGATTGATGATAGATCTGAATCTATGATGCACCAATGAAGAAATGATGAAGCGGGATATCTAGATCTGAAATGTATCTGTATTTGCTAGATCTGTTTATGGAGTGATTGGATCTGTGATGAGGCGAACATCTGTCTGAAGTAAAGGGTTGAATCTGAACCGAATGTCTGATCTGAAGAAGTATGCAGCTCTATAATGGTTAAAGATCTATACGCGAGTTTGCTGAAGAGGAAGCGCGTATATACGCGGCTTCGCTGAAGAAAAGGAGCGTATGCGCAGTGAAGTGTATACAGATGTATACACTGGTTGATGTGGACGAAAGCGCGTATATACGCGACATCAGAGAAAGGAAAGCGCGTATGCAAACTAGGGTTTGCTGAAGTAAAGGGTATGAAATATCTGATCTGTTCTGTTGTGTTTCTGCTATCTGATCTGTGTTGATAAGTATCTGTTGGTAATGTATGTTTGTGCTTAAAAGTATGGAAAGGGTCCAGTCTGAAAATATGATGAAATGTGGCCTGCAAGTGGTGTTCTATTGAAGTTGTTGGATCCAATGTGAAAATTGATGAAACGTGGTCCAAGGTGGTGCTGAGGGTTGTAGCCTTCAGTCAGGGGGTTGTAGCTCCCTTCCAGGTGAGGCTGGTAAACAAGATCGGGGGTCATAGCCCTTCCAGAGAGGCCGGTAACGAGTCGTGGTTGGAGCTCCTTCAGAGAGGCTGCCACTGTTTGTGTGGGTGCCTCGCGTGTCAGCCGTCCGCGCTAAAGACATATAAAAGTTGTAAGATGTTTTCTTATAATAAAATATTGAAGGCCGAGTAAACGTTACGGCGGGTTTTCCCGGACACTTGGGTTTCCACCTAAAAATCAAGGTGTTCATAAAAGGAGGCCAGGTGATGGTTTATTCTGTTCTTACTGCACATGTTTACTGTTTATAGAACATCTAATGAATGAATGATGGAATGATATAAGTGAAGAACTAATGGCATAATTAGATCTCCGTGTATACGCGAGTTTTATGAAGGATATCCACGTGTATACGCTAGTTGGCTTCAACAAAGTAGCGTATGGGTTTTAAAGGAATGAAAAAAGTAAAAAGTTTTGAATATGCAGTAAATACTGATTCACCCCCCCCTCTCAGTATTTTTCCCAACAATTGGTATCAGAGCAGGTCCTTGTGCAGAAGCTTGATCGCTTAAAGGAGATCCGTCGCAATGGGAAGTCAAGAAGGAGTAATGTCTATAAAGCCACATCTATTCAATGGAAGCAATCTGATATTCTGGAAGGTACGAACAAAAGCATATCTGCAAAGTCTTGGTGCAGATGTATGGGCAATCGTGGAAGAAGGTTATCAATATCCGACAAGTATTCCTACTGATGCAGCTGAAAGGAAGAAGTATGAAATCAATGCCAAAGCAGTGAATGTCTTATTGGGAAGCATGTCTGAATCAGAATTTGCTAAAGTGATGCAGCTACATTCAGCAAAATAAATATGGGACAAAATCATTCTAAGCTATGAAGGAGACACAAAGGTAAAAGTGCAAAACTCCAAACTCTTAGAATTGAATATGAAAATTTGAAGATGCATAGTGATGAAAGTGTTGCCAGTTTCTTTCTTCGTCTAGATGATATTGTAAATCGGATGAGAAATTTGGGTGAAACCATGGCTGATACTACTCTGGTAGAAAAGGTCTTGAGATCTTTGACTTCAAAATTTGACTTTAAAGTTTCAGCTATTGAAGAAAGGCAAGATCTGCAATCGCTTACTATTGTTCAATTACATGGTACTCTGACTGCTTTTGAAATGAGACAAGGAGGTCCTTCTCAAGTAAGAGAAGCTGCTTTTAAGGCATCTACAAAAGGAAAGGAAAAGGAAGTTGTCAAATAATCCAGCTATATATCCGATGAAGAAGAAGCGAATTTCGTGAGAAAGCTCCAACTGGGTACTGGAAGATTCAAAGGTAAGCTTCCCTTCAAATGTTTTGAGTATGGAAAAGTTGGTCACTATGCTGCTAAATGTCCTTATAGAGAAAATCATGGTAAAGGGAAACAATTTGAAAAGAGAAAGAGTTATTATGCAAAAGAAGATGATGATGAAGTGTCTAGTGAAGATGAAGAAGATTCTGACCATGATCTGAAAGTGCTCATGGCAAAGAAGAAAAAGAAGAAGCCTACTCGAAACAAGGAGATACCTCAGAAATCATGTATAGCAAAAATTGAAGAAGATGAACCAGAAGTTTTTGACAAAGCTCTACAAATACTCATGGAAAAGAAGGAAAAGAAGAAGGCCACTTGTAATACTCTTCTTTGTGCAAACAATAGTGAAGATAGTAAAGTTGTGGAAGCTATCAAGATCAAAGTTGAAGAACAACAAAAGGAAATTGATACGAAAGATTCTATTTACAAAGAGATGACCTCTCAAATGAAAGATCAAATAGAAATGTTGAATGGACAAGTGGACAAGTATCAAAGGTTTCATACTTATGCATCCAATCGAATTAAAGAACTAGAAGCAGATCTTGAAAAATCAAGCAAGAAGAATGAAGGACTTGAAGCTGCAATCATCTCTCTGCAGGCAGATCTAGAAGCATCAAGTAAGAAAAATGAGGAACCTCTACAATCATTTCAAAAGGAAGGCCTTGAAGCAGAAATCATATCTCTCAAAGAAGATATGGAAAAATCAAATAAGAAGAATGAAGAGCTAGAACAAACATGTGAAGAAAACGAAAATTGGTTGAAAGAGGAGATCCTAAATCTGAAGGATCAAGTAGAATATGGAAGAAGGAAAGAAGAAAGCATGACAAAGCAATGTCAAGCCTTGGAGGTTGAGGTAAACATTCTCAAAGGTAAATTAGAAGAAAAGGTTAAACTTTTGAGGTTTCAAGATAGTACTAACACTTTGGACAATATTCTAAGTAATCAAAGGTCTCCCGCTATCAAACTTGGTCTTGGTTTCCATGAAACTGTTAAAGGTGAATCTAGCTCACAAGGAAGTGCTAAAAATTCAGAGGATGTCAATGCAAAACCTGAAGTGTTAAAAGAAATAAAATATCAACCAACAATCATGAATTCTCAAAGGAATTCATTCAAGAACGTTGAATGTTTTAAATGTCATAATTATGGGCATGTTGCAGCAAATTGCAGGAGCAGATCATTTCAGCCACAAACAAACAAGTTCTACTCAGAAAGGTACACTAGCTTCTTCAGGGGATATTGTTTTTCATGTAACAAGTATGGACATAAAGCAGTTGATTGTAAAAGGAGGAAGAATAGAAATACTCATTATGATTCTTATGTTTATTTCTCTGGCCACATGAGATGTTATGCTTGTAACAAGTATGGACATGTAGAAAAAGAATGCAGGATGAACAGATCTGGGAAAGTGGACGATTTTTAGCACAAAGTTGGAAAGCTCAAGAAAATTTGGAAAATGAAGGAGGACCGATCAGAAACGTAGGGAATTCAGACCCTACTGCAGTCATCCGCTTCTGAAGCTTACTTCTCTGATTGACTGCAGGAATGATGTGGGATACATTATGAGATTTAGTAATGTATCGTCACAGGGGGAGCAATGCATGATGACTCTCATGGTTGATTTGATTACTCTGGTTATGTTTACTTCTGACAGCGCATCTGATGTGGAAAGGACAGGTACAGGAGGTACAAACTCAGGAGGAAATGAAGGAAGATGAAAATTTTCTATGCTTCACTTTCCATACGCGGGTTCTATGAAACAAAGTCACGTATACACGCGAGTTCCAGCTGACACAGCCGCGTATGCATTGATGATGAGAAAATTTATCTGATAGCTGAGGATCTGGAGCAGAGGTCCAGGGGGAGCATCAGTCTGACTGCTGATGATTGCACTGTTAGCATTATTCTGGTTATACTCATGATAATGAAATGATACATGGGTTCTTGTGTTGAAGATTATGGATGAATCCTGGTTGCTTTATGATGAAGAGCATTTGTTGTTGAGATGAAAGTCTTATAATTCAGAAATGAGGACAGATCATGCAGAGATTGTTGCTAATAACTTACTGTTGAAGGTGTTTCAGATTGCACAAGTTAAGGAAGAGCACTGGTTTAGGGGGAGTAGCAGGTTGATGATTGCATTGTTGGCAATATGGTTGCTTATTCTTTGGTCTTTATGATACTCATGCTCAAATGATGATGACTTGGTACATGGATTATTATGATGAGACTTTGAGCCCTGGTTGTTGATAAGTATCTTTTGTACTCACACATGGATGAGTTGGATGTCATTTGATTCATAAATAAATCATGCAGAGTTTGTTACTATGGTTGAGAGATATTTTTCCTTCATATGTTACTTCATGTTAAATCTTGAAGATCATGGTGATGTTGGACCACATGGATGATTACTTGACACATATTTGAAGATGTTGTTTTGGTATGATAATCTCTCTTGGAAAGATTGTATTGATGCTGCAAAGAATATGAAGGCTTGGTTACTAATGTGCTTATGCTACAACCGTTGGATGACGCTTGAAGACACAACTGCATTGTTCTATCTATCTATAGTCTAGGGAAGCATTCAAAAGAAGCTGAACACTGTCTTTTTCTCAAGAGGATCAGATCTGGTTAAAATATAGAAGATGGCATTGGATACGCGGATTTCATGAAACACAGTCGCGTATATACACGAGTTCCTGCATAGAAAACCGCGTATGTCTGATTGCTGACAAATTTTTGCTTGGAGTCAGCTCTCTTCAGCGCAACTGCAGTGCTGTTTGGTATCTCTGATACTATTTGGTATCTCTGGTGGTGTTCCAGTTCTCATAATTCTATTCCTAAATGTTTTGATAAAGATGCCTTGATGATTTGTTGGTGAAAATGTTCAGGATGCACAAACTAAGGGGGAGCCTTAGTCATATGGAAAGGATGCTTGGATGCACGGATTCAGGGGGAGCATTAGCTCTGCTGAGTATAATGCATTGTTGACATTATGATGGTTCTGAAATATGTTCTCTTTCTTGAGGACTTTCTGGTGTTGGTCTTAAATGGTCATTTTTGTAATTTGTTGAAAAGGTCTTGTTGAGACCCATGATGTAAAATTGTAATATTCAGTCATGTAAGGAATTGTCATTTTTGTAAACCCACTTGGTTGGGTAGCTGAGTTGCAATGTGTAAACCCACTTGGTTGGGTAATTGAGTCTCTTATGTAAATCCACTTGGATTGGATATTTGATGTAAGTATGAGTCTTTGGTGATAGGAAGTTCATAGAGTCATGTACTTCATTTAAAATTTGTTTAAAGATTCAGCATGAACTCAGGGGGAGCTTGGTCACTTCAGTATATATCAGATCTGCAGAACGTTTCTTCCACATGAGGAGAAAAAGGGGAGAGTATGTTGGTTTTTGATCCGCCCTTTGCCCTTGATGTCAAAGGGGGAGAGTGACATGGTGTTTGAATGAAGAGAAAGAATTGAGAGAGTGACATGGTGTCATGGTATTCTTAATGTACCTATCTGTTGTGGTGATCAAACACCATCGTGGTTGCCATCAAGTCCAAAGGGGGAGATTGTTGGAAATATGATGCAGAGTGTTGTCCTTGATGGCAACCCACTGAATGAAGATGAAGACATGTGACTGTTGACATGTGTTGTCTTTGATGGCAATCCACCTGATGAAGTTATTCTTGACTTGATAGACTTGGTAAATGATGTAAATCTGATGTGATATGATGTTTGTTGACAATATGATGCTAAGTGTTATCCTTGAAAGGCAACCCTCTTAATGAAGATGATGACAACTTACTTGGTGAAGTTGTGCTTGCTATAATATGTTCTTGATAAGCTAAATATGATGTATCTACAGTGTGTACAGAAGGCAGTAAAGAAAAGAAGTCAGCATGTGCTCAATCTTGATGAAAAAGTATGTCTCTATGAATACGCGGATATGTCTAGGGGAAGTCGCGTATGCACGCGGGAAAGAACGTGATAAGTCGCGTATGTGAAAAAGTGCAAAAACAGGGGCCTGTGGTATTGAAGACTCATGGTATTGATTTGGATCGTGGTATTGAAGACTCATGGTATTGATTTGGCTCGTGGTATTGAAGGCTCATGGTATTGCTTTGGCCCGTGGTATTGAAAAAGGATAAACCTATATAAGGAGAAGAAATTCATTGTGCAAATCATGAGTGTGAGAGCAAGATGTCTGAGCTTGAATGAATACTTCTCTGTGAAGTACATCTGTATGGAAAGGGTAAAGGTTTGATGATAGATTTGAATCTATGATGCACCAATGATGAAGTAGGGGATCTAGATCTGAAATGTACTTGTATCTACTAGATCTACTTATGGAAGGCTTAGATCTGAAATGAGGCGAACATCTGACCAAGAAGGGCTGAATCAACCACATGTCCGATCCGAAGAAGTATACGATAAGGGTTAAAGATCTATACGCGGAAGTTTGCCGAAGAGGAAGCGCGTATATACGTCGTTTCGCTCGAAGAAAAGGAGCGTATGCGCAAGGAAGTGCAAGGCGCATGTATACACTGGTTGATGTGGACGAAAGCGCGTATATACGCGACATCAGAGAAAGGAAAGCGCGTATGCAAACTAGGGTTTGCTGAAGCAAAGGGTATGAAATATCTGATCTGTTCTGTTGTGTTTCTGCTATATGATCTGTGTTGATAAGTATCTATTGGTAATGTATGTTTGTGCTTAAAAGTATGGAAAGGGTCCAGTCTGAAAATATGATGAAATGTGGCCTGCAAGTGGTGTTCTATTGAAGTTGTTGGATCCAGTGTGAAAATTGATGAAACGTGGTCCAAGGTGGTGCTGAGGGTTGTAGCCTTCAGTCGGGGGGTCGTAGCTCCCTTCCAGGAGAGGCTGGTAAACGAGATCGGGGGGTCATAGCTCCCTTCCAGGAGAGGCTGGTAAACGAGTCAGGGGGTTGGAGCTCCCTTCCAGGAGAGGCTGGTAAACGAGCGCAGGTGGGTGCCTGCGTGCTGGTCAAGTCTGCGCCAGCACATATGTTGTAAGATGTTTTCTCTATAATAAAATATTGAAGGCCGAGCAACTGCAGCGGTGGTTTTCTCCCGACTTGGGTTTCCACCTAAAAATCCTGGTGTTCATGTGTGATGCTTTGTGTGATGGTTTATTCTGCTCTTACTGCACATGTTTACTGTTTATAGAACATCTAATGAATGAATGATGGAATGATATAAGTGAAGAACTAATGGCATAATTAGATCTCTGTGTATACGCGAGTTTTATGAAGGATATCCGCGTGTATACGCTAGTTGGATTCATAAAAGTAGCGTATGGGTTTTAAAGGAATGAAAAAGTAAAAAGTTTTGAATATGCAGTAAATACTGATTCACCCCCCCCTCTCAGTATTTTTCCCAACAACCATTTCCTAAGGAACCAATGTGTTGAGTGGTATTATTAACCAACCTCTTGACTTTTGCGTGTTTTGAGCAGTTCCATCATGACCAGAACTAGTTGCTATAATTTTATACCACTTTTTTCTCAAGGAGGGGTATTCTTTCAGCTCTTTTTAGACTCCCAAACCATGAAAAGGTTTTTGAGAAATTTTCCTTTCGATCTTGTTAAAGTAAATAAAAAGACATCTACTCAATATAAGTTTAACCCTTTTTTGGACTGAGATAGACTACTTACAAAAAAGGAATACCTTAGTCAATCATGGCTAAGAGGTTCTCTTGGGTATTGTTTTCTGCCTTTTTAGACTCAAGTGACTCTCTACGAAAATGAAGCTTTGGATTTTTTTTTTCCTCTTTTTCAAATTCTCTAAACATGAAAAATATGTTGATTTTTACCCTCGTTGGACTCATTAAAACATCAAATAGAAATGGAATCGCCGAACATTATGTGATTGAACCACTCCTTCTCAGGTTTCATTAAACATAATCGAATGGATTCATCTAAAGGATGAACTCACAAATCAAGAATATATTTTCCTCCTTGAGCTTGTTAAAAAATAAAGAGGTACTAACCAACAATGGTTGATGAAATTGGTAAAACAAGGTACTCCACTTGTTAATGGCAGTGAGTTGATCATTAACATGACACTCTTCCACTTCATCTCCATGGCTATTTGGTTGGTAATTTTTCTTGTCTTTTAGTTCATCACACATTTTCAAAGCCTTCGTTTTTGGTTTTGGGTCAATGCTACCAAATCCATTCAGTTTCATTGATGCATTCAATAGAATTCATTCAATTGATATTTGGTACAATAATTTTAAGGCTTCATTCCATGTCTATCATTCCTGATCAAGTTCCATATCAACATCATTCTATCTCAAATCATGATACTTGTTTCAAGTCATTGATGAGGGATACATCAAGGCCCTCCTGCGTCGATTACTGCTTGTCGACATCAGCTCATTATCTAGGAATTTTACTTAGAAACACCCTTTAGTACCTTGGCGCTTGCATACATAAATGGAAAGTATCCTTGCTCTTAGCGACATTTTTACATCAATGGCCCTTGACCAATAGATTCTTTGTGGTGTTCGACTTCAACTCATTCATTCGCACCATATGGATTGTATCGAAGTACCTTGACAACTATTAACATAATCAATGATTTCTCTCATGTCTATTAATGACTTGCATCATTGGTGGGTATAAATATGGTGTCTACCATGTTCGACGTTAGCTCATTGATTTCCATGGTTATAATTGTACATTGGACGATTATGTGAACGAGATAAGAAGACCCAAATCTAGTTCCATACATTTGGGCAGAGAGTTCAGGATTAATACAAGATTAAAAAGTATTATGAATATGATCATAAAGATAGTCATCCAGTCATGGGTCCACCCTTTTTCATCAATGGACGTGTCTTTTCATCATTGTATATGTGTAATATCCCAAAATGGGAATACACAGAAAAGCCTATTGGAATAACGCTCTCTTCACAAATTGGTGCACTGAAATGAGTTTCCAGCTCCTGGATCCCTTAGATAAGTGGATCTAATGTCTAAATCCAAAAGGAGAGAAAAATAAAATCAAACTAGGTGAGGTAAATAGACCTCCCACCACCTATTATGGCTGAAAACACCCAAAGAATGGGGTTGCAGTCATGCACAACAATTCTGCTTCAGAAATAATGTAGTCCCACTGAGTTAAAGTAGAAGAAAAATATGGAGGCTGAATAATTACATATAAATCAGTAAAACGGATCTATAATGTGGCCCATACAGTGTACAAGAGAAAAATAGAAGATTTACAAGAAGAAACCCTCAATATTGAGGTGTTGCAACAACATATTAAGACTGCAAAGTTTGACAACATTATTTCATGGGCTGAAGCAGTTGTATATTAAATTTCAAATCTAGAATAGATCTGTGTACAAAATGATAGATATATATCATATTTCTACACTAGACGAGTTCTTCTACATATTCCCCTTGGGGTTTTGAGCAAAACATGAAAGTACAGGAGTAGATCTGAGATCTAGAATTAGAGATCTGCAACAATATTAAGAAATTCTGCAGTAAATAGAATCATAATTAAATCAGATCTGAAACAAACATGGATTCGATGGCCAATCCATGGATCACCACAGTGAAAGGGAGAGTCCTATCACCAGAGATCTCTCCTCCAAAATGTAGTCAAAACACCCTAAAACTGAATATTTGCAAATAACATAGTTATGGAAGGAAAATTGTGCTACAGGCTCTAGCACTGGTTTGGCCTGATGCCAAGATCTAAAATGGTAGCTCCAAGGATCTAGAATCCTCTTGCCAATGGGATAGAAGGTTTTCCCACTAAAAATATTCTCTAGATCTGCCTAGATCTGAGTAGATCTAGCCTCCAATTGTTGCAACTTACAAAGACAACCAAATCCTCAACAAGATCTGAATTGTGGTTGGAAGATGAAGCTTGGCCAACTGCCTGATAGTGGACAAGATGTACAAGATTCCTCCAAGAGCTTCTCAATGGAAGAGGTTTGATTCCCGACCGGGAACACCCTAGTGCTAAACAACACTATTCTCAGCTAAACAGCCAGAGAATGAGGGATGTCTAAACAGACAATACCTTTAGAAATATCAAATCATCAACCCCCTCCTTGGTGTCCTCCTCTTTCTTTTATAATGTGGAAATATTGTCAAACCCTAAACCATCTTGATGAATTAGCTTCATTCACATGAGTGGCCTCCAACATGAATTGCGATGTGCCTCTAGGAGATAGATTGCATCTGGACAACTCTGTTGATTTGGTCTTGTTGACCCAGTCAAATGATCCAGCCTCTTTCCCACTTAAGTTTGTTTATGAAAATAGCTCAGATTTAACTTTTTTCACATTGAGCATAGATTTATTTTGCTGTTTAGGAGTTTTATTGATCCTCCTTCACAATTTTATTCATGAGACAGAAAATTTAAAGAAAAATTATATATTCCCATTAGCTTGGCTAATTAGGAATATTACAGTCCTCCCCTCCAAAATGCTGCTTGTCCTCAAGCAACTGATAGGGTCAGTGCTACAACACTTCTCCTTCCCCATTGATGACACCATCAAGGATCCAGCTCTCTGCATAAGTCGAGTGTTCACAAATCCATCCTTCCATGAGTTGTCCCTTCAAATTCATTATGAGATGTACATGATCCATCCCAAAAAGAGTCAATAAATTTACTGAAAAAAACATGGCTGAACCCCTACTCTCCCTGAAATATGTAGCAAAGTATACAAAGAGAGTCTCCATCCCATGTGGTACACACATGCCTCCTATTCTTCCTCTATACAAATCCAAAAATAGGACAAGTACATCATCCATGTATGGAAGCAAAATTACAATTACATAAACATAAATTTGAACAAGAGGAGGTCAGTCATAATCCAACATATGGTACCAGCACTGGGCATCTCCTGCCTACATCAGGTCAAGATGTGGTAAGTGGTATTCCCATCACTTACTTGCTGCCCATGTTACCTCAGTATGGCTGAAAGTGTGAGATAATTTTGGTGCCTTAGGGAAGCACCCATCATGATAGAGAATCTCCCTTTTTTCATCAAGGCAGTGGCCAAATTTAGAAATTTGAGTGGCCCACAGTTTGCCAGGAGATTTACATGATATATCACTCCTCCTTGGAGCCATGGCCTACATAAACATGGTGAAATAATATGTATAATGAGCAAATAAAACTTGACTTACATAATCAGATTCCTCACCATTAATACCTCTCATACACATGGAGTTGTGCATGGATCTTCCTCCTCTTCCCAAAGAAGGAAGAGATGGCTGAAATAACCCCTTTATGGAGTAATGTTGTTGCCCCAACTCCACATACTTCATGCATCTTTGAAAATGCTGATACAACTCTTCTTTCAAGCCTTCCTAATCAAATCTTAAAACATAACTCTTTGTAAGCTCTTTGTAGTATCTTCTACTTAAGCTTGGAAGCTCTAGACAAGAATATTTAACCATAACGATATATGACCTCTTCTTGTAATAAATAGCCCTCTTCATGTAGCTGGTCATCAAGTATCATACAAGTGTGTAGATCATTGGAATAATCCACTAGAAGTTGGGATTTCCAATACAGATCTAGACTGCCCAACAATGAGAGTGTAGATGATGCATCAACAGGAATATCTGTCATGTTGTTGATCTCCTCCTTGACATCTCCAATGCCAAAGGTGTGTGTTGGAAGGCTGATCCTTCCATTTTTCTCCTCCCACAACAGAGATCCACATAGGAGAGCGGGTGGTGATGATAAGGGAACATGATCTCCCTTCTTCTTGAGCTTGCCCAAGCCTCCCAGCGTTGTAGCTTTGCCTTCTAATGCTCCAATCCTTCTTGAATTCATGATTCGAGCATCAAGATGTGAACACCCTTCTCCATTCTCTAACCTACCTATGCATATCTATGTGATATCATTTATAGGGTTCACCTCATGACTGTTTGTATTCCACAGGGAATTCGAAGTGAACATCCATGACTCTTTGACTTCCACCTTCTCATTTATTTCCTAGAATTTTCAGAAAAATATAAAAATGCGTATACATTTCAATATTACAGTGGGATATTTCTTTGCCTCCAGAGACTTGCCTTTGCATCACAAACAATATAAAATCAATTAAAACATTTACATTTACATTTGCATTTGATATATCTCATTCAACCCTTTCAGTTCTTGGCTCACTGTGTGCTTGTCTTTTCTACTGTTGTAGTGTAACAATTCTGCATACCTCTGTTTACTGCAACTCTGTGTACCTTTGCATATCAGATCTTATTTCTTCTCTCATCACACCTTCAGATTTTATTACAAAACTTTCTTCAATTCTCTTTTTCATATAAATCTGCATTTTTAGGTAATAGCCCAAATAGTTTTAAATTTGGCAAACTCAATAATTTCAATAATGATGCAAAAGCTAATAGTATCTCAAATATTTGATTTGAGATCTGTTCATAACACTCTTATGGCTTATGAAAATCATACATATGGTTTCATCCATATTTCAATCTGCCTATACAATTAACCCAGATTTTTGAAGGAGAGGGTCATGTTAGGCCCTTCTATTACTAGTGTAGTCCCTTCATAATATTCCCCGACATTTCTCGCATCAAAAAGTACTAGAAGGCATTGTGAACCTCTTAGGTTGATACATAAAGACAAATACACAAAGAATGGAAGAACGAATCTACACAACCTTAGCAAAGTACTCTTGGATCGTATTCTCTTAACACACAACAAGCATGGCTGGACACAGTTCCTAGATTTTGAGAACACAACCTTTAGATGTTGAATATGCCGAAAAATAGGATATCTACAAAATACGTGTCCCGATGCCAAGAAATAGCTAGGAAGGAAGAATAAATCAAGAAAGCGCCCTAAAGGTTGGAAATTTCCACAACATTTGCCCAAAGATGAAGAGGATGAAGAAGAAATGCACCCTCCCCACCAATGAGGAAATCCATAATCCACAAGAAAGTGAAGAAAATGAGGAAGGAAATCGTGAATTTCCAGGAATCCCAGCCCCCACAATGCGGCCAGAGAGGATCCCTGAAGATAAGGATCTATGGGGTTTCAAACGACACCATTTTTCCAAAAGTTCAAACTTAGATAAGGAAAATCCAAGAATGGAAGAAGAAAACCAGATAGCACTAGCATCAACCACTCCATCTCAAGGAGAATGGTGAAAAGTAGAAAAGAAGAAATGGAGAAAAGAAGAACATGTATCTCTTCATATTAAAGTTGTTTATTAGTTTTAGCTCTGAGATCATGAGTCTTAGACTAGCATAATCGAATGCTTTGCAAGCATCTACAACATGTAATTTTGTTTTCATTAATAAAACTATGACTTTTCCTTGGAGAAAAAAATAATATTACGCTCATAGGAATGTCTAGAAATTTAATTTAATTATCAATAATTCTTAGGAAAATTGTAGGGATTTAACCTTTATAGAACAATCCATAATATTTTTAATAGTATACACAAATCAAAGACAAATTTATTTTGAAAGTAGCTATGTTTTTTTTTGTCTTTTTAACTAAATTAATTTTTAAAAAAAATCATATGAACAAGTGTCATATGAAATGAGTTATAGGGTTTTAAATCTAGTGGTATTGATAAGCCATGGCATTGGTGTAAGGTATTATAACAAATTTTATTTACAGATTAAGAATCTCTATAATAAAATGGAAGTAAATATTCATAATTAAGACTTTTGGCGCATTTCATATATAGGTCTAACTTATATCTTAATTCCTTTTAATAATAATTTTAAATAAAATTGTAATTTAATTAATTTTTATAATTTTAGCAATTTGAGATAAAATATATAATGAATTAAATGTATTAATGTTTATTGCAAATTAATGTTTATCAAAATTTATTACTCATTTATAAATATCTAAAAATATAGTATTATTATTTAATAAAACAAATAAGTGTCAATATTTTTTTCCCCAAAATATATGGTTAAAATGAAATTCCATATTTATTTTCTAAGTAGCGAAATTTACTATTAAATTTTTACTTACAGCGATGATGACAAAGCTCTGAGAGTATGACTTGGATTTTGAAGTGATGTCAGAGTCACGTATTAACATTTTAATTTTATCGAATTTTGATTTTGAGATGATTGCGAAGTTAACTAATTATTAAATCTATAATTTAGTTAATCCTTTTTATATGTTTTTAAAAGTAATTTTGATTTTTCAGAGGATGTTGATATTCTAATTGAATTTTTATTTCGTTATTAATAAATTTTAAGAAAATAGTTTCTTTTTTAAATGTGAAAACGTATTAATTTTATAATTTATTAGGATAAAAATAATTATATATATAATTAATTACGATAAGAAATAATATTATATAATAAATTTTATATATATATTTGTGGACAGTAGTTAGTGATAGTTGTTTCCACTGTTAGTTTGATAACTCAGTTATGATAAGTGTAACAAATGAATTTTGCCCACAGTAATGAGTTACTTTAAATCTAATAATGGTATGAGGGTTCGCCCAGATAGAAGGTGTGTGAATAAAGTATGATATAATGCAAGAAAAACGATCCCAAATATACAAACAAAAGTCACAGCGAAAGTGGAGAAGTTTACCTTCCTATCGCGAGGAATCCATTCTAGTTGGTGTTGCCAACTTGAAGGAGATCTGCTAAAGATATCAACTCCTACTCCTTCTAAATCTCTGCTGACAAACAGGAAACCAAGCCACTATTTTCCTTGCAACAAAATATTAGTGCATACATGCATATAAATTCAAATCAAACATGTAAACATTACAAAAACAAACATGAATGAAATGGAGAAAGCTCATCACTTTACCTTAATACCAATCAAGTGTGCATAGTTGTGCCTTCTGAAGCCTTTGCCCAAGCCTAGCCACCTTCTCACTGGTATCCAAACTTATTCATGCAAACATATAACAAACATGAATGAAATGGAGAAAGCTCATCACTTTACCTTAATACCAATCAAATGTGCATAATTGTGCCTTTTGAAGCCTTTGCCCAAACCACCTTCTCACTGGTATCCAAACTTATTCATGCAAACATATTGCATAAGTATATTGTAGGTCAAACTTTTGACAACATTTTGGTATTCTATTTTTTTCTCCTTTTGTTACTTATGGAAAGTTTGCTTATATATGTTTTTCTCAAGAGTGATCACATTGAACCTAGACACTTTCTTTACCGTGTTTGGTGCTTTGATCCTTATCCACTCTGAGTGATCAAACTTGACCTAATCAACTTTATCCATGCAAAAATTTTGCTCTCTTGCTCCAACTCTGATACTAGGGCATTGTTCACTCTTTGTTGTTTGATTTACTTTGACACGGGGAATTGTTGAGCCTAGGGTTGCTCAACTAGAATTGTAAGGGAGTCTGGAAGCCTCTAAATTCACGTTTATGAAGTCTTCCATAAATAACTTCTTAACACATTGACTTACAAGTGTTATTTCCTTTTATGGAACCCAGAAAGTGGCTTTTTGAAATATAACATTAAGTTTTAGCATACATTATACTTATACTTATATATATATATATATATATATATATAATTAATTTTTATATATATATATATATATATATATATATATATATATATAATATTAACTACAAAATAAATATTTATATATATAATTAATTTAAACATAAATATATTTTTTATAAATATAATATTAACCTAAATGAAGTTACAATCATATAAATTTATCTTGAATAATAAAAAATTAAATAATAAAATTTTTCATCATTTTAATATTAGACATATTTATATTTAGAATTAATATGTTAATTTTAAAATTTAAATATAAAAAATAAAAAATCATTTTAGTGAAAGGCTGAAGTTCATGTTTCAAATGCATCTTCATATTTTTTTAGTTTGACACGAAACATTTTTTTTTTTTTTTAATAAACAATTTTAAAGTGGTGAAACTTGGTGTTAAGTTTTTATTTTAAGGGAATTTATTTAGAGGATAATTTTTTTAGATAGTGTAAATATAATTACGTCATAAAACGTTCTTATTTGAAAACAACTCTTCTAGCTACCATTGTGTCCACGTCTGAGCCATTGGATCAAATGTTAGACGATTGAAATGTTTTAGGCCATTAGATTCACAAGTAAATAGTTTTATATATGTTTTTTATAATGTTAGTTTTTTTTCTTTTTAATAAGTTAGATTAAATTTAGGTTTGGGTGACTTTTGAGTTAAAATGTTGTTATTATTACACAAAAATAAAAATAAAAGTAAATTAAATAAAAAGATTGATACAATGTAATGAACATTTTAACTAGGTCAAAATACAAAATAAATAAAAATAATGAAACAAAATAAATTTAAACTATAAAAACAACTCATGGTATTGACCCATCGTATTCATGTGGAATGTAGTTTATTTAAAAGGGGAAATTAAGATGGCCTAGATCAATCTTAACTTTGGATCTACCAAGAGCCAAGAGAGATCAAATGTCTTGATATGCAAAAACCTCTTTTAGAGTGGAAAGAGAATTTATCCCTATGAATAATATAGATCTAAATTAATTATTTACTAAGATTATTTATAAATATTTATAACCATTATTCTTTTGAAATTTTACTTAATAAAATGTATCTAAATTTTCATACATCCTAATATACGTAGTTTTTCTTGTTCTATATTATTTTTGTTACAACAATTTTATTATTCCAAAAATACATGTTTTTTTTGTTATATATTATTTATGTTACAACTTTTTTATTGTTCATGAGCAGTGTTTATTTAATATATGAAAATTTTAATTAATAATGTAAAATTTTAAAATATGTGAATTTTTTTTAAATTTCCAAATTATTTCAAAGGACATGATTTATATTGAGCAATAATGAGGAATGTTCATAATTCTCATTTACCTTCGCCTCTTTGGAATCTCTAATGCCCAATAATTGAACTATATTTGTGCTTTAAAAATATATTTAAGAATTAAGTTTGTGCTTTGATAGATATACTTTGAAAAATATTTTTGATCACTCAATTTACTTTATCTTGAACTGTTCATCCATGAATTAATGGACTCATTTCTTCAATTTTAGTTGATTCTATACTACCAATTGTATCATATGTTGCAAAGGAAAGCAGTTATCTAAGAAAGAGTAGTATAAAGGAAAAAATATGTTATGTGATTTAATTGAATATTTAACTTATAAATATGAATTATTTTCTTTAAAAAAAAATTATTTGTTTAGAGAATTGTTTGGATAAAGAAATTGGTTATATGATTTAATTGAAATTTAACTTATAAATATGAATTATTTTATTTTAAAATAAATTATAAGTTAGAGAATTGTTTGGGTAAAGAAATTGGTTTTTTTATGACCTAGTTAGTATAGATAGAGTATACATGAAGATAATATTTTTTTAAAATAGAATAAATAACATATTTATTATTAATCTCAGACATAAATAAATTTTAATTGTTGAGAGATAAATTTTTAATAAGATATTGATCTTATTAGATGAGAAAGAAAAATCCGATGATGGACGAGTTAAAAGTAAAACATATTGTAAGCTTAAATCAATTGACTGGCCATAAAGAATTGAGTAAAAAAACACCACATGCGATACAATGCCCTTGAAAGTGTCTCGTCAACTTCAAATCTATAACCATCAAGGAAAAAGTTTGAAACCCTATGTTTTCTCATGTAGCTTTTCCAAAAAAGTTTGAAATTTCAATCACAAGGTTTTTGCATTGAAAAATCCAATCAACAGATTAGAGAGGTTTGTTTTACCTGGTAAAAAAAAATGATTAGTACATGTTGTATCAAATGATGGAGATTTAATATTGAGATCGATAATCATCACGATGGAGACAATTTCACTTTACACCATATTTTATCGGCGATTAACAAAATTTCATTTGATGAACGCATGATGTTCTTCCAAAATCATGTGTCAGCGGAGATAGGTGATTATTCTTTAATAATTAATTGCAACAAGAAAGTTTATTAAAAAAATTATATAAAAATTATATTTTTAGAAAAATGGTATAAAAATAAACAGTGCCAAAAGTGTTTCCACTGAATATTACTCAACGGAACAAGCACAAAGTCACTAAAAACGACTATCCCTTCATCAATGATCTCATTACTCAAAGTTGATTTATTTCAATCATAAAACAGTGTATCGCATACCCACCTTGAATATGTGGAAGACGTAACACCGTCGGCTGCTAGGACTTTAGGGTTTTTCCTGCAATTGCTTGAGATGAGAAGAAACCGAATAAAGAAATGGATGGTAAAAGATGACTATCAGGTCAGCAAAATCTTTGCATACCTGTGGATAAAAACTGCAATGACAGCAATAGATGAAGAGCTCTAGTGGAGCGCACCATGGCATGCAATTTTTGGCAATTATGTTCATCTTCTTTACCATGGCATGCAATTTTTGGCAATTATGTTCATCTTCTTTGCTTGAAGTTTGAAACCCTATTTTTTCTCATGCATCTTTCCCAGAAAAGTTCAAATTTCAATCACAGGGTTTTTGCATTGAAAAATGCAATCAAGAGATAAGAGAGGTTTGTTTTACATGGTAAAAAAAAATTATTTTATAATATATTTTTTCACTATATGAAAATAATATATATATATATATATATATATATATATATATATATAACTAAAATTTTGAACTAAAAATTTTAGGTAGGTGTAGGATTTTTTTTAATTGATGTATCACACTATACTATATTTGGAGGTAAACAATATTGGTGCCTCTTCACTTAATGTGTTTTAATGTGTTAAATTTTTATGCAAGTCACCAAATCCATTTAGTTCCAACTTAGTCTTATTTTCCAAAAAACAAAAATATTATCATGAAATATATATCTTAAAAATATACAATTATAAAATAATATTTTTAAAAATTAATGTGGAAATTTGATTGTGAAAGTGGTAATTTTTAATGATATAACTAGTAAAGCTATTGTCCCTTTTTATTTTTTTAATGATTCAATTAAGATTAATATGTGTATGTCGTCATGAGGAGCCTTTCTTTTGCTTTTAATAAATGGAACTCAATTATATATTTATAAGGAGGATTAGGTAAGAGAATTTTAGGATTATAAAACTTTTGTTTGTCCAACTTGACAATGTGAATGTTTATTTACCTAAAGCTCCCCCCCCATGTTCAATATCTCCCCATGGGGCTTAAAGATAATAAGTAATGGAAATTGAATGACATATAAAGCAAATAATTTATACATCAAAAAATCATTGCTATATATTATATTAGTTCTCACTTGAGTAATATTTCAATTTTGTGTTCAATTCTTTATTAATAAAGTTGTTTTACTTACTAGGGAGTACAATAATTTTGTAACCAAATAATACGAGAAAAAATATTCACAATATAATTTATTTGAATAAATAAATGTGTGTAAAATATTTTAATAAGAAACTAGATTTGTAATTATAAAATATAAAACTATAACTTAAATTTGTGAATTTACTTTGTACTTTTTTTCTTATGTATATAGAGAAAGTCTAAACCAAGTTTGTAGTTAAGAAAATAAACCATAATATAAAGAACATTATCTCATTCCAAAAAATGTCTCTATATTAAAATGACATTCACTTTCTTGTATACCAAGACTATTGTTGTTCATATACAATTTCTCACAAGCATGCAAATGGCACTTAGATATGTAGATGAACTTGATGTAAACACAATTTTTGTTAATAAAAATTCTCTTTATTTACATCTATGTTAGATAGATTGTACTTGAATGTATTTAAACTATCTTATTTCAGTTACATGCTCATTTCATGTTTGTTTCGGAATATTATTAATCACAGAGGATTTTCACCCCCAACTTCCTATTTTGATATCTATAACAAAATTTTTATATATGTGAACAGATTATGTTGGTTTACATATATGTTTTCACCCCCAATTGCCTATTTCAATATCTATAACAAAATTTTCTGGTTGACAACTCTTATCATCAATATCTTTGAAACCTCGACCACCTGCTTCCTTCTTTGCAACATCTTATTTCTTTTAGGCTACTCTTTCCTATGCTATTTTCTTACAACGTTTCTTTTGCAACATGTGGTGCAATTGCTAGTTATATGTTTATTTTATTTTATGGGAAATAATAAAGTTGAACATTAATTTTTTGATTATGAAGTGGTGAAGTTTAAGGATAAGTTTTGATTTTGAAGTGGTAAAATATAATATTAATTTTTTGATTTGACAAAGTTTAATGTATGAATGTAATTAGGTGTTTATATTCTCAAAGCTATTTATTTTGTGTTGGAAAAATTTATAGTTTAACTATAACTCTACTTTTATTAAGCATTTATACTTATTTTAATAATTTTTTTATTTTGAAACAATTAAAAAGTTATAGAGTAAGCTCACATAAATTCACATTACTAGGATTTTGATTTTAAATTAATGAAACTTAAAATATTGATTGTGAAACAATAAAAAATCTATGGACTAATCTCACATATAATTCTATGTTTAGCTTTCAATCATATTCTTGAAGACACAATAATTGTGCTATTGATAGTTATTAGGCACCCACATTCTTACAATCACTTTGTATTGGTTTTTCTTGTGAGATGGTGATTTAATGTTATGTTTTTTTGAGTTGGTGAAGATCACCTTGTATTGGTTTTGATTATGAGATGGTGATTTAAAGTTATGCTTTTTTGAGTTGGTGAGGACCATGACTCAAACTTAACTCCATTTTCATCATTTTTTCATTGTGAATTGGTTTTGGCTTTGAAGTGGTGAAGCTCATGTACTAAATGTAACTTAGTGCATAGGATTTTATTTTTGAAGTGGTGAAGTTCATGTGCTCAATGTAATTTAGTGAATAGGATTTGATTTTTGAAGTGTTGAGGCTCATGTGCTCAATGTAACTTAGTGCATAGGATTTGATTTTGAAGGAGGAAATTGATCGCAAAAATATAACTCCATTTCTATTATCCATCCACATTCGCATAATTGTTGTTAAAGTTTTGATTTTGCAAGTGGCTAAGCTCATGGTTAAAACATAACTCAATGCATAAGTCTGGTTTCTCAGATAAGAAATCTTATAGCTCAAATGTAATTTTATTGTGGTAATAAGAATCATTTTTTACAACCCATTATGAGAAATATTATCATGAGTATGTGCTTATAGTTTTGATGTGGCATATTAATTAAAAAATTATTTACCTAGTATAATTATAATAACTATAAAAATAAAGTGAGCATACTAGAAAAAAATAGGATCATTATACATTTGCTTAAATCTATCAAACATCTACAATACTTAATACACTAATTATTAAACAATCTCATTTTCACAACTACTAAATATATTTTTATTTTAATAATGATCTAACTTCGTATTTACTAAATATTTATATTTTTACTATCGCTTAACTTTATAACTCTATACTTAAACACTTATAATCGTATTTCAATATCCATATCCAGTAAACCATTCTAACTTTTCTTTTTTAAATAACAAAACTCAAACTACATAACCTGAATCCACATTACACTTATTACATTTCTACAGCAAGAAAAAAGATTACATTAACAAAACTACCACATAAAGTAGCAAAACTTAAAGCCACATAAACCTACTCCATACTTATTATGTACCGAAAACCTGAAAGATCTACACCACCCACACAACCTAGAAGATCAACACCCTTCACCAACCTTCAATCCACAGTGAAAATGGACATAGAGGGAGATCAACACCCTCCACCAACCTTCAATCCAGAGTGAAAATGGACAGAGGAATAGGGCTTCTTCGTTTAAACTTTTATATGCACAATATTAATAAATAGATTTATTATTGAGGTGCACTCTAATTTATATAATTCTAACAAGATTATGATTTTTTTATTGCTTAAAATAAATAATGATTATGATTTTTTTTTGGTTTAACATAAATTTTTAGATATATAAATAAATTCGGTATCCAGAAACACTCTAAAACCAATCAAATTCTACCAATTAAACATATTAAACTCACTTTTTTTTTAATCTCAAAAAAACCATCTCTGAGTTAAACTATACTTATTAGTATTATTATAAGATTTCACGAGATAAGCATCTCTTATGGGTGTGGTCCCTGGTTCGTTATCTCCACCGTTAGGCCCACACCATTTTCCTCTCCTCATTACTGCAACAATTTCGGCACATCAGTTAATAGCTACAGCTTAACAGCAAATCTGTACCTGGGCACTGGCAGTTTGTAACTTGTGGGTTTAATGATGACATGACTCAGGAGAAATAAGGGTGGCGGATGATTTTTGTCAATGACTCTGTATGCAAATCATTCCATTCGGTTGTCTGTGTTTCTCATTTAATGCAACCGTGCTTCAATGGCAGATGCAGTCCTTCTCTGCCACACCAATGGCTCTTGGCATGCACGTTTTTCCACTCTCAGCCACAAGCCTAACATGTACTAACTTGTTTACAGCCACAAGCCTTATCCTCTTATAGGTTCATGTTCATGTTTTGGCAGTGCAACCAAATAAATGTTTGTCCTGAAAGGTTCCATCGATCAAACCAGTGGATAATGCCATTTTTGGAAGAACTTTCTATTTTCCTGAGATCAGATCACGAGATATCAGAGTTGAACTTACTCTGAATTGACATCAAGAGAAAACGAAAGAAACGGTGTGAATGATGCAATACCAGACTGTGAATATATAGTAATTGTAACTTAAGTCAATTTCTGCAATTTTTTCTGTAAATTGTATGCATGAAAAGAGAGATCACGAGAGCAGAGGACCTTTTTTTTCTTGGAATGTGGTCAGTTCATCATTCTGTTTAATTCACGAGAAGTTAGAAAATAGAAGGCTTGCCGCAGTTTTGTATTGTAGGGTGGCTCTAGTTTTTGGTTGAATTGTTTAAAATGGAAAAAAAAATCGATGAGCAAATGAGATTGATGGGAAGGAAATTCGATTGATCAGAATCAGATCTGTACTATGCACGTTAACTCAAGATTAAAATAATCACAAGTTAACAGATTAGACTAAAACTAAGTCAGTGTTAAAAATGATAACTACAACCAGCAAACCGATGATTTGTGTTTGATATAGGCTGATTCAACCTAAGCCTGCAACTAATGGAAGGTTTAAAGGAATTTCACTATAATATTAGTGTTTTAAAATTGAGGTTTTTTTACTTCAGTTTTTTTCCCGGATCGGTTATATAAGTAGTTTAAGTGTTGATGTTTTGAACCATTAATGTAGCTCGTAGTTCATTTTCAACACAAAAAAATAAATAAATCAGACTCATGATTTAAAACCTCTGCACTAGTTTTATGTGATGGATTCAGAAAAAGAAACTCATCAATATCAATGTTAGCATATACTAAGAGCTAGATCATTAAAATTTCACATGGATTCACTCATCAATATCAATGTTAGTATTAGGAGCTAGATCATTAGGTTTTTATATGGGTTCTCTCAACAACGTTAACATGAGATAGGCCTTCCAATTTGCCATTCCACTTGCGGGGACAATTTCAAATATATATATATAAAAGTTTAAATATAGTAAATATAAGGAGTAGATAAAATTGTAACTTGGTATAGTATCTTAGTTTTATGTATAGAGCATATATAGTTTTATTTATAGAGGGTGGATACATGATATTACATGATTTTTGTTAGCATATGGGATGAGGGATACTATATGGAGTTGAAATTGTCTTTTTGGTCCTAAAGAAAAACTTGAAATTATGTTTGATTGACTAAGAGCATATTTTCCTTGAATATAAAGAAATAGGGTCATGGTCAAAGACTTATAGGTATGTGGTATGGAAGTAGGGTAGGGAAACTCTACCTTATTTGTTGAAAGTCAACAAGAAATTGCAGCACACACACTAGTGTGGGACTACAGGTCCTAGTGATACATTAGTGTGAAAGCCAATTTATTTAATAAATTGGAGCAATGTCTAATTTAATTTTCTCTTAATTAAATTGGACAATAAATTGTAATCTTATCTCATAATCACTTGTAATAGATAACTGAGTGTGTCTTATCTCATAATCACTTGTAATAGATAACTGAGTGTGATAAACTCAATTAGCTCATGAATTTCGAGTTGAGGGTGGTTGGTGAGGCATGTAGAGTGATTCTATTAGTTATGGAGTTCGAGTTGCAGTTAGTGCATTAGTTTAATGCATGAGTAATTAGTTAACTCAGTTAGGTGAGTTAAAGTCAGTTGAACTAGTTGTAACTGGTTGTTGAACTAGTGAGAGATCAAGTGAATTAAATCATATTTAATTCACAATTAGTGATTTTCCATGCAACTGATGATTTACTATTAATAGCTACATGCATGTTAGTTCTAGTGGAGACCCGATTGAGACAAAGGTTAAAGGGATGTCAACTGTCAGTTGTATCATTAGTAGGTTTCCCGCATGTAGCTAGACATCCATTGGATTGCCAATGATGCGTGCGCAATTTTGGAAGGTTGAAATTCCTAAACAATAGGGATTGCATTCCACATGAATTGCACAAGCAAGGCAAGGTGATTAGAGGCAGGAAATTGGCTAAGTGTTGTTTGATTTTTTCCGAGTGAGTGTGAGACAGTGGTGAGAGTGCAGGAGACTCTTGTGAGAAGAGTGCATTGTAATTGTTTCATGATTCCATGGTGAATATAAAATAGAAGATAGAGGGGTTTTGAGCAACAAGCTTTTCTCGGGAAAATATCTGTATTATGGTTTGATTTTCTTCTTTCTTTACTTGTTTTGATTGGCGATTGTGTTTATTCTCCGCAATTAATTTATGGAAGGATTAAATATCTAGCTTTAGTACATTGCTAGATCGGATTGAATCTATTGATATACATATGTTTGTATAATTTCTACATTATTTTATGTAGTGATGTGTAGTGTTGAATTCCTTGATAACAATAATGAGCTAGCCTGCATTTATGAATCATAAAGAATGATGATTGTCCTCACTGTCATTTAACAATTAAGTTATGATAGGTTTTTTCTACTTTGGAAAAAGATAAAAAATAGGTAATATATGTATACTAATTAGGTTGAATTTCCTTTTTGTCCTAGAGTAAGACCTAAAATTACTTTTGATTGTCTAACAGCTTATTAAGACCTAAGAGTACTTTTGATTGGCTATAAGTTCATATTCCTTGGATGTAAGGAAATAGGTTAACGACACAACACTTAGATACATATAGCAGGACTCAAAGTCTACCCCCTTATATACTACCAACAAATTATTTCAAGGTTTTCCTTGAATAATAATGATGGGTTAGCCAAAATATGTAGAAAACAAGTAGTGATGGTTTTCCTCATTGTCACTTAACAACTGAGTTATGATAGGTTCTTCCACCTTCAGATAAGTAGTAGATGTGTATCAAAGTTTTGGTAGCTATTACGAACAAAAGAAAAACATAAATCTAATGGAGTGTAGGGTTTAGTGATAGAAAAACATGGCATATTCTCTCTTTATGATAAATGCAAGGATTTTTTTTTTACAAGGCAACCTTATTAGTGATAATGGAAACTAGGAGTACAACAAATTGAAGTTTTATATAGACCAAAAGTTGAATGATAAGTGAGGGTATCAAGATGCTAAATTGGAGGTGTTAGCACCTATATTGGATTTCTTCAAAATCTGATAAGTTCCTATATTTATTTGTTCATGTGTATATTATTGGATGGATTAGTTGGTTGGTCCATCAATGTGGAATTAACAGTTCTCGAAGTATCCTTAAAACTTGGCACATGGTTGCATGCTTTTGTCACTCAAGGTTAAATGTTTGAAGAGGGTATTGAACATGTTATTCATATAGGTAAATTCATAAGTTACATCATAGGTAAATGTGGGAAGTGATTTAATGGCCACAACGGCATCATTCGTATAGGTTGATTGTGATATTCAAGTCATGTAAATAGGGAAACAAACCTCAAGGGTATGACCACGTTGTTTTTTGGTAAGCCTATTTTCTTTTGGATATGATAAAAATTTTGGATATCATTTGGGGATAAATACATAGAGTTGAAATTTCAAGAAAATATAAGAAGTTTTTATTCTTAACAGTTCCCATTTTTAGTGGTTTTTGAGAGTGATCTAATTGACATGATAGTTGCATATTTGAGGATTCGCTTAGGAGATTCGTCTATGGTTCAAGTTTCAGTTGATTTTGAGGTGGTGTTAATTTTAGCACGGTGACTGGACTTTTTCATACCTAGCATGGCATGCATTGCTAGTGTCAAATTTTAAATAATTCTAATCCCTTTGAATTTTCAAGGAATAGTTTCATTTAGGTCAAGAGGCTCCTTTGATGTGACCTATGTTGAGAAGTGCTTGGATTAAAGGGGATTCCATTGCTATTTTAAATTTTTCTCCTTCATAAAATTAGCCTCTTTTCATATTACTTTTTATCCTCACTTATCCCATTAATTAAGTCTAAATTTTATGAGATTATTTCCTTACCATAGGAAATGTGTAGGGCCAATTTTAGATGCAATAAAGTTTATTAAAAAAATAGCCATATATAATTGTCTTTTCTCTTATAGGTGGTTATTATGGAAGAGGATGTTGCTCCTCGAGACATTGCTAGCTAGGGAATAGTGCCAAGGCACCATTTGGAGGGAACGAACCTTAGTTTAGACCTCATGTTGGCTCTTGGTATAACACCCCCAATCACCTAATGGGGTGTATTGCCAACTTTGCAAACCAAATCTTTAAAATGTTTCCTTAGTTTCATTTCACACAATTTCTACCACATATCTATGATGAATTATATTATGCAATATGCACATGTATCTATTTTTGTAAAACCATGATAAACATAGAAAAACTAATTATCTATGAGAAATATGTGAATATTCATGAAATGCACATTAAAAAAAAAAAACAAAACAAAAAAAACATATAGAAATAATAAGAAACACTTATCGTGTAAATGTAATATCAACTAGTTGTAGACCTCATATGTTCCACCCTTCCATATACCACACTACTCGTAATCTCTCAACAGTGGGTCACCCTTGAGCTAGGGATATGAGTCCACCAAGGTAAAAGATTTCCTAAATATTCCAAGGTCCATAGACCACTTTAAATAGTTAATAAGCTATGGTATGTGACTCCAGAAACCTTTAACTTACAATTTATCTCCCCCCATTGGGCTACACAACACAAGATAGTGTACCTTGTTTCTGCACCTGTAGTCCATAAAGTTGTACCACTAGCCCTCCAGGGCTTTCGCTTAGGCTATCTAGGGAGTCTCAAAGCCCCGTGGCTTCCAAGAGTTCCAATTTCCCTCAAGAGTCTCCACATACCCTATATGCATCACAATGGGGAAACATGTACCATACCCCCAAATCCATATAGGATCAATAGGGAAATCTTGTCAAATGGTCACACTCTTGTCCCCCTCCACGTAGTCTAGTTACTAGCCCATAGGTCAAAATGATGGAAGGGAGTGATGGGATACACTAAAACTATCACTTTTATGTGCATGTGCCCTTTCTTAACAAGTGACACTCAAGGAAGTCACTTTATGGAGTTTGGATAAAACATGTGTACTTTCTAATTTAGGCTCATTTTAATAATGGGTTAACCTCCTGTTAGGGCTGGAATCAGCACTTGGATTGTGAAAAGCGCCTGACCAGACACATCTTAAGCATAAGGGATTTTCTTATGACTTGATTGAGTTTTTTGGAAAGTGGTTGGAAATCACACACACTGAAAAAGGTTTTGAACAAATAAAAATCTCTCACACATATGAGGGCACTTGTAAAAAATGTGGTATCAAGATTAGGTTTGTATCTTAATGGTTAGAAAAATGGAAGATAACAGTAGTTGTGTAAAACAGAGATCCACTGTTAATAAGAAATGGTGAGACACATTATAGACCTGATATGTATAGTGAAAGAAAGCTTTAAAAAGACTTACAAGAGTCTCACTTTACATTTAAAGGATCCCATTACATAGAATGCTTCCAACTAACATGACATCATCAATCAGGAATTCTTGATAAATCAAGATTGACAAAAACAGATTAATCATGTACGTTAGTTCAAAAGACTTATAGGAATATGAAACAAGATTCAATTCAACCTCAAGGAATGGTTATGAACTATCTTTAGTTAATACTAAATCTGGAATTCCTAATAAAAATACTTACAAAAACAAATTAATATTTCGTGAAGGTTCACAATATTGATAGTCACATGAGACATAACTGTGTAAACCATAATCTAGAATGAAATAGTAAATGATGGAAACACATAAGAAGATCAAAAATACACACACCATACAAATTGTGAGTCCTCAAGAGAGCCTCTGGATATATTATATATTCAAAAAGGTACAACACAATATGCCATAAAATGTACAACCAATGAACCCTTTCATCCTTGCCTTACATAGTATATATATAAAAAAGGAGTTCGGTAAAAAGCCTCCATAAGTGCAATTCTATTTTTTGAGACTTTATTACAATCCTCTACACATATTAGAGCTTATCTTAAAACATAAAAAGTAAACTTAAATACAACTGAAGAAAAAACATGACAATATGGAGTTCGAAGTGATGAGTTGTGGTGGCTGAGTGCTCCTCATTTCTTGGAAAAACTCACTCCACAAAAAGTGCAATCTGCCAACTGAAAAGAACACCTGGACCCTTATATGCAAAAGTGTAGGAGTATCTAACTGAAAGGAGTAACCAACTGAAAGATACCTTGACTAGATGACACCTGGAAAAATACCATCACCATTGAGGTTGCATTCACTTTAACATATTTTAGTGTCATTCTTTTGAGAATAGAACAAAAAAGCAGCCTTTTCTCCTCCTTATACAAAATCCGAAAATAATAGCTACTTTTTCCAAAAAGGGAAGCTATATCTGAAAATATTGTGTATAAGCCAAAAAATGAAATGTTTCTTCAAATTATCAAGGTTCTGTATATTCAACCATTAGAGATATAATATAGAAGAAAAAATCCCGATAGCTTCAGCCTTGGTTACCCTTTTATTTGACCTTCTCTTATGTGCTTTCTTTTTTTGCTGAATCTTTTTCTTCTTTGGTTCATTCTCTGGGCTTTCATATATTTTTATTATTTCATCCCTGAGAGTGGGGTTGGCGATGAGTTTTCTTGCTAATCTAAGTTTTTTCTTTGGTCTGGTGTGAGGCCTTTGAATATATAGGTTTGGAGTGTATAAAGGCCTCTTTCTCCCATGTATGACTCTGCTTGACTGTCCTTATTCAAACTCTGACTCACTGAACTTTGTTTCACTGTGCCCAATGTCACTGACATCCTCCTCAAAAGATGAATATGAATTGATTATAGCTTCTTTCTTCCCTTTGGCTGAAGAACTAATAGATGAGTAAAGCTGATCTATGGTAGGTTCTTCTACTGTAATAGTCTCTGAAACTTTACTTTTCCCCTTTTTGAGTGAGGAAAATACTTGTGCAAGTGTAGGCTCCTTTGGTGCTACAGTGGCATTATTTTATTGATTCTCTTGTCTAGCCTCTAGAACAGGGCTTGATTTCAATGTTTCAGGGCTAACTTCCACTGAAGGTCCCTCTATCATAATGAGTTTTCTCCTACGTTTACCCTTTGTAGAGGAAGTTGCCTCTTCCTTGTTCTTAGACATAGTGTTTTGTCAGGCAGGGTAGCTTTTTGTTTGATTTTGTTTCTATACTCCTGCATGAAATACCTCAAGGTTTGTGGCTCCTTGGATGAACTACTACTGTAAACCTCCTCTTTTGGCTGCACTGTTGTTATGGGAGTGATGATTGGTGTAGAAGTGTTGGCTTGAACTTTAGCTTTCCTATTTGAGTTCCTAGTCTATCTGCTAGATGACATTGAAGATGGACCAGCTTTTGAAGGAGTGAGTGTAGGTGTAGGGCTTGAATGCAGATTTTGGGTTTTTAACCTTCTAGGCCTTCCTACCTTTCTCCTTGAGTTAATACTACTAAATCCCTCATCTACTAAAAACCTTTCCCATGTGTTTCTTTTCTTTCTCAAATGATAAACCACTAGTAATTTAATGAAACCTTTGCGATAGAGATTATGAAGAGAATAGCTTGTGGTTTTTTGTATTCTTTGAGAGATTGAAAACAAAGATCTATGAAGGAAAAATGGTAGATTCATAGGTTTAGAGCCATAGATGTGAGTTAGAAACCTCATTTGGTATTTATGCACAGCTGAAAACCTACGCTCACAGGTTATGTAACACTATATAGTGGTAATGATATGCTGCCACACAAGTCTAAAATATGAAATATGAATAGTAGGGGTCCAACCACACTTCTCATGTTCAGGATTTAAATATAGATTTGAATAAGCTTTAAGCATAGTTTTGTTATTCTTGTGTGAGGAATCACCTGTAGATGATGTTTGGGTTTCCCTTTCAATGATATTTTCGATGATCTTGAAGGTCTGAGACCCAATCCTAACCTTTTCTCCATCGAATGTCTCAGAAAATGCTTGAACCACTACCACATTTTCACCTGAAAAATTCTTCAGGAATTGATACCACCCTACTGCTTTGAACTAGGGCTTAGCACAATGGTCAACAAAACGAGTGTTAGCTAGCTCTGAACGGTTCATGCTACCACGCTTGCCCATCTTTCTAACAGTTAACCTAACCATGAATGTACATATGTAAAATGAGGAACAACTACCCTCCACGAAGCCCTAACTGTTGGCACTTGGTAACAGATTGTTTTGAACTGGAGAATAAAAACATTTTGTTGTAGTTGTCACAAGAGTGAAAGGAGGCAGAGCTTTGCATGCCCTAAAACTCAGTGAGAGGGAATGACATGAAAACAAAAATGATTTAATTTTACTGCCAACTCATTTCACCGAACTCCATCAAATTTTTTAATAATTTCTACTCGTACTTCACTTTAATACATTCTCCTTTAATAGATTTGAGTAGCCTTAGCAAATAAATAGCCCACTTTTTTTATATATCCTTTAATGAGATAACCACATTTTAGGTGAGTAATACCTCTTTGTTTTACTAGACCTTAACTATTCAAAGTGCAATGTTTGTTTCACCTGAGTAATGCTTATTTTGTCTCATTGTACCAATTTTGTAGGTAATAGCTACTTTTTTAGAAAAGATAGCTATTCATGTGTTGCTTGTAAAACCATAACTTCTGAAGAAAATATCTACCTCTCTAGGAAAGGGTAGCTATTCTCTTGTTATTCCTAACACAACTTATGACTTTGAAATTTTTTCCTTAACCTTAGAAAAATCATGGCGAATGAATAAGCCCTAATAACTCTTTGACACAAGAAGACTATTGGACTCAGAATTATTCTTTGATTTTGTTAAAAACTGATAAAAACTATTAAATTTTAACCCTCCAGGGCTCTCCACCATAGGTTAGGAGACAAAATAGGATCAAAGACACAACTTACAATGATGACCATACCTTGAATTATTTTTTGAAAAATTGTAGTGCTAACAGTGGCTCCTATTGGGGATGAAGTCCTCCCTATGAGGCTTCAAGGACTATAGATTTAGTTCCTTAAAATCTCAGTACTTTTAAGTTCTAGAATCTAATGAAATTTCTGAATTTTATTGATTGAACTGAAACTGAATCTATTTACAAACACCACTACCATTATGCATAGACTCTTATTGAAACAACACTTCAGATATTTACAATGAAGAGACCATCTGACTCAACAAGAAAATAAATTTTGAGATAATGACCATTGATTGGACCTCTAGTAAATTGATCATCATCTAAATGTTTTAGTAGAAATGTATGGCCAAAACCACAAGTTGTAAAACTTACCATGATTCCTATGGTCTTCTATTCTTGCATCCTAGCGCAATACCAAATCATCTTCTTGGGATACCTGTTGTCTTTCTATTTTGTCAAAGACAACTTTTACTTTGGCTTTGTACCTCTGTGTTTTATCCATCAGGGATTCTTGGATTTGATGAGCTTCTATCAATTGCAACATCCTTCTCTAAATGGGATTTGAATTATTAGTTTCATTTTATAAGAACTTCATAATAGGAAGAGCCAACTGTAATGGCATCATAGCATCACCACCATAAACAATTTGAAAGGGAGAAACTCCAATTGATCTTTTGATACTCACCCTATCTTCCCAAAGAGCATGAACTAGTTGAGTATCCCAATTTATTTTATTTTCTGCCATCATCCTCTTTATAATTCTTACCAGAATTTTGTTTAATGACTCATCTAACCCATTACCTTGGGGGTAATAAGTTGTAGAATGAGTTAAATCAATGTTATACTTTTAACAAAAAATGTTCATATTGGCAGAGTTAAAATTCATTGCATTGTCAGTCACCAATTTTTGAGGGCAACCAAATCTAGACATAATATTTTTCAACATAAATTTAATTATTACCATGTCAGTGGTGTTCTTGGTTGGAATGGCCTCGATCAACTTGGTGAAATAAGTTGTGGTTGTAAGAATCCACATGTGTTGTCTTGATGATGGCAGGTGAATCTCACTAATGAAATATAGCCCCCACTGTTGGAAAGGAACATCTGCTAAAATGGGAATGAGAGGTAGTGGGAGCATATTTTTCTTACTAAAAAACTTTTGACACTCAGTGCAAGCTCTGACTTTAGCAACAACATCAGAGAAAAGAGTTGGCCAATAATAGCCATCTCTTAGAATTTTATTTGAGGTAGCTTTCTAGTATAAATGAGCACCACATACCCCTGCTTGTATCTCTGCTATACTTTCCTGTGACTCATCTTCATCTAAACATCTCAACAAAACTCCTACAGGGTCTTTCCAATAAAGATCATTTTCCATTACGCAATACTTAACAGCCTTCAGTTTAAAATTCCTTCTCTTTGATTTTTCCATTTATGGAGGACAACTAAAATTTTACAAAAAGTACACTATATCCTTGTACCAATTGGAATAAAATATTTTAGGATAATTAGTTACACCTTATTTATCTGTTTCTTCAACTATCTCCATGTTCATATTTAAATATTTGCAATTTGATTCTGCCATCAAGCGGGCTAAACCTTGTCCCTTTATCAACTTCATAGGTCTTATTTCAATGTCAAATTCTAGAATCTTTTTCAACCATCTTCCCCTATTTCCATCTGTGTCTGGATGCAACAATACATCCTTGACATCAATATTTGGTACAAAATCAATGACTTTAGAATGCATAACATAAATTTGAAAATACTTCAAAGCCTTCACCAGTGCATATGCCTATTTTCCAACCAAGTATTAATGCATGACTAAAAAAAGAAATTGGCTTCTCCAAGCCTCCCTTGCTCTTTTGAAGTAAAACTGTCACAATAGTTTCCATAGAAGCATATGAAAAATTTAGAAAATCCTTCTCAAAATCAGGGTTGATTAACACTAGGGCTTCAGTCAAGGCATATTTGATTGCTAAGAAAGAGTTTTTTGGTTCATTTTTCCACTTGAACTCTGCATATTTCTTAAAAAAGACATTTATATGTTTAATTAATTCTACAAATTTTGGAACACAACACCTCAGAAAATTAATCTTACCCAAAAATGACTACAAATCTTTCTTATTTCTGGGTAAACCAATTTTCTATATAGCTTCAACTCTCCCTGGGTCAATGCAAATACCATTTTCTGTTACTATGTGCCCCAACAATTTTCCTTATTGAACAACAAAGCATGATTTCTTTCGGTTAAAAGCAAACCATACTTTTTGCACTTATCAAACACTTGCTACAAATGTTTTAAATGATCATAATCAGATTTTGAAAAGACCGTTATGTCATCCAAATAAATGAAAACAAATCTGTCCTTTTCTCTTGCAAAGACAATGTCCATTTCCTGCTGAAATTTTGTACTTGCATTCATTAAACAGAAAGGCATCTTATTGTACAGAAAAGTTCCCCAAGGTGTATTAAAGGTTGGTTTCTCCCTGTCTTGTTTGTCAACTAAAATTTGATTGTATCCTGAAAAGCCATCTATCATTGACAACCTCTTTGAGCCTACAACCTTCTACAAAATATGGTCCATTTTGGGTAAAGGATAGTTATCCTTCAGCAAACACCGGTTCAAATTGCGAAAATCAACACAAATTATGATTTCACCATTCTTCTTTCAAACCGAGACTATATTAGCTACCCAATTGGAAAATCTTAAAGGCAGAATTATTTTGGCTTCCCACATTTTTTTGATTTATTTTCCAATAATAGGGAGCATCATAGGATTAATATGCCTTATCTTCTCTACCACAGTTTTTGCTTCTAAATTAAGAGGAATTTTAGGCTCCATTATAGTTCTATCATATGTATTCAAATCACTGTAGGACCAAGAAAAAATGTTTGCATACTGTTTCAGCAACTTGACATATTTAGTTATAGTTTCTCGAGGAAGAAATTTAGAAACTTTAAGAAATATAGACTGATTTTGAGTACCAATGTTGCAATCAACTATACTCTCTCCATCTGTATTACTATCAGGTTTAAAAAGAAATCATTATTGTCAAACAACCTTTCTAAAGGAACCAAGCCATTAGGAATGAAGTTTGTTTTCAGATAAATAATGTCCTTTCCAACTATATTCTTTTTGAATGACTAGTTGTTCTGACTTTCAGCTGTGTCTTGTTCATTGTCAACCTGAATGTTTGAAAGCTCCTCCACACATTCCAAGAATATATGAATTTCTTTATCATCTTCAAATACTTGCTAGTATTTGATATTGTCAAGAATGGAAGGCATGTTTTTAATCTGAATATCATGGGTTGCTTTAACATCAAGAGGAACCTTAAAATTACTAGCGGCAATGGCCAATGAATCTCCCATTTCATTTTCTTCTCTGGAAATATAATTCAAATTGAATTTTGAAAAATAATGTTCAATTAAATCCCAAACTGCATTTATGTAACTCTTCAATTTTGACTTTTTTACTTGATAGTTATCTCTCACCTGCTATACCACTAGCTCTGAATCACTAAAAACAATCAACTGTTCAGCTCCCAAATATTTTTCTACCTTCATTCCCAGAATCAATACTTAATATTCAACAGTGCTATTAGTAGTGACAAATTATAATTTGTATGATAAAGTCACTACCTGCTGAGTGGGAGAAATAAGAACTACACCAACCCCTGATCCCTCTCTTGATGAGGCTCCATCATATATAATTTCCAGATTTGTCCTATTTCTAAATCTTGCTCTTTTGAGATGAGTAGCTGCTGTTTTTTACTGATTTTAGGCTGAAAATTGCTATCATCAACAGTAAGGTGTAAAATATATGACCCTAACTCCTTATCATTTGCATATATAGGATGATTTGAGGGATTTTTCTGATCACTTATGATATAATCCATCTGTGTTTCCCTATAAAACCTCCTAAATTCTCCTCCAACTACTGGGATAGTAGTGTATGTCATATCCATTTGTAGAGTACCTCCCATATTTTTGGACCAATATCTAGAAAGAAGCATTCCAAATATAGATGGTGTGTTGACAACCACTATATCCATCACTATACTTTTCATGGGGAGCTAGGTAAGAGAAATTACCAAGTCTTTGATCACTTCTAAACACCTAACCCTTTTAGAGTCAAAATTCTAGAGGTCAGGGTATTGTTTAGTGATTTCCAGTCCTAATTCATCCATCACTTTCTTAGGCATAAGATTGTGAGAGGTCCTAGAATCTAATAGGCTGTTGTGCAACAATTTGTTATGAATGTTGAGAGAAAGATAAAAAGGTGGAGAATTATCATCATTTTGATCTTGGACATGGCTGCCCAAGAAGATAGTAGGATGTTCATCCTCAATATTAATACAATCAGGAGAAAGAGATGGTTGCCACAGACTTTTAAATGACTCTCTGCATGCTGGATTTTTCAACAATTCAAGGAGTGGAACCAGAATCTTGATTCTATTCAATTCTGAATTGAAACTAAAATTAAGTGGATTCAAATCTTTATTTTTTGCCGTTTTTTTGATGATTTGGGCAAGGTTAGGGGATGGATGAATATCATTAACCTTTTCCTTTTGTATGGAAACATGTTTTTTAGCATCTTGTTTTTGTTGAGGCTGTTGGAAAACCCCTTTTGACCTCAAAGGATAATTTATTGTCTGATTTTTAGGCTACTTTTTCTCATTTTGAACATAAATATGAGCCTCTTCATCATTTGAAAATAGATTTATCCTAGACTGATCTTCATACTCTTGCAAAGTCAAACAATTTGACTGTGATGTTTCCCCAACAAGATTTATATCTTCAACCTCCTCTTCTTGTTCTTGTTGATTTTCTTCAGCAAAATTATTTAGTGGAGGCCGAACATTTTGATCATCAAGATTTCTTATTGGGCGTTGTAAAATTTGTTGAGGTTGAAAGGGTCTCCTAAAAGGAGCCTGATTTTTGTTTCCTTCATTTTAAATGGGCCTATCAGCAAACCTGTTATCTACCTCCAGTTTTGTCATTTTGGAAGCAAGATCTTTAATCAAATTAGAAATTTGATCAATATTTTCTTCAGTTGGGAAATTTTTAGAGGAGGAAGATGGTTTCTCCTCTTTCATTTTCTTTTTATCCTTTTCCCCATTCCCCTCTTCAATTTTCAACTTGTTTGAGGCCATAAGATTGGACTGCACTCCAATAGCAACCTCTTACATACCCACCAATGTTTGTGGCTTCTCAGCTCCCAACCACAGTGAAAAATTGAAGTCTAAGTCATTGGAAAAGGTTATCACGGCTGTGGTTTTAGGGGGTTTGACTTCTACAGGAATTTTTTGATATAATTTATTGAATCTCTTTGTAAAGTCTGCCAATGATTCATCAGTATACTTCTTCAAAGCTCCAAACTTTGTGAGGTAATACAATTAATCCTTACGGTCAGCCCCATTATTTCAAAAATACTTCCTCCAAAGCATCTATTCCTGTTATTGAATTTGGTGGAAAATTTCTGAACCACTTTTGACCTTCTCCATCTAAGATCTGAACAAAGAGTCTTGACTAGACATCTTCATGTTCAATGTTTTGGTTATCATAATAACTGTAAAAGTAAATTAGGTGTTCTTTAGCAGATACTCCTTCTCCCTCCCCTGTGTATTTGGGTAAATATTTTAGATAATCCCCTTGAGGAAGAGGATGAAAAGGTTGAGGAAGAGCAAGTGGTGCATATCTTGCAACCCCAATCTATTTCATCCTTGTGGGAGGATGCTGGACCATGATTTTATGAGGTAAAAATAGTGGAAAACTTACTAATGCAAATGTTTGGAAGATGGAAATTATAATTTGTGGAGATTGTTCATGTTTTGGAATTGCAAAAATGGAAATTCTTGGGCTAATTCTTCAAGTTTGGGAGCTGAAAAAAATGGATTTTCAAAGAAATGGATAGTAGAAGGTTTTATTTCAAACTCTCCAGGAGAATCAATTTCAGATGTAGATTCATGGAGGATTGGGGTAGCTTCAAATTTGGTTTGTTGAGCTACAAAGTCAGAGACTTTAAAGGTCAAATTTTTAGGAAGGTTACCTCCTCCTACAAGATGATGAGCCAATAACTGGGTTTTGGGACAAAGGAAAATACTCCTGTTGTGGGCTAAAAGAGGAATGATATTCAGGATGAGTTTGGAGAAAATTAAAAATTGTTTTAATGTCTTCTTTAGTTAAAATAACCCTATCTAGGAAGGGTAAAATTTCCAACACTTGTTCTAGTTCCCATTCTATCAGCACAAAGGTTTCTAATTTTTTGTTTTCTTCACTAACACCTAAAACCTCTTATTTATCTTCTTTCACTAGAATATTACTTGTTTCTGATTTACTAAGTGATGACTGAGAGATACTTTTAGCTGAATCTAGGCTAACATCGTCTACTTTGTCTTTTATGGAAGCAGTTTCAACTTGAAATATTTGAGGAGATTGCTTTGAAACTCAAATTTATTTAGGTTGTGAGATAGATGATGGTACCATTTCTTTTGGAATGTACTTTGAATGCAACCTTTTCACTGACTTTGATGTAGCTTCAGCTGATTTTTGTTTCCCTCTTGCATCTTTTATGATCTTCTCCGGGTCAGAAACTGGAACCACAGGAGGTGATCTTTGATTTCTTCTTATGGTAGGCAGCCTTGAAACCCTTCGTCCTCTTTGTGGAGTTATCAGGTGAACCAATTACAATCAGAAAGAGTGACTAGTCTTTATTCACATTTAAACACTAGTACTAGGTATTCATTGAAAAACTTCGGGAGAATACCGAGTTAAGAATATTCATCTCCGAACAGACGCACCAAAATATGTTACCGCTGGAATCAACACTTGGATTGTGACAAATGCATGACTAGACACATCTTAAGCTCAAGGGATCTTCTTATGAATTGATTGAGTTTTTTGGAAAGTGGTTTGAAATCAAACACACTGAAAAAGGTTTTGAATAAATAAAAATCTCTTACACATACGAGGGCACTGGTGCAAAATTTGTTAACAAGATTAGGTTTGTAGCTTAATGGTTAGAAAAATGGAAGATAACAATAAATTTGTAAAATAGAGATCCACGGTTAATAATAAATGGTGACATAAGTTCTAGAACTAAAATGTATAGTGAAAGAAAGCCTTAAAAATACTTACAAGAGTCTCACTCTACATTTAAAGGATCCCATTACATATAATTCTTCCAACTAACATGACATCATCAATAAGGAATGCTTGATAAATAAAGACTAACAAAAATAGATTAATCATGTATGCTAGTTCAAAAGACTTATAAGAATATGAAACATGATTCAATTCAACCTCAAGGAATGGTTATGAACTATATTTAGTTAATACTAAATCTGGAATGCTTGATAACAAGACTTACAAAAACAAATTAATATTTCGTGAAGGTTCACAATACTGATAGTAACATGAGACAAAACTGTGTAAATCATAAAAAAGAATTAAATAGTAAATGATGGAAACACATAAGAAGATGAACAATACACACACCATACAAATTGTAAGTACTCAAGAGTGCCTCTGGATATATTATATATTAAAAAAGGTACAATAGAGTATTCGATAAAATTTACAACCAATGAGCCCTTTTCTCCTTGCCTTACATAGTATATATACAAAAAAGGAGTTCTATAAAAAGCCTCCATAAAAAGTGCAATTATGTTTTTTGAGACTTTATTACGATCCTTTATACATAATAGAGCTTACCTTAAAAATTAAAAGGTAAACTTAAATACAACTGAAGACAGAACATGACAGTATGGAGTTCGAAGTGCTGAGTTGAGGTGGCTGAGTGCTCCTCATTTCTTGGAAAAACTGCCTCCACAAAACATGCAATCTACAAACTGAAAAGAACATGTAGACCCTTATCTACAAAAGTGTAGGAGTAGATAACTTAAAGGAGTAACCAACTGGAAGAAATATTGATTAGATTACACTTGGAAAAATATCATCACCATTGAGGTTGCATTCACTTTATCATATTTTAGTGTCATTCTTTTGAGAAAAGAACCAAAAAGCAACCTTTCTCCTCCTTATACAAAATCCGAAAATAATAGCTACTTTTTCCGAAAAGGGTAGCTATATTCAAAAATACTATGTATAAGGCAAAAAAAGAAATGTTTCTTCAAATTATCAAGGTTTTGTATATTCAATAATTATAGATCTAATATATAAGCAAAAACCCTCATAGCTTCAGCCTTGGTTACCCTTTTATTTGACCTTCTCTTATGTGCTTGCTTTTTCTGCTGAATATTTTTCTTCTTTGGTCCATTCTGTGGCCTTTCATCTATGTTTATTATCTCATCCATGAGAGCAGGGTTGGTTATGAGTTTGCTTGCTAGTTTGAGTTTTTTCTTTGGTCTGGTGTGAGGCCTTTGAATGTATGGGTTTGGAATGTATAAAGGCCTCTTTCTCACATGTATGACTCTGCTTGATTGTCCTTCTTCAAACTTTGACTCACTAAACTCTATTTCATTGTGCTTTATGTCACTACCATCCTCCTCAAAATATTAATATGAATGGATTATATCTTCCTTATTCCCTTTCAATGAAGAAATAATAGATGTGTAAAACTGAGCTATGGTAGGTTCTTCTACTGTAATAGTCTCTAAAAAATTTCTTTTCCCCTTTTTGAGTGAGGAAAAGACTTGCGCAAGTATAGGCTCCTCTGGTGCTGATGTGGCATTGTTTTCTTGATTCTCTTGTCTAGCCTCTAGAATAGGGTTTCATGTCAAGGTTTCAGGGTTGAATTCCACTAAAGGTCCCTCTGTCATAATGAGTTTTCTCCTGTGTTTACCCTTTGAAGAGGAAGTTGCCTCTTCCTTGTTCTTAGACATAGTGCTTTTGTCAGACAGTGTAGCTTTTTGTTTGAGTTTGTTTCTATACTCCTCCATGAATGAACTCAAGGTATGTGGCTTCTTGGATGAACTGCTAGTGCATACCTCCATGGTTGGTTGCACTGTTGTTATGGGAGTGATGATTGGTGTAGAAGTGGTGGTTTGAACTTTATATTTCCTAGATGAGTTCCTAGTCTATCTACTAGATGACATTGAAGATGGACCAGCTTTTGAAGGAGCGAGTGTAGGTGTAGCTGTAGGTGTAAGGATTCACTACTGCTCTTGTTTTTTTAACCTTCTAGGCCTTCCTACCTTTCTCCTTGAGTTAATACTTCTAAATCCCTCATCTACTAAAATTTTTTCCCATGAGGTTCTTTTCTTTCTCAAATGATAAACCAATAGTATTTTAATCAAACCTTTGTTATAGATATTATGAAGAGAATAGCATGGGGTTTTATGTATTCTTCAAGACATTGACAACAGAGATCTATGAAGTAAAAATTGTAGATTCATAGGTTTAGAGCCAAAGATGTGAGCTAGAGACCTCATTTGGTATTTATGCACTGTTGAAAACCTACCCTCACAGGTTATGTAATGTTGTATAGTGGTAATGACATGCTTCCACTCAAGTATAAAATACGAAATATGAATAGGAGGGGTGCAACCAATATTCTCATGTTCAGGATTTAAATATAGAGTCAAATTATCTTTAAGTAGAGTTTTTTTATTCTTGTGCCAGGACTCACTGGTAAGTGATTTTTGGGTTGCCCTTGCAATGATATTTTCGTTGATATTGAAGGTCTGAGACCCAATCCTAACCTTTTCTCCATTGAATGTCTTAGAAAATTCTTGAGCCACTGCCACATTTTCACCTGAAAAATTCTTTTGGAACTGATACCACCCTTCTTCTTTGAATTGGGGCTTAGCACGATGGTCAACAAAATGGGTGTTAGCTGGTTCTAAATGATTCATGTTACCACCCTTTCCCATATTGCTAATAGTTAAACTAACCACCAATGTACAACTGTAAAATGAGGAACATATACCCTCCATGAATCCCTAACTACTGGCACTTGGTAACAAATTGCTTTGAACTGGAGGATAAAAACATTTTGATGTAGCTGTCACAAGAGTGAACGGAGGAAGAGCTCCACATGCCCTAAAACTCGGTGAGAGGGAATGATACGAAAACAAAAATTATTTAAATCTGTAGCAAACTCCATCACATTTTTTAATAATTTATACTCGTTCTTCACTTTAATAAATTCACCTTTAATGAGTAGCAATAGATTTGAGTAGCCTTAGCAAATAAATAGCCCACTTTTTATATATATACTCGAATGAGAAATAACCACATTTAAGTTGAGTAACACCACTTTGTTTTAGCGTACCTTCACTATTCAAAGACAAATGTTTTTTTCACCTGAGTAATGCTTCTTTTTTCTTCTTGTACCAATTTTGCAGGTAATAGCTACTTTTTTTGGAAAAGACAATTATTCCTGTGTTTCTTGTAAAACCAGAACTTTTGAAGAAAATAGCTGCCTCTCTAGGAAAGGGTTGCTATTCATGTGTTATTCCTAACATAACTGATGACTTTGAAATTTTGTCTTTAACCTTAGATAGAAAAATCATGGTGAATGAATAAGACCTCTCAAGTTAAACCCGTGACCTTAACTACTGAAAATAGTTAAAAGACTTATTAAAAGATACTTTACCCTAATAAATCTATGACACAAACAAACTATTGGACTCAAAATTCTTCTTGGATTTTGTTAAAAAGTGATAAAAACTAATACGTTTTAACCCTCCAGGGCTCTCCACCATAGGTTAGGAGACAATAAAGGATTAAAGACACAACTTACAATGATGACCAGACCTTGAATTTTTTTTTGAAAAATTGTAGTGATAACACCTCCTAAGATTAAGCCCCCCATCACTTGGTAGCTATACCCCTTTACCGGTCACGGATTCCTCGCCCCAAAAACTCTCTTCTCTGAATCTATCTACTACAATGTTCCAATTTATTAAAACAACATGATTACATATTTACATATCTTGGCTTGGTAGGATTTTACCACATAGGCTCGTGAGACTAAGATATCATAGGTACTTTGACATCAAAACATATGTATACATAAGAATGTTGGCATAAAATGCATATATACATAGGCACATAGGCCCTAAATATTTCCCAACTCACTAGCCTAATCATGATATGTATAATATACACATAGGGGTCATCCTAGGGGTGTTACATTCCCTCTCCCCTTATTTATGCATTGTCCTTAATGAATTGTGGACATATATACAATCAAATTTTATATGAGCATAAAACAATTCTAGACACATAAATTACATTCAAAACACACATAAAGACACCTGGTGCATTGGATAACCAAAATGGCACCACCAAAAACTCATAATGTCCATACCAAGTTCTAATTATTGTCTTGATGATTTTGTCCTCCTTGATTCTCACTTGATAATACATTGATCTCAAGTCAAATTTCCAGAACACTGAAGCTCTCCTTAGATAATTAAACAAGTCATCTATCCTAGGTAAGAGATACTTATTCTTTACTGTCACCTTGTTCAGTTGCCTGATATCTATTCACAACCTTAGTGTACCATCTTTCTTTTTCAATAAAGAGCATTGGTGAACCCCAAGGTGACTCATATGGGAATATGTTCCCCTTATTAAAAATTTCTTCCTACCATATTTGCGATTCCTTAGGCCCTAATGTGCTCATTGTGCATGTGCCTTGGACATCTGGGAAACTCTAGGTATTAAATATATGGAAAAGTGAATATCCCTTTTAGATGATAAACATGATATTACAACAAATACACATTAAAATATTTTTAGTACCAGATGATCTTCAATTCTTGTTATCTTGTCCTTGAGTACCTCTTCCATGTGAAATTCATAATATTTCCACTCTTTTCTGAAATTTTTATTTAGTTTCATAGTTTATATTTCCCTGGCAAAAACTAGACTTGGAATCTCCTCCATTTGTCTTTGTTTCCCTTTTTCATCAAGGAAAGTGAAGGGCTTATTATAATAGTCCAAGAAAGCACAACGTTTCCAACCAATACATACAAAAAAATTAGGAAGTCATATGAACCTAAAGGTATAATGTGTAATTCTACAATTGTACTCAAACCATTCATGTCAATTTGGCATTCCTTCACTAGTTCGGTTATCCTTCTCTTAGATCCTTATTACACATGATTTTGTTTCTTTCAAGGCTATTTTGTGGTACATGAGGTAGACAGATCATTATTTCTTTCGGCTTAGTTGTGAGGGTTCCCTTTTTGGGGTACTTGCAGCCACCGAGTTGAGGGTTTGAGTGAAGCTTAGGGAACTAGTAACTATCTCTCTTTCTTTATCCCCTTCTCATATTGATCTCATGATGTTGGATTTCATCACTAACTAGTGTGGTCACTATGGGAAATTTTTATTCCTTTCTTTTATCTTATAGGTATTTTGGTAGTGTGTTGTGTTCTCTTTTATTAGAAGACCTTAGGTTGAGTCTGATGGAGATAGTTTTGGAGCCTTCTAATCAAGGAACCCATTTTAATAGGAATCTTGTTCTATTGGTTCTCCTTACATGACTACATTCTCCTTTCCTAAATTCATGATAGGTTTACCAGTATGGTTGTTTTTAACTTTTTTGGTCCCAAATGTACAAGTATATTGATGCTAGTAACCAAGCATCTAAGAAGAAGACGAAAATAAAGAATAAGAAGAAGTAAAATATGAATGGGGGAAACCAACCAACCATTTTTGTGAGTGTTGATTATGTTGAGGAACCTTCCAACATACATCGCAAGCTGAAATTCCCTTGTAAGCTTTGTAGGGGTGACCACCTTCTTAATGATTTTCTTGGCATTCCCACAATCTTATAAGTGTGTTCTAAGGATTCTCATCAACTCATTGTTCACCCTCAACCAAAAATGATGAGAATCTAAGGAAAAAGGTTAAATTTAGGTTTTCTTGCATGCTATTTGAAGGGAGACATTGAATTCACCTTTTCCCTCGTATGGATTGTTAGCCACCTATAAAATTTTGGCATAGAAAACAGGTGGCTAAGTATGTTTCTAAGTCTTCAAGATAAACATTTCCCTTGAAAATCTATCATTCTTGAAGCCTTCATGTGTCTTCTGTCCTTTGAAGAAATCTTCACTGTCGTTTCCATTGAAAAGCCCTGTTGTTTTGTGAAAGAGATTGCTTTAAAAAGGCCTCCATTTGCTCCATTTCATTCCCAAAAAATCCCTATTTGTCACCCTTGTTCCCTTCAAAAAATTCCTCCAAAACCCCTTCATTTCACTTCCATGTCATCCGAAACCCCTTTTAAACCTTATATTTCCCTTTATTTGGTTTAAAAATCTCTTCTTTTGCCTATCGAAACCCTTCATTTGGCTTTAAAAATCTCGGTTTTAGCCTAAAAATCAGTCTATCTACACCATAATAGGATTAATCCCCCGAGGGCTTATATTCTTTAGTCTTTCCACCTCATGTGATTAAAGCCCTGCAACTGGGCACTTAGAAACACAAGTTTCCGTGTTAAAACCCTTTTTTTTCTTTTAAAACAGTTTTCCGCTCTATTAAAGGGTTAAGCCCCCGAGGGCTTAAAGTCACCCGCTAGCCCTACTCCTTTTCCCTTCATGGGACCACACCCAAAGCGCTTATCCCTAAGCCCCTTCCCCTCATTTTTTCTCCGTGAATGCACCCTTCCCTTTGTTTTTTATTTTCCCCGATGATATGGTCTGGAGTGAATATAGACCATTGATCTACACAGATCAACGACCATCATGCCTATCCCTCTGCTCGTTTTCATTTTCCCATACTCTCCGCCCCATTTTTCAATCTCTGTCGTCCATTTTATAGATCAAATGGCCAGGATCTATCCCGCCATCCATATAACATCTCATTCCCTCTTTTAAAATACTTCCGCTCTATCCTTCAATCTCGACCGTTCATTCCAGCAATCCAACGATCGAGAATAAACCCAATGGCCCATCTTCCGCTAGCGCATCTCTTCACTCATCACGTGTGATCCACACTATTGGATCTGCAGTCTCCAATCCAACGGTTGCCGATGCGTTTCGCATAATTTTTGCACTCGAAAGTTAACGTAAAAAGAAAACGCGAAATGGGCAGTTTTAGATTTCCACTTGTTAGGTGCTGAGTGGAATCGCATTTTTTTTGTGGATACCGCCTCCCTCCCTTTTTGTGCGTGAAAACCATTCCGGTTTTCTGCCTTACCGCCCTTCTCAATGTGATTTAGGTTTAATCATACCCGTTGATGGTTCTGATCTAACAGTCCACATTACATCACAATTTCATTTCGGCCACCATTCATCTAATCTTCCATCGATTCCATCTGCATATCTCCACCGTAACCCACATCTAATCTCACCCCCATTCGTCCACCATTCGCCTAACCTTCCAAAAGACTTCATCGATGAATCTCCACCGTAGATCACCGTTGATTGATCTAATCCAATGGTCCATAACTCACCTCACACTGAACCTTCATCAGACCTGCTTTTCGCCTTTCGACATGGTTTTTTACCCATTTTTCTGTTGCACTCACATTTTCCCTCGCTGCTCCTCCATCCCCATGAGCCTCTGAAGAAGCCACCCTCACTCACTTAGGATTTATTAACATTTTTATCGTGTTTTTGCAGGGTTTAAAGGGTCGTGAATTCATTCTATCTCACAATTACAATCGAGCACAGAATGCCAGTTCCAGAGCCAAAGGTAGCAGAGGAAAACACCTGAGAAGGTTAATAGCATGTTTTTCATTGAAGATTAGGTTATAAATCCTGATTTAAAACCTCCAGTGCCCCTAAAACCTGTATATTCACAAAAACATGTCAGAAGAAAGCTTAAAGAGTATCAGAAGAAGAATTAAGGGATTAAAGCCTAATGTTGAAGACTTAATGCTTATAATCCAGTGTTTAAAGGATAAAGAAATAGATGCAGACCTGAAGATGATCAAGGAGGCCTAATGAGGCCTAAAGCACATAAAAAAGTCATATCAGTGTTTCAAAGAAGTTATATCAGTGATTTAGTACCAGCAGAACATTCCTTCAACTGAAGAAAGGACCAAATCACTACTGCCCATTCTCTATTCTTCATTGAGCTCTAGAGTAGTTACTACTCTGACCAGAATGTCCTAAAAACTGTCAGTGCATTAGTTACAAATTATGGAAGACCTAAAAGGCAAATCTTCACCCTTTCTTGTCACAGAAGATAAACAGAGTACTACAGCCAGGAAAGTACTTCAAGAACATACCCTTGGAGTTATTATCAAACTGACAAAGACCCCCAATTCATCTAAAGAGTACTGAAAGTTAATTTAAAGATATTAAAATAGAATGGGCTTCAAAAAAACTTCTCCCTCTGTTTTAATGAGTCATTTAAGTTCTATCTACCACTACAGTCACTCTTTCATCTATAAGAACTCATGAGAAATACATTGTAAATGTTGGTTGATTGGTTGATTGTCAGTTGTTTTCACTGTGTTAGAGTCTTGTGAGTAGTAGTTGTAAATAGGCTGGGAGATGATTTCTGGATGATATCAAGTTATTGTACAAGGATGTATGTGACTAGTTTTTCTCTTCTAATATGACAAGCATGTTCATTGGATCCTGATCTAAATCAATGGTGATGTGTTCTATCTTTGTTATTGTTTTCCCTCTGTTATACATCATGTTTCACTTTCTCTGATAAGAACCCGTAATCTTAGCTTAGGATATACTGCTGCAAGTACCCTAATGTTTCCTTCTCTTCTTATCTTTGATGTTTTATGCTATTTGTGTATCTAAGAACAAATTCAATATAATTTAACCAGTATAGAAGTTGGTTTGTCCATGCTTACTAATGTATGAATTCAGAGTTTGTTTCTTAGATGTTCTTGTTTGGTTTTACCTGAAAGAATTGGGAAACTAGGAGATTTAGGGTTAGCCCTATCCCCTAGGTTCCTTTTCCAACAGTTAGCCTTTCTAAGATCCCTTTGAGTTGAATGTCAAAAGTAGAGAAGGTCAAAAATATTTCTCTGATCTTATACTTCACTTTGTGTCAAACTTAAATTTTTTCTATTGTCTGAAAGTAGTCAGGAGGACTGTTGGATTGTTTTCTTCAGAGTTAACCTCATTATGAGTTTTGATCATAGAGGTTAAGGCATGCCCTATCCCTAGACTTACTCCGAAGTGGTCACCTTGGAAGGTTTTCCTTGTCATTCCCATTCATTCCCTTATTGTTTCATCCCATACTATCATCTCAAGAGATCCTCTGATATAGATGACTAGCCCTTTGAAAGCCTTGGATATTTGAATTGCAAGTAAACCCTTTTATGACCCCATTGCCCAAGGGACTTGTGTTCTCTTTGACTTATCTCCCCATTGCAAAAATCCTTCACAACTCATTCCTTTACCTTACATTGAACCCTTCTTTCATGTTTCCCAACCAAACAAACAAAATCAAAACCCTTGTGTCTTATAACTAGCCTAACACCTTAAATCGAACATCAAAGATGATATTCTTTACCTTTATAGAGAGATCCCTCTCTGGATCCAGGAGGGCTAGATCCTGAAATCCCAAAGTGGTTTGATGTTGTCTTGTCATTTGGTATTGCCAAATCTGCCAAATCATAGGAAACACAACATAATGGCGACTCCACTGGGGAAGCTTTGAGTAAAACACTCCTTAAAACATCTTTAAGAACTCAAAGAAGACCAACTAGCCTTGATTTGGTTTAGATTGCTAATGGTGGATAATAGTCTGCTTCAAAACATTTTAAAACATCCACCTGGCGACTCCACAGTTCCTAAATGACCAAAAGACTCCATTGGTGATCAGCAGGCCTGCTGATTATCTTTGTTTTCACAAGACTCCACTGGGAGACCAATTTCATCACATCATCATCCATACCAAAAGAAACACATAGTGTTGTGTAACCAACTCCAAAAATAGAAGAAAAGAGATATCAACGCCTTAGAAATAAGCCACTTCGAGGGGGCAAACTCCAATACATTACATAAATGAACAATTCTTGGATGATACAATTTACAAAACCTCCTTTCTATATATAGGAGTCCATGGGGCCATAATGTAATCCTAGTGGGCCACAATGTAATCCTAGAAGACCTAACAATAATAATTTAAGGGCACAATAATAACAAAATGGGGGTTACAAGGGTACAATAATAACAATAAGGGGGTTACACTAACAACAATAAGGGACTATACTAGTAATATAGGGACCTAACATGCCCCTCTCCTTCAAAAAGTGTTGTCCTCAACGCTTGAGTAGCTCTGGGTGCTTCTGTATAAAATTCTCATCCTCCCATGTAGAATCTTCAGTGGGTAAGTTCTTCCACTTGATGAGATACTCTGAAATTGATCGATTCCGTAGCTATTGAGTTCTTGTTTCCGTGACCGCTTCAGGTTCCAATATGATTTTCCCTTCCTTATAGTACCAATATTTTGCAACACCTTGTAAGGACCATAGTACTTTGGTGATAATTTATTATCCTTCTTAGCTTGCTTGAGGGACATTTGTTTGTATGGTTGTAGCCGTAAAAATACCCAATCTCCTACATCAAAATTTCTCTCATTGTGATGTTGATCTGCCTATTGTTTCATTCGATTTTGTGCCAAATTCAGGTTATCCTTTAAGAGTTGGAGAACTTCTTGCTGATGCTTGATGTGATCTTCCATTGTTTGAACCTTCGAATTTTCCCTTAAAGATGATGTGATGGATGGTGGATGATATCCATAAAGTGCCATAAATGGGGTCATTTTTGCTACAGTATGGAAGGAAGTGTTATACCACCATTCAGCGAGAGGTAACCACTTGATCCATTGTGTTTGTTTATCAGATACAAAACAACGAAGATATCCTTCCAAACATTTATTTACTATCTCAGTTTGACCATCAGATTGAGGATGATAAGATGAGCTATGAGCTAATTGTGTACCCAAACAAGAAAATAACTCCGTCCAAAAATTTCCAGTAAAAATGGGATCTCTGTCGCTCACAATAACCCTTGGGCTTCCATGTAGATTTTGAATTTTGTCCATAAATGTAGTAGCAATTGTACTTGCTTTAAATGGATGAGATAATGCACAAAAGTGTGCATACTTGGTAAGTCTATCAACTACCACCATGATGACATTCTTTCCTTCGGACTTAGGTAAACCCGTGATAAAATCCATTGAAATCTCCTCCCAACGTTGACTTGGAATGGATAAAGGTTGTAGAAGTCCCGGGGTCTTAATTGTCTCAACTTTATTCTGCTGGCAAACCAAACATTCCGCCACAAACTTTTGAATATCAGATTTAAGGCCATCCCAAAAAATTCTTTCTTCACCCCGTGGTAAGTTTTTAAAAATCCTGAGTGTCCTCCTAAAGGAGAAGTGTGCAATTCCAGAAGAATCTTTTGTTTTAGTTGGGAATTCTTACAAAGATATAAGCAATCTTTGTACCATAAGGAATCATTTTTCCAACTAAATGTATCAGATGTACTAGGATCTTGCTGCAACTTTTGAATGAGTGTCCATACATCTATGTCCTTCTTCCATTCTTCTCTTGCATTAGTTATCCAATCTTGTTGGATAATAGAAATGGCACAAAGCAATGCTTCCACCTCTTCATTCTTTCTTGAGAGTGCATCTACAACAACATTAAGCTTTCCTTTTTTGTAGATTATTTCAAAGTCATAACCCAACATCTTTGTGACCCATTTTTGCTGCTCTTCTGAAGATAGTCTTTGTTCCAAAAGTGTTTAAGACTATCATGATCAGTTTTTACCTTGAAGTTTCTTCCCATTAGGTAAGTTCGCCATTTCTTTAGTGCATGCAGTATTGCTAACATTTCCTTCTCATAAATAGGTTTCTGTAAATACTTTCCTTTGATTGGACGACTTTCAAAAGAAATGGGTCTTCCTTCTTGCATTAAAACAACACCAATTCCATTTCTCGAGGCATCACATTCCACAATAAAGGTTTTTGTGAAGTATGGCGTAGCTAAGACCGGTGCTAGGCACATTGCCTCTTTAAGATGTTCAAAGGCCTTAGTTGCTTCAGGAGTCCATGAAAATGCATCTTTTTTCAATAATGTTGTTAGAGGTGCTGCTATTCTCCCATAATTCTTAACAAACTTGTGATAATACCCTGTTAACCCGAGAAATCCTGGCAACTTCTTTATGGTTGTGGGGACTTTCCATTCATTAATGGCTTTAATTTTGTTAGGGTCTACTTTAACACCCTCGTGAGATACAATATGACCCAGATATTCCACCTCTTGTACTCCAAAGAAACATTTGGATGTTTTTGCATATAATTGTTTCTCCTGCAATAGTTTGAGTACCCTGTCAACATGTTCAACATGATCCTTCCAAGACCTACTGTAGATTAGTATATCATCAAAAAAATACTAGCACAAATTTTCTAAGGAAGGGTTTGAAAATGGAATTCATCAACCCTTGAAATGTAGAAGGTGCATTGGTAAGGCCAAAAGGCATGACCAAAAATTCATAATGACCCTCATGAGTTCGAAATGCCGTTTTTGGAATATCTTCAGTCTTCATTCTAATTTGATGATATCCTGAACGAAGATCCAACTTGGTAAAATAAATTGCTCCATGTAATTCATCCAATAATTCATCAATCACAGGAATGGGAAATTTATATTTAATGGTGAGCTTATTGAGCTCCCTATAATCTGGACACATTCATCATGATCCATCCTTCTTGTGTACCAATACTACAGGAGCAGAGAAAGAACTTTGACTAGGTTGAATTATACCCGCCTCTAACATTTCTGCAATCATACGTTCAATTTCGCTCTTTCGGAAGTAAGGATATCTATAAGGCCCGATGTTTGGAGGAACATTTCCTGGAATCAAATGAATAGCATGATCATGATCACGAATAGGTGGGAGTCCTTTGGGAGTTTCAAACACCTTGGAATGATTGTCCAAGACTTGTTGGAGATCTGCAGAAATAGATGATTTTGATGTTGGAAATTCTAGTGAGCATAATTGTGCAATTACGCCTCGCTGTTCTTTCTTTAGAAGCTTTGTCATGACATTAGAGCTTATTATCCTTCCTGGCTTCCCCGTAATACCCCGTAATTTGACTTCCTTTCCTTCTGAAAAAAATTTCAAGAAAAGTTCTTGAAAATTAAAAGCTACCGTCCCCAAAGATTGTAACCATTGTACTCCTAGTAGAACATCAGCACCTCCCATAGGAATGGAAAGCATTGGACTAGTCAATACATATTCCCCCATGGTTAGCTTGATATTATGGCATTTTCCAGAGTAATTTATAGTTCCTCCATTTGCAACCATCACTTGAAATTCTGGTGCTGGGTATAGGAAACAATTTAATTCCTTGGCTACCTTACAATGAATAAAATTATGGGTGCTACCTGAATCAATCAACACTATTACCTTTTTCTTCTTGATATGTCCTTCTCTCTTGAGAGTTTGAGGAGTGGTAATTCCTACCAGTGCATTACACGATATGGTCAGATTCATTTCTTCCTCTTCTAGGGATGGTTCCTGGTGTATATCCTCTTCTTGTTCATTTTCTTCTTCCTCTTCACTATCTATGTAAAATAATTTCTTCTCAGCACACTTATGACCTTTAGTGTATTTTCTATCACAACTGTAGCAAAGCCCTTTTGCTCTTTTTTCTTCCAATTGTTGTGGTGTCAACCTTGTAGGTTGTGGAAATCTCGACGTAGCAACACTTCCTTCTTTATAGAATTGAGTGGTAGGCTTCCTTGTCGCCATAATTTTACATTCAACTTTTCTTGCCAACCTGAATGCCTTCTCCAATGAATCAGGTTCCAGAATGCGAACTTCATGTTGGATGTTATCCTTTAAAGTGCCAATGAAGAGATCAATCCTGTGTTCCTCTGGAATATCAGTTACCCTTATATTCAATTTTTGGAAGTCCTCAATGTGCTGCCCCACTAAACCCTTTTGTTTGAGATTTATCAATTGGCTAAAGAAGGTGTTGCTCTTTGTATCCTCGTAATGTGCTATCATTTCCTCCGTAAAAATTGACCAAGTGACAATTTTTTTACGGGAGCAAAGCCATCGATACCATACAAATGTATTTTGTTCTAAATGTAAAGTTGCAATGCGTACCTTTTGTGTGTTTTGCACATTATGGAGATCAAAATATTGCTCCATCTGTAGTATCCATGTTACAGAATCCTTTCCATCAAACTTCCTCATATCCATTTTTGGAATATGGTGGTTCTTCCCGCCAACATTAGAGTTTATGAAATCACGATTAACATTTATTTTGTTCTCATCATGAGGTTATTCTACTATATTTTCACCATTAGGAAACCTTTCTTGTATCAACTTTGTCAAATCTTCGATTTTTTATTTTAGATCATCCATCTTAGCTTCCATGCCAGCTTCCATTCCATCCATCTTAGCTTCCACGCCTTTCTTCAAACCGTCCATCTTCACTTCCACGCCATCCATCTTAGCTTCCATGCCTTTCTTCAAACCGTCCATCTTCACTTCCACGCCTTTCTTAAAAACTTCCATTTCATTTTTTGTTGCTCTTTGCGAGAGTGAAATTTGTTGCACTTGCTCTTGTAATTTTGATAGATCATGTTGAAATTCTTCATCTTCATGAGTCATAGTAGAGCCTTCTGAAGGCTTAATGGGTGTTGAATTATTTTTACGGGGCATCTTTTAGAACCCAATACTGATATCTATTCTACAATATGCCCTTGGAATCAATTCAAATTGATTCTTCAAACAAGACTTATGCAATTCGGGAAAACAAATACACAACTTTTTCTTGCTTTTGAGGAGCTCGATATTGAAATTGGATTATCTGTGCGATTGCAACACTTCAATATTTGAATTTTGGTACCAACGTAGCCCTCTAAATTATCTTTCGAATGCCATAGGTCTGACCTGATTTGGATTCTCCAAGACAAAGTTGTGTCCAATCTCCCACAATGACCTAATTATGGACTGGTTCAGTAGAGAAAAATTGTACGACTTGCCACGTGTCACTGTTTCATCCTTCAGCTCTGAAATTAATAGCCAAGAAACTACAGTCCGTGCTCTTGTGACTAATTTTTACGGCACTCCGATCTGATGCTCAGAGAGAGAGTTATGAAGATTTTCCGACGATCACCTCTTTGAGATGAAATTCAGAAGCTTGAAAAAGCACTACCTTCCACAGATCATATCTCCGAAAATATTGTGAACCAAGCTCTAAATTTTTTTCATGATTTTCCTTAGGATTTCCACTTCTCACCCTAAAAATTTCAGCTTCTGAAACTTCGTAGAAAAAAATTACAGTTCAAATTCCACGATGACTTGTTTAGGAGCCTAAAAAAAGACCTAACTTCCACAAATCATATCTCCGAAAATATTGTGAACCAAGATCTGAAATGTTTTGATGATGTTCCTCAGGATTTTAGCTTCACACCCTAACAATTTCAGCTTCTGAAACTTCGTAGAAAAAAATTTGTAGCGAAAATTCCACGATGTCCTGTTTGGAGCAGCGAAACCCTAGAATCCAAAGCTCTGATACCAAATGTTGTGTAACCAGCTCCAAAAATAGAAGAAAAGAGATATCAACGCCTTATAAATAAGCCACTTTGAGAAACCTCCTTTACATTACATAAATGAACAATTCTTGGGATGATACAATTTACAAAACCTCCTTTCTATATATAGGAAGTCCATGTATGCATAATGTAATCCTAGTAGGGCCACAATGTAATCCTAGCCGACCTAACAATAATAATTTAAGGGCACAATAATAACAAAATGGGGGTTACAAGGGTAAAATAATAACAATAAGGGGGTTACACTAATAACAATAAGGGACTATACTAGTAATATAGGGACCTAACACATAGGATTAAGCTTCTTTGTTTAAAGATAGTTTGCCTCTTAAAAATTGTTATACCTGGCTAACTTTCTTTGTTGAGTCTGAAACTTAACATACTGGCTTTAAGAACAATCCATACCAGAGCTTATCCTGATCCAAATCCTCCTGAAATAGTTGACAATCCAGAAAGCATACTTAGGAAGTCTCTCACATCTATGGATCCAACTATTGTCAGATCCATTCATAGAACTAACTCAGCACCTGAAAACCTTGCAGCTCTATCAGATACTCAATTTGACTTAGATTTACCAAGTGATTTACCAAGAAATAAGTCATTCAATGCTACAGATCAGACAGACTTTGAGCCTCCAAGTTCACCACCATAGAGTGGTCATCATATTGGTAACAGAGAAACAACTCCATCCACACCTCTTGATATACATTTCATTCATAGCTTAGGTCTCTCTCACCCTAGATCTTCTCAACAGTTTGTTGCTGGTCCTAGCATTTCTATCATCCACATACCTGCTATCCAAGCCACTCCTTCCCCCCCACAAAATACTATCATGGCAGCATGGTATGCCCCTCTAGTGTTACCACAACCTCTGGCTCCTTTACCAAATGATTATCAGTCTAAAATTCCCCATTTCACTGGAAAAGAATCTTCCACAGCCCAACAACATGTAGATAAGATGGAAGATGCTTTTGATTATATGGCAATAGAATATGAGACCATCAAGATGAGAATTTTTGCTCAAATTTCAGGAGGAGAAGTAAAAAAGTGGTTTAAAGGATTAACTTCTAATAGCATCAATGACCTTCCCTCTTTGCACCAGACTTTCATAAAAAAATGGGAAATCAAAAGCAATCGTCTACAAATATTAGCAGAGTATAAAAATCTTAAAAGAAATCAAGGAGAGAGTGTTCATGATTACTCCACCAGGTTTAACAGTGTCTACAATGCTCTTCCACCCCATATGAAACGTCCCCAAGGAATGGCCTTAGTGAAATATCCTGAAGGTTTTGATGCTGACATGGCCTATCAACTAAGGGAGAGAGACTATACCACTCTAGAAGATATGCAGAAGAGAGCTGTCATTAGGGGAATTTTGAGGTCTAAAATGGGCCTCCTAAGAAAAATGTACAACCAAAATAAACTTTATAAGAACCAATAGGATTCAAGATGATGATGTCATCCATAATGGATGATTCACCATTTTTGGAGTAAAAAAATAAAAATATTAAAAAATAATAAAATAATAAAACTACTTTTTCAACTCGTATTTTAAACTTATATCCCAAAATTTTTACTCAAATTTCGAGCGGGAGTAATCGTTGGATGTGGAATTTAATTCCTCATCCAAGGAGTACCCATGTTTCATACTTTCGATGAACTCTTCTACACGAAAAATGAGAAATACATAAAAACCGTGATAGTAATCACGTTTTTTTATGTATTTCTCATTTTTCATGTAGTAGGACCCATCGAAAGTATGCAACATGGGTACTCCTTGGATGAGGAATTAAATTCCGCATCCAATGAGTACTCTTGCTCGAAATTTGAGTAAAAACTTTAAGAATCAATAATCTTAGCTTAGGATATACTGCTGCAAGTACCCTAATGTTTCCTAATCTTCTTATCTTTAATGTTTTCTGCTATTTGTGTATCTAAGAAAAAATTCAATATAATTTAACCAGTATAGAAGTTGGTTTGTCCATGCTTACTAATGTATGAATTCAGAGTTTGTTTCTTAGATGTTTTTGTTTGGTTTTACCTGAAAGAATTGGGAAACTGGGAGATTTAGGGTTAGCCCTGTCCCTTAGGTTCCTTTTCCAATAGTTAGCCTTTCTAAGATCCCTTTGAGTTGAATGTCAAAAGCAGAGAAGGTTAAAAGTCTTTCTCTGATCTTAGACTTCCCTTTGTGTCAAACTTAAATTTTTTCTATTGTCTGAAAGTAGTCAAGAGGACTGTTGGATTGTTGTCTTCAGAGTTAACCTCATTAGGAGTTTTGATCATAGAGGTTAAGGCATGCCCTATCCCTAGACTTACTCTGAAGTGGTCACCTTGGAAGGTTTTCCTTGTCATTCCCATTCATTTCCTTATTGTTTCATCCCATACTATCATCTTAAGAGATCCTCTGATATAGATGACTAGCCCTTTGAAAGCCTTGGATATTTGAATTGAAAGTAAACCCTTTTATGACCCCGTTTCCCAATGGACTTGTGTTCTCTTTGAATTATCTCCCCATTGCCAAAAATCCTTCACCACTCATTCCTTTACCTTACATTGAACCCTTCTTTCATGTTTCCCAACCAAACAAACAAAATCAAAACCCTTGTGTCTTATAACTAGCCTAACACCTTAAATCGAACATCAAAGATAAATTATTCCTTACCTTTATAGAGAGATCCCTCTTTGGATCCAGGAGGGCTATATCCTAAGATCCCAAAGTGGTTTGATGTTGTCTTGTGTTGGTATTTCCAAATTTGCCAAATCACAGGAACCAAAACATGGATAAAGCCTCCAAATTATTGGAAAACCCTATTGTTTCTCAACAAAAACTTCCAACTAGTTACCATAAGTTTTCTCCCAACCCACCATTGGTTGATGAAGTGTTCAATCCGACTCCATCATCAGTCGATCCCACTCTTCCCTTGAAGAGTGAAGTTGAAGTGGTATATCCGATTCACTCATTTGTCGATCCCACTATCTATGTAGATAGTGAAGTTGATACTGCTCATGTTTTTTATTGTTACTTAAAATCCACCATAGAAGGGGGTATTTCTCCCATTCCCATGGAAATATATCCAAGTACTGAGGTCATTTCCTTCGATTGGAATAGAATTACAGAGCCTCATATCCCTTCTTGCATGCCTTTCTAAATCATTGTGCAGGCTTGTGATAATAAAATATATCACATTATTATAGATGAACATGCTTATGTTAACATTATATCCTTGATTTATTGTAAATATATAGATTTCACTCAACTTGAGTCCATTACTCAACATTTTTTGGATTTTAATAAGAGACATAACAAACCTTTATGGATTTTTCCTCAATTATCATTATATTAGGAGAAACAAATTTCTATATTTATGTAATGGTAGCACAAGGTCCCCTAGACTTTTCTTTTCTCCTTGGGTGAGACTATGTATATGCCATGAAATTTATTGTTTCTACACTCTTTCGAGTGATGTATTTCTATCTCATAATGGAAACATTGTTACTATTGAACAACTTTTGTTCATTGGTTCTGATATGCATTACAACCATCTAATCTCAGTAATCATTCCCTATATGCAAGTGATATCCCACTTGCCATAGGTTAATTATGTGGAAAAATTCTCCATGCATTCACATTGTTGATGAAAAAGAGCCTATAACTATATGCTTGACTTCTTTTAACCTAGATCTAGTAGTTGACATCATGAAACCTTCAGTGGGGACATTGGAGCTTGATCTTCCTACCCCTATTGAGTCCTTGACATGTATTCCTTCTAGAGCATTGCTATTTTTTCCAAAAAATACCTCTTGGAAGCCATGATCAAGGTGTGTCCCCTCACGTGCATTCCTTCCAAAGATTTTTCCTCTTACAAGCCATGATCAAGGTAATCCATGATGAACATAGTTATTTTTCTCTATCAATCTCTTTAAAAAATGAAACAAATCATATGAGAATAGTTCTTTTTTTGTGTCAATCTCGTTAAAAAATTGAAACAAATAATTATGAGCATAGTTCCTTTCATGTGTCACGATCATTTAAAAATGAAACAAATCTTCCTCTATAAAGTCTATTGGGCATGTTCCTTTGGTCATCATGTTGGAATTAAGCCCCTAGAGTTCATGCTTGGGGAAAATTACCATAGATGAGCTTAGTCTTTGTTCCTTCTCATGCTCGTAAATATATGAGAATAAGTTAACAAGCTTCATTTTAGCCTTATTTTCATGCTCGTTAAACAATGAAAATCTGGAGATCCCTTTTCTATTTTTTCATTCTCATTAAATCTATACGAAAATGTCAATTCCATTTTGGTCTTATTTTCATGACTTGTTAAACCTTTTCATGCTTTTAAAACCTATATGAAAACACCAAGTTATTTTATCTTTCTTGTCTCATGAATTAAATTCAAATTTGGTGAGAAATCTATTTTCCATTCACAAGCTTGTTAAAACCATGAAAAGGACATGAGCATACTTTTATCCTTTTTTGGACTCAATAAATTTACAAAAAATATCCTCATTGAAGTTTTATTTTTCAATTTTTCACTCTATAAATATGAAATATTATCAAAATTTAATTTCTCCACGCTCATTAAATTTTTACATGGAAAGAATATAATGAGTTACCATTTATCTTTTTTTTTTGGACTCAATAAATCTTAACGAAAAAGGCCACCTTGGATTTTATTTTATTTTAAGTTTCAAACTCTCTAAATATGAAACAGACATCAAGTAATGCCTTCATTGGACTTGTATAACTTAAAAAATGTAGGAACCATATGGAAATTGGGACTAAACCACTCCTTCCTAGGGTTCATTAAAAATAATCTAAAGGACATGTTTGAAGGATGATATTATACTTCAATCATATGTTATCCTCTTCAATCTCACTTAAAAATAAAGAGGTACTCGATAAAAATGGCGGGGGAAATATGGGAAGAGAATATATAAAAACTTTGTATAAATTTTTTGGAAACAAGTGTTGGCAATATGATGCAGAGTGTTGTCCTTGATGGCAACCCACTGAATGAAGATGAAGACATGAGACTGTTGACATGTGTTGTCCTTGATGGAAAACCACATGATGAAGTTAGTCTTGACCTGATGAACTTGGTAAATGATGTAAATCTGATGTGATATGATGTTTGTTAGCAATATGGTGCTGAGTGTTGTCCTTAAATGGCAACCCACTTGATGAAGATGATGACAACTTACTTGATGAAGTTGTGCTTGATAGAATATGTCCTTGATGAGGTAAATCTGATGTATCTATAGAGAATACAGAAGGCAATGAAGAAAGGAATTCAATATATGCTAGATCTATGATGAAAAGAGTATGTCTCTAGGCATACGCGGATATGTCTAAGGGAAGTCGCGTATGCACGCGGGAAAGAATGTGACAAGTAGCGTATGGGAAAAAGCGCTCAAAAGGTGCAAAACCAGGGGTAACCACCATGGTATTGACCCATTGTATTGGGTAATGATTCGTCTAAATGACCCCGTCCAGGAATACCATTGGAAGTAATGTTGTTTTGGCTCATGGTATTGTTTTGGCTCATGGTATTGAAAAAGGGTAAACCTATATAAGGAGAAAATTCATTGTGCAAATGACGAGTGAGGGTGCAAGATGTGGGTGCAAGATGTCGAGCTTGAATGAATACTTCTCTGCGAAGTAGATCTGTCTCTCTGAAGTAGATCTGAATGGAAAGGGTTGCAGTTGAATGATAAATTTGAATGTATGATGCACCAATGATGAAGAAGGGGATCTAGATCTAAAATGTACTTGTATTTGCTAGATCTGTTTATGGAATGATAAGATCTGTGATGAGGCGAACATCTGTCTGAAGTAAAGGGTAAATTTGAAGTGATGTATCTGTTGTGAAGAATTGAAATGACATTAAAGTCTGAAGAACCATACGCTAGTTAGCCGAAGAGGAAGCGCATATATACGCAACTTCGCTGAAGAGAAAGTACGTATGCGCAATAAAATTGGATCTGCAATATGTACAGAAGTATACGCTGGTTTGTGTGAACAGAAGTGCGTATATACGCGACATCAGTGAAAGGAAAGCGCGTATGAAAATTAGGGTTTGCTGAAGTCTGTGGTAAGAAATGTCTGATCTGTTCTACTGTGTTACTGCTATTTGTATTCTACAGTTCTGAGTTGTCTGTATCAGTCTGGTTGTATGATTGAGCTTAAATATGTGGAGTGGGTCCAGTCTGAAAATATGATGAAACGTGGCCTGCAAGTTGTATTCCAAAGGAAGCTTTGGATATAGTGTGAAAATTGATGAAACGTGGTCCATAGAGGTGCTGAGGGTTGTAGCCTTCAGTCAGGGGGTTGTAGCTCCCTTCCAGGTGAGGCTGGTAAACGAGTTCAGGGGGTTGTAGCTCCCTTCTAGGAGAGGCTGGTAAACGAGTCAGGGGGTTGGAGTTCCTTCCAGGAGAGGCTGGTAAACGAGCGCAGGTGGGTGCCTGCGTGCTGGTAGGAGTCTGCACCAGCACATATGTTGTAAGATGTTTTCTCTATAATAAAATATTGAAGGCTGAGCAACTGCAGCGGTGGTTTTCTCCCAACTTGGGTTTCCACCTAAAAATCCTGGTGTTCATGTGTGATGTTTTGTGTGATGGTTTATTCTGTTGTTACTACACATGTTTACTGTTTACTTAACATCAGATGATTGAATAAGTGCAAAGAACTAAGTTAATAAATATCTGCATATTTAGATATCTGCTAATACACGAGTTGCATGAAGGATATCTGCGTATATACGCGAGTTTACTAAAGGAAAGTAGTGTATGGGTTTTAAAGAGTGCAAAAGTAAAAAATTTTGAATATGCTGTAAATACTGATTCACCCCCCCCCCTCTCAGTATTTTTCCCAACAACAAGTCGCTCTTGAACATGACACCATTTCACTCCTTGTGGCAAGGTTTGGAAATCTATTTGTTTCTTTTTTATCACACTCCCTTTGAAAATTATTACACTTTGGTTCATGATCCACTTTTGATTCAATGCTTACAAAACAGTTGTCGTGTCGTCAATATGTTCAAGAGAAGTTCAACTTGAGTTAGCAATTTTTATATTTCTTGAAGCCTTCTATCATGTCAGACATCCTCGAGTCAGTCCTAAATAACTCAGTGCTTTGTTCTACTTGACATATTTACACATATTTATTGTCGTTGATGGGGGATACATTAGGGGCCTCTTGCGACGAATCAATTCCTATTGACTCAACACATTATCTCAAAATTTTATTTAGAAACCATTTAGTACCTTAAATATTTGATGCCTCAATAGAAGGTTTCCTCACCTTCGACGATAAGTTTATATAATTGACCTTTGATTGATTAATTCTATGAATGTTTGAATTCAGATCATTTATTCACACTTAATAGAATGTACTTAAGTAAATTAAGAGGAATTTTCATTTTTTATGGTTTTTGATGCATATGTTAATGTTTTTCATCATTGACCTAGAATTATATGGTTTGTACCATGTCTGATTTCAACACCTCTATTCAAATGGTTAGAATCATACTATGGCATGATAGAGATGAAGACCGTAGATCCTCTTTATTACATCTAGGTTGTGATGGAGTCTTTTGAGTATTTATGATTTTTGCATAGATCATCAATTTATGTTTGATGCCTATGTTCGTATTGAGTCATGTGGGCATGGATCCACCATGTATGTTTGGTGGCTATGCTTGTATTCAGTCATGTGGGCATGGATCCACCATGTATGTTTGGTAGTCATGAATTTCCTCATTTGACATGGATATTTACATGTCCATAGATATTATTTGAATCACTTGTATTTTGAGTATCGAAATTCCTACCTCAAAGATGATATTATTATACTGTAACTCCTTTATTGTTGTTGGAAAGTTTATAAATGGTTTATTCCCCATCTCAACACCTTTACATGATAAAATATTTTAAGTTATCACTACCTTTCTAAATTAGTTCTTTAGGGGGATTCTATTCCACATTATTTTGTCACATTCATGAAAATTTATGTTGTACCTATATCCTTCACCATCAAAATCATAATTTCAATCAATCCCTGAAGAAGATGGAAGAAAATCCTCTCCCTCAAATATCAAAAACTTGTTCAAATTCCTTCAAAAACCCTAATTCAAAAGGATGTTGTGGGCTACACACTAACAACATGTGACATTTCTCATTCAAGCAGTAGGTTGCATACTTGAAAAAATTTGATACTGTCACATGTTTCTCATTCATAGGGCACGCCACTGTTTTAACGAAGGTAAAAATAAAAAAGCGATGAGAAGATTCTAGAAGATAAGCCTTGTGGATGACATCTCTCCCAATTGGTTTGGATCTGGATTGTTAATTTTTTGAATCTTAAACTCATTCCCCTATCATCCTCTTATCCTCTTCCAAGCCTATAAGTATAATCATATCTCATTAATAGGGATGGTTAGTTAGTGTAAGAAAGTTTTTGGATTTGGTGAACTTATGTTGAGGTATTCAACCTATGGTCTTCAGAATTTTGAAGGAAAGGCATTGAGACAAAGGAAAATTAGAAGTTTTAGAAACCAAGACAATACTGAGACCGGGAGGGGTGAATCAGTATTGTTATAACTTTAAAAAATTATTTCAAAAAGTAAAGAATACTAGGACACCAATAAACAATTCAACAACCATTCATATAAGCATCATGAGAATCAAAACAATTAGAAAATATTAAATACATATATTTTTAAATTCTTTCTTCAATTACTTTCATAAGGGAAAGCTTCAACTTGCTTTTACAATTTTCTCTACCTCCAACCGGAAGGAAGATACTACTGCCTAATTTTTCAGCTACTACTGAAAAGAGCTACCACACCTAGTTTATCAACTACCACTGAAAGGAGCTACTACACATGATTAATCAACTACTACTTTAAGGATCTCCTACCCCTAAGTGTTTACTATCCACTACTAGAAGGAGCTACAACCCCTCGAATTCAAGATCACACTTTCTTGACCTCCTTGATTCATATTCCATTCCATTTTCAAACTGAAATCATGAAAGCCACTTCCTTTCATAAAAAAAATAAAATCTCTCCTCAACCATGTTAGCCTCCACAATGTCCCAAGGCTGAGAAAGGATATCGATGGAGGTAACCTCAAACCAGTATTTTAGTTTGGTAGCTATCCCTACCAAACCAGAGAGGGCTCTCTCTATGAAAATAAAAACCAAGGGTTTTGAATGGATGAGGAGTGGATTTTAGGCTAGTTAGGTCAACTGTAGGGTTTTATGTTGTGAAACCAGCTCCAAAAATAGAAGAAAAGAGAGATCAACACCTTAGAAATCAGCCACTTCGAGGGGGAAACCTCCAATACATTACATAAATAAAAAATTCTTGGATGATAGAAATGACCAAAATCTCCTTCTATATATTGGAGTCCATGGGGCCACAATATAATCCTAGCCGACCTAACAATAATAATTTAATGGCACAATAATAACAATATTGGGGTTACAAGGGGTACAACAATAACAATAAGGGGGCTATAATAATAACAATAAGGGACTAAACTAGTAATATAGGGACCTAACATGCCCCTCTCCTTCAAAGAAGTGTTGTCCTCAATGCTTGAGTAGCTCTGGGTGCTTCTGTATAAAATTCTCATCCTCCCATATAGAATCTTTAGTGGGTAACTTCTTCCATTTGATGAGATACTCTGAAATTGATCGATTTCGTAGTTGTCAAGTTCTTGTTTCCATGACCGCTTCAGGTTCCAATATGATTTTTCCTTCCTCATCAAGTTCTGGCAATATTGTTTGAATTGGAATATTTTCACCTATAACCTTCTTTAAGAATGAAACATGGAAAGCTAGATGCACTCTCGAAGAAGTAAGAAGCTCCAATTTGTATGCCATAGTACCAATCTTTTGCAACACCTTGTAAGGACCATAATACTTTGGCAATAATTTATTATCCTTCTTAGCTTGCTTGAGGGACATTTGTTTGTATAGTTGTAGCCTTAAAAATACACATTCTCCTACATCAAAAATTCTCTCTCTATGATGTTGATTTGCATGTTGTTTCATCGATTTTGTGCCAAATTTAGGTTATCCTTCAAGAGTTGGAGAATTTTTTGTTGATGCTTGATGTGATCTTCAACTGCTTGAACCTTATAATTTTCTCTTAAATATGATGTGATGGACGATGGATGATATCCATAAAGTGCCATCAATGGGGTCATTTTTGCTGCAGTATGGAAGGAAGTGTTATACCACCATTCAGTGAGGTAACCACTTGACCCATTTTGTTTGTTTATTAGATACAAAACAACGAAGATATCCTTCCAAAAATTTATTCACTATCTCAGTTTGACCATCTAATTGAGGATGATAAGATGATTTATGAGCTATTTTAGTACCCAAACAAGAAAATAACTCCATCCAAAAATTTCCAGTAAAAATGGGATCTCTGTCACTCACAATAATCTTTGGATTTCCATGTAGCTTTTGAATTGTGTCCATAAATGTAGTAGCATCTGTACTTGCTTTAAATGGATGAGATAATGCATGAAAGTATGCATACTTGGTAATTCTATCAAATACCACCATGATGACACTCTTTCCTTTAGAATTGGGTAAACTTGTGATAAAATCCATTGAAATCTCCTCCCAACGTTGACTTGGAATGGATAAAGGTTGTAGAAGACCCGTGGTCTTAATTGTCTCAAATTTATTTTGCTGGCAAACCAAACATTCCACTACAAAATTTTGAATATCAGATTTAAGGCCATCCCAAAAAAAATATTTCTTCACCATGTGGTAAGTTTTTAAAAATCCTGAGTGACCTCCTAGAGGAGAAGTGTGCATTTCCAAAAGAATAGTTTGTTTTAGTTGGGAACTCTTACAAAGATATAAGTGATATTTGTACCATAAAGAATCATTTTTCCAACTAAATGTATCAGATGTACTAGGATCTTGCTACAAATTTTGAATGAGTGTCCACACTTCTTTTTCCTTCTTCCATTCATCCCTTGCTTCAGTTATCCAATCCGGTTGGATAATAGAAATGGCACAAAGCAATGCTTCCACCTCTTAATTCTTTCTTGAGTGTGCATCTGCAACAACATTTAGCTTCCATTTTTTGTAGATTATTTCAAAGTCATAACCCAACATCTTTGTGACCCATTTTTGCTACTCTTCTAAAGATAGTCTTTGTTCCAAAAAGTGTTTAAGACTATCATGATCAGTTTTTACCTGAAGTGTATTCCCATTAGGTAAGGTTTCCATTTCTTTAGTGCATGTAGTATTGCTTACATTTCCTTCTCATAAATAGGTTTATGTAAATACTTTCCTTTGATTGGACAACTTTCAAAAGAAATGGGTCTTCCTTCTTGCATTAAAACAACACCAATTCCATTTCCTAAGGCATCACATTCCACAATAAAGGTTTTTGTGAAATCTGGCATAGCTAAGATCGGTGCTAGGAACATTGCTTCTTTAAGATGTTCGAAGGCCTTAGCTGCTTTAGGAGTCCATGGCAATGCATCTTTCTTCAATAATTTTGTTAGAGGTGATGCTATTCTCCCACAATTCTTAACAATCTTGCAATAATACCCTGTTAACCCGAGAAATCCTTGCAACTACTTTATGGTTGTGGGGACTTTCCATTCCTTAATGGCTTTAATTTTGTTAGGGTCTATGTTAACACCCTCGTGAGATACAATATGACCCAGATATTCCACCTCTTGTACTCCAAAGAAACATTTGGATGATTTTGCATATAATTGTTTCTCCCGCAATAGTTTGAGCACCCTGTCACCATGTTGAACATGATCCTTCTAAGACCTGTTGTAGATTAGTATATCATCAAAAAATACTAGCACAAATTTTCTAAGGAAGGGTTTGAAAATGGAATTCATCAACCCTTGAAATGTATAAGGTGCATTGGTAAGGCCAAAAGGCATGGACATAAATTCATAATGACCGTCATGAGTTTGAAATGTTGTTTTCAGAATATCTTCAGTCTTCCGATTCTAATTTGATGATATCCTGAACGAATATTCAACTTAGTAAAATAAATTGCTCCATGTAATTCATCCAATAATTCATCAATCACAGGAATGGGAAATTTATCTTTAATAGTGAGCTTATTGAGCTCCCTATAATTTGGACACATGCGCCATGATCCATCCTTCTTGTGCAAAAATACTACTGGAGCAGAGAAAGAACTTTGACTAGGTTGAATTATACCAGCCTCTAACATTTCTTCAATCATATGTTCAATTTCTCTCTTTTGGACATAAGGATATCTATAAGGCCTGATGTTTGGAGGAACACTTCCTGGAATCAAATGAATAGCATGATCATGATCACGAATAGGTGGGAGCCTTTGGGAGTTTCAAGCACTTTGGAATGATTGTCCAAGACTTTTTGGAGATCTACAGAAACAGATGATTTTGATGTTGGAACTTCTAGTGAGCATAATTGTGTAATTACGCCTCATTGTTCTTTCTTAAAAAGATTTTTCATGACATTAGAGCTTATTATCTTTCTCGGCTTCCCTATGATACCCCATAATTTGACTTCCTTTCCTTCTGAAAAAAATTTCAAGAAAGGTTCTTGAAAATTAAAAGCTACCATCCCCAAAGATTGTAACCATTGTACTCCTAGTACAACGTCAACGCCTCCCATTGAAATGGAAAGCATTGGAGTATTCAATACATATTCCCCCATGGTTATCTTGATATTATGGCATTTTCTAGAGAAATTTATAGTTCCTCAATTTGCAACCATCACTTGACATTCTGGTGCTGGGTATAGGAAACAATTCAATTCCTTGGCTACCTTACAATGAGTAAAATTATGGGTACTACCCGAATCAATCAACACTATTACCTTTTTCTTCTTGATATTTCCTTCTATCTTGAGAGTTTGAGGAGTGGTAATTCCTTCCAATGCATTACACGATATGGTCGAACTCATTTCTTCCTCTTCTAGGGTTGGTTCCTGGTGTATATCCTCTTCTTTTGAAGATTCCTGTTCATTTTCTTCTTCCTCTTCACAATCTATGTAAAGTAATTTCTTCTTAGTACACTTATGACCTTTAGTGTATTTTCTATCACAACTGTAGCAAAGTCCTTTTGCTCTTTTTTCTTCCAATTGTTGTGGTGTCAACCTTGTCGGTTGTGGAAGTCTAGGAGTAGGAACACTTCCATGTTTATAGATGTGAGTGTTAGGATTCCTTGTTGCCATAATTTTACATTCAATTTTTCTTGCAAACCTAAATGCCTTCTCCAATGAATCAAGTTCTGAAACGCGAACTTTGTTTTGGATGTTAACCTTTAAAGTCCCTATGAAGACATCAATCCTGTGTTCCTCTGGAATATCAATTACCCTTATATTCAATTTTTGGAAGTCCTCAATGTGCTCCACCACTGAACCCCTTTTTTTGAGATTTGTCAATTGGCTAAAGAAGGTGTTGATCTTTGTATCCTCATAATGCGCTATCATTTACACCGTAAAAATTGACCAAGTGACAATTTTTTTATGGGAGAAAATCCATCGATACCATAGAAATGTATTCTGTTCTAAATGTAAAGTTGAAATGCATACCTTTTGTGTGTTTTTCACATTATTGAGATTAAAATATTGCTCCATCTGTAGTATCCATGTTACGGGATCCATGCCACCAAACTTCCTCATATCCATCTTTGGAATATGGTGGTTCTTCCATCCAACATTAGAGTTTATGAAATCACGATTAACATCTATTTTTTTCTCATCATGAGTTTCTTATACTATCTTTTCGCCATTAGGAATCATTTCTTGTATCAACTTTGTCAAACCTTCCATGTCTGCTTTTAGATCATTCTTCATGTTTTCCATGTTGTCTTTCATTTTTTCTTCCATGTCCTCCATCTTAGCTTCCACGCATTTCTTCAAACCATCCATATTATTCTTAAAACCATCCATCTTCACTTCCATGCCTTTCTACAAAACTTCCATTTCATTTTTTTTTGCTCTTTGCGAGAGTGAAATTTGGTGCACTTGCTCTTGTAATGTTGATAGATCATGTTGCAATTATTCATATTCATGAGTCATAGTAGAGTATTATGAGGACTTAATGGGTGTTGAATTATTCTTAGGAGGCATTTTAGAACCCAATACTGAAATATATGCTCAATAGGCCCTTGGAATCACTTGAAACTGATTTTTTTACAGAAGACTTATGCAATTTGGAAAAACAATACACACCTTTTTCTTGGTTTTGAGGAGCTCGATATTGAAACTGAATTATCTCTATGATTTAGGATCTTAAATATCTACTATTGGCCCTGCGGTATCCCTCTGAATCCTCTTTTTAATGTCACAAGTCTGACTTGATTTGGATTCTTCAAGGAAAAGTTATATTCAATTCCCCATAATGACCTAATTATGGACTAGTTTAGTAGAGCGAACTTGTACGACTTTCCATGTGTCACTGTTTCATACTTTGGCTCTAAAATATATAGAAAAGAAATTACAATCTGTGTAAGTGCAGCCACTCTTTACAGAATTCCAATCCGATGCTCAGAGAGAGAGAGTTATGAATATTTTCCCACGATCACCTCTTTGAGATGAAATTTGGGAGCCTGAACAAGCCCTAACGTCCACAGATCCTACCTCTGAAAATAATGTAAATCAATCTTTGACATTTTTCCAGGACGTTCCTCAGGATTTTGGCTTCTTTCTATGAAAATTTCAGCTTATTAAACCTTGTAGAAAACAAGTTATAGCGAAAATTCCATGATGACCTGTTTAGGTTAAATTTAGGAGCCTGCAAAATACCCTAAATTCCATAGATCACATATCTGAAAATATTGCGAAACAAGCTCTGAAATTTTGTGAAGATGTTCCTCAAGATTTCAAATTCTCACTCTAAAATTTTTATCTTCTGAAACTTCTTATAAAAAATGTTATAGCGAAAATTCCAGGATGACCTTTTTGGAGCAGTGAAACCCTAGAATCCAAACCTCTGATAACTAATGTTGTGAATCCAACTCCAAAAATAGAAGAAAAGAGAGATAAAAACCTTAGAAATCAGCTACTTTTAGGGGACTACATAAATGAACAATTCTTGGATGATACAAATGACAAAAACCTCCTTATATATATAGGCGTCCATGGGGCCACAATATAATCCTAGCCAACCTAACAATAATAATTTAAGGGCACAATAATAACAATATTGGGGTTACAGGGGTACAAAAATAACAATAAGGGGGCTATACTAATAACAATAAGGGACTAAAATAGTAATATAGGGACCTAACATTTTAAAAATTTTATGGTTTTTCTGCTGGATCAAGTATGAAAACGAGGTAACTAGGTCAAATTATCAAAGGCTTACAACTACAAATATATGGAGGAGCAAGATAACAATGCTTTAGTGATGGGCTTAGGTTTTTTTCGGTGTAGTGTAGGATTTTAAAATGAAGGAGGATATTAATGGGCATGTGTCATGAATTCACTAAAATAGAAGGAATAAAACATAAAATGACATTCCCAAAAAACAAAGCTTTATGAAGAATTCTTCTTATCAAACTTTTAGGAGAATCACTGAGGAAAGCAAGATATAGAAATGAAACATTTATATCATTTATATAATACTATAACAGAGAAAATACAACATCAAAAACTCACTGCACATGAATTCCTAGATAATAGTTGCAATTGGTCCTTTGATTTTTTGAATAAAATATTAAGTACAAGCTACAATAGTCTCACCTTTTGATGTCCAACCATCAAAATGACTAAGAAATGCATACATATAAACAAAAAACCATTTCCCCTCTCTCATGGGTTGAACCCTAAAGTGGAGGACTAGTTCTCATGATTCCCTCATCTAAAACATAAAGACTAGGGAGGTTAAAAAAACTCTCCTCATTATAGAGAAACTAATACCTTTGACCATAAAAGATATTTAGAAGCATGTATCTACATCATTTTTAATTTAACCAACATAATTACACCTAATTACGTCATTACAACTCAAAACATGAAAAATTACATTAGACGGAGCTAATTTTGACTAATCAAATGGAGAAAATTGGTTTCCAGGAAAAAACACAATGAAATATCAACAAAACGCAACGTCCTAGGAGAAAACACAGTGAAATTAGTGCAAGAGGCTTTTTGGAGGCGTTCCTGAGGTCCAAATCATGATATAAAAGATGATGGAGAAAGTTCTTCTTGTATCCTACATGATAAAATCCTCAATCACTGAAAAATATTCTCCAAGCACTCTAAAAATCCATTCTCCCACAAGTACTCCAAAAACGCAGTAAACTGTTGAAAAACAGGGAAAAAAAGTGTTTTTTGGGTGGTTTTTTGACATTTTGACTCACCAGAATGTGCTAACATGGTTGCCCCAGGGGATAAAGTTGATGTAGAGGCCATTATAAATCCAAATATGTAAGAAATTTAGGATCTGGAGCCCCCCATCAAAAGCACATCATGAGGCATGCTGTGTTTTTGGCCTAGGGACTGTGCAAAAATTGCCAAAAAGTAAAAAATTCCTCAAACTTTTCCAAAATTTCTTCAAATTTGTTCAAAATTTCTCCATACTTTCTCCATGAACACCTAAGATGGAATTATATTCTATGAGGGAAGCATCAACAAGAAAATCCAACTTACCCTTCTCTTCTTCCTCCATTAGGGTTTCTTTGAGTTTTTCCTTCAGTTGCTTGATTTTTACCTGAGACGCCTGATTTCTTGTGTAATAGTGCATGGCCATGTGTCTTTGAATGTTATTGTTCTTATTTCCCCTCTTTAGGAGATTTTACAAACCACCATTGACTCGGTCAAGCCAATACTCCTTGTCCTGCACAATTTCTGCCAATATGAGCTCATTCACTATCATTTGGGCCCTCAGTGGAGATGTCTCTCTTTGTTGCTAAAGTGCCCTTTTTAGGCCTCTATTTCTTGGCCTTATCCTTATCACCTTCTCTTCATGCTCGTTTGACTCATCTATGTCAACTAATTCTTTTCACTTTACATCTTCCTTGCTAATACCAACTTTATGCCTATTCAAGAGTAGTTGATTTACCTTCAATTGCATATTCTCTTGCTCAAGGAATGAAATCAAGAAATTGGCCTTGGAAAAGTTGTCCTGAAGTTCTTTGATCTTATAATATTTCTCCATGATGACATGCTCTATTTTTCTGTGCTCTTCATCCACCTCCAAGTCTACCATGTCAATGTCAAGATGCAATGACTCCTCATCTTGCAAAGGTGCCTCATGTTGTGATGGTGATATCTGTTCTGTTGATGTAGGCTTGGTCCCTTCCACAATGCTGGGAGAAAACACAAGCCTCCTTCCTCTTTGATATGTTTGAGTCACTTCAGCCCTAGGTGTCCTCTTGACTAAAATTCTGTTAGATGAGTGAATCTCCCTTTTCCCGGATGGTGTTGATGGTGTAGTTTGGCTAGTAGGTTGACTAGCAGGGGGAAAAAAGATGTTAGACTGAATGAATGTCTCCCAAGTGATGTTCACATGTGCAAGATGGTGCAAGAAAATGATTTTGATGAGGGCATGGTGAAAAAGTCTTGCTTGATGATCACTCTCTCTATGTTGCACTTTCCCTGCCATTCTATCCAAGCTCTTGTAGAGGTAGTATGATAGGTCAAGAGGTTTTACCCCTGTGAAGTGCATTAGAAATTTGACATGATATTTGTACAATCTAGAAAATATTCCCTCACATGTAAAATACTTCATAATGGCCCTCATCAATGGAGAAAACTTATCAAGAATCTATCCAAAAGGAAAAATTGTATTAATGGCATCTTTGTAGTGAACTTTGATGAAGGCTTTGTACTTTTGCACATCCAAATCTAAGCTTTTAACCCACTTTTCCCCACTGTTTTGTATCCCTGTAGCTGTAGCTATGGCCCTTATTAGCCACCAATAAAATTTGTCATACCAAATGGTGGCTAAATGATTTTTGAGCCTTCAAGGAACATATTTTATTGCGAAAAGTGTTACCTCTTGAAGACTCATGAAGGCATCTGGTCATTAGTCTTAAATCTTCACTGTTGTTTCCATTTCATACTCTGAAATTCTACTGTTTCCATAAGTAAAAATACTATTGCAAAGATCTTTTTCCCTCCTCCCACCACAAAACTAACCTTCACTATTTACCCCTCTCTTCCCATAAAAATCCTCTATTTTTCATGAGTTCCCTTCTTCCATTCATGAAAATCCATTTTATAAGGTTTAAAACTCACTTTTAAGCCTTACCGAAACCCTCTAATCCCTTTGAAAACATCAAAAAACCATAAATATCCATGTTTTATGTTTCAGGCTTTAGCCCCCTTCGGCTAAGCCCCCTAACCACTTCCCCACATGCCCACACCCTGGACCAAGCACTAACCCTTTTAAGCACTTAAATCGCATCGCAAAATTCCAAATGTGCAAGTCTTTTTGCCATTACAAAAGTTCCGATGTGATTAGCCCGTGTTTATAAACCCTGATCGTATTATCATTCCATATAACCTGTGGGCCCACCATCGGGCACTTAAAACATTATAAAAATTCATTCCCAATGGTCTTTTCCCTTTGTAAAGACAAAAGCCCATTTTTCCAAAGTTTTGATCTAAAAAGCCAAATCACGTGTTAAAAATGAAAAATGGTTAGATTAAAAAGACCCGATCGTGCAATCGCATCGGAGAAAATCAAATGGGTTGATTGAAAGACCACATCAAACTTTTTGATGCGATTAGGTAATATATGTATAAACCCCGCTCCCTCCATTTTATGTGCCATATAACTTACGCCTGAGAGTAAGAGTTTAAGTCCTGAGGCACCAATCGCATCGCCCAAATCGAATGGGTTGATTGAAAAGCCCGTGCCCGACCTTCCGATTGCGATTGGCCCTTTTCATATATAAAGCCCCGGGCATATTATCCTTCATATAAACCTTCGGCCCTGCAGACAGGCGCCTAACCATATCATACATATACCCCACCCATATCATAAAAACCTTTGTATATTAAAAAGTTGGGTTTTTTATATTAATAAAGGGTCCCGCTCGTTCATGGGCCCGGTTCATCTCCACCGTTGATTGTTGGCCGATCAAACGACCTGCGCTCAATCACATCGCCCTTCCCGATCGCACATTTGCATCAGGATATTTCATTTAGCGCACTTAAACCTTTTATGTGTGACCTCCAATTTGCGATCTTCTGATACATTCTCTGCCATTGATCTGATCCTCAGATCAACGGTCCACATCCAATCGCATCGGAATTTTCCATGCGCTTTTCTCCCCACTTATGCTTTCCTTCGATTCATTTACCACCGTTTGATCCGATCTGTGGATCAATGGTCTACGTTTAATCGCATCGGAGATTTTCGGCAGCCCTTTTCTTTTTTACCCCCACCGATTGCGATTCCCCGATTAGATCTGGGCCATCTATCTGCATTCATCTCACGGTATAGATTATTTCCGAACCCCATTCACCTTTTTTTTTGCGTTTTTCTCCGCCTAAGGTTTTTTAACCTGTTTTATTTGTATTTCCGTCATTTTTTCATTATACGACCAAGATCACTCCCAACCGTCGATCTTTGCAGATCAACGGATCTGACTTATATATATCCCTACGTTCTCCTTTTTAACTTCCTCTAAATAAATCTCCACCATTGGATGATTTCCATCCAACGGCCACACTCCTTCCTGCAACCTCCAAAGCAGTTAAATCTAAAAACGCAGGATTTCGTAATATTTTGTCTATTTTGCAGGTGTTTGATTGGTTTTCCATTATATCAAAGGGAAGGCCAAAGGCCAGGAAAGAAATTTCCCGTGCCTTTGATTCATCAATGAAGACCATTTGCAAGGTTCGGATTCACCGTTTCATCATTGTTTCAAGAAGGCATTGATGCCTTGAGAACCCCACGCGGCCTGCACATCGACAAGACACTGTTTTATTAAAAACACAATTTAAAGAACATCATAAGTGTTAACAGACAGAAAGGCCTCCACCGCCACATTTGAGGCGAAGTGATTCCTCCCAGCTACCATAAGTGCCACCTATGCCTCAAAGAATTCAAACAGAGGCCGAAGTTATTGATCAAACGAAGATATTCACCTCAGTGCAGCCAGAGAGTTACTTCTGCAAGGAACTTAATGCTAAAAATATCTGCAGAGTTACTCCAACATAACACAGAGCCTCAAAAGTCAAAAAAGGCTCCCACCGAGCTTAATTCATAAATGTAAAATAGTTAATACAAACAGAACATTTGTATACTTCTCCATCGAGCCCCTCAAAGGTCGAGAAGTCTTGAATCTGTATTAATTGTCCTGAGAGATCTTTTATTAGATCTCACCTCCTCATTCTCCTATAAATACTTCTATAGAATATGAGGAGTTGGTTGATTGGTTGTTGTTTGATCACAAGTTGTAATATTGAAAACTCTCTGAAATAAATACATAGTCCGTTGAAGTTGAAGAAGAAACTGGAGTCCTCGAAATCTAGATAATGTTGTTGCATGCTTGTTCCTGAGAAGGTTCTATCATTGGATCCATGAGCTTGGCTGTTGGTGAAGTATTTTGAACTGTTTTATGTTTTCCCCTGTTTTCATTATGTTCCATAATTTCTTACTACAGTAGGCTGAAAGTTTTAGGCTAAGAAATGACTCTTGGAAGCACCTTAGACCTGTTCATCCTTCACTGTTTCATGTTTTCTTCTGCTGAAGTATTTTAGAGGCTTTAATATTTCTATTTAGTCTTCATGCTTGTTTATTTCCTTTATAGTTTGAACAGTTGGTTTCAGCATGATTATGGTTTGCCCTGCTTGTCTGCTGCCACTTAAAAATTGTTATTGAAGTCTCCCTTTGAAGTTCTTTGCTTACAGTGAATCAAAGAGGTCTGTTTCTTGCCCTTTGTCCTCACTTAAACAGTTGGCTTAAAGGTCATTATAATTATGATCATAGATGTTTTTAGGTGTTCCCTCTTCTATGACTGCAATTATCAGTGAATCTTTTATGTTTTCTAAGTCATTTGAAATAAAATCTTTGAGGAAATAGGGTGTTCCCCGAATCTTAGATTTCATTTTAAAAGTTGTTTTGAAATAATTATTTGCTTAAAGGTGTGATTTGTAGAATTTATGGTTAGCCCTGTCTATCAAAGAGCTCTTTATTGTTCAAATTATTCTTTCGAATTCCCTTTGTTGAGAATTAAACCTCTCTTTCCAAATCATTAATGTTCATCTCATTCCAAAAATAAAAGGATCCTGTGGCCAAGTTAGATTTTCCCTTTGATATCCCATATCCATTGATGAGTTTGTTATGACATTTTCTTGACTCCATTGCCCAATGAACTAGATCTTTCTCTGTCCTATATATCTTTCCTAGGCCTTTCATGCTCTGCTGTCTCAATCCAACCAAACAATCAAACAAATAAACACCTGCACTTAATAACTAGTCTAAAACCAATACTCAAAGCACACAAGATAAACCTTTGCAAACAAAATTTTGAGAGATCCCTCTCTGAGAATAGGAGGACTAGATCTTGTAACTCTAAAGATTGGTTCTGATGTTGCCTTGTCTTTTGATTTCCCAAACTATCAAAACACGGGACACCAACATAATGGCGATCACGGTGGGACGTACTAAGAATACAGTGGTTTGAAAACCCTTCTTCAAACTTTTTAGGCCCAGTATAACATAAGTAACCTTCTTCAAGCACTACTTAACAAATGGTAATCAGGATAGGACTTAATTGAATCAGTGACAAACTAAGTAACTCTTAGGATTCCCGTGAGTCCTTATCAAACCTTGAAGGAACCATTGCCAAGCCATAAGAGCAATTTTTTTTGTTTGAACACCTTAGCTAAGTGTGAAATCAGACTTAGAACACTCTCTTAACCTATAAGACCAAAATAACTCAGAAAAACCCAAAAAAAAATTCAGTTTGGCGTCATAATAAACTTGGTGGTGGACCATAAAACCTTTTACCTCCAAAAGAGCTAAAAATTTCCACCTGGCAACTCCACAATCCTAAAAACAGACCTTAAGACTCCACTGGGAAGACCCCAAGTATTTATAGAATCATACAAACTCAGTTAGAAGACTCTAGGATTAAAATTTTCCTTCTTCTGAAAAGATCAGTTAACCTCTTAAAGTTTGTCATATTTGGTTAAAAAAAAATTTATCTAGGTCTGAAAAACATAGCATAGTGGCTCCTAGAAAGATTCATACTAGAGCCTACCCTGACCCAAACCCACCGGATGTAGTTGACAACCCTGAAAGTATACTTAGGAAGCTCCCTAAGATTAAATTTTCAACTGTTTTTAGATCACCCTTGAGAGCTAATTCAGTTCCTGAAAATCTTGCAGCTCTACACCAAACACAAGTCGACTTAAGAAATATTTTTAGAACTAGGTCACTTGATGATATAATTCAGATAGATTATGAGTCTTCACCTTCATCCCCAGAACAAGGTGAACAACCTGGTAGTAGAGAAACTACACCACCTGATTTACATTTCCTTCTCAATTTAGGTGTCTCTCATCCAAGGTCAGCTCAACAATCTATTCTCGGTACATCCACATTTGTCCACCCAACACCCACTATGCAAAACACCTCGTTTCAGCCCACTTTTACTCTTGTAAATCCACCTCTTATAAACCTACCCATATTTCCAACCATGGAAACATCGTATGCCCCATTAGTGTTACCACAACCTCTACTTCCCTTACCAAATGATTACCAATCTAAAATCCCTCATTTCACCAGAAAAGAGTCCACAATAGCTCAAAATCATATATATAGGATGGAGGATGCATTTGATTACATGGAGATAGAGGAAGAAACTGTGAAAATGAGGATCTTCGCCCAAAGTTTAGGAGGAGATGTAAAGAAATGGTTTAAAAACTTGACTCCTAACAGCATAAATGATCTCCTTGCCTTGCATCAAACATTCATCAACAAATGGGAACTCAAAAAGAATCCTCTCCAAATACTAGCAGAGTATAGTAGCCTCAAGAGAAATCAAAGGGAAAGTGTTCCGATTATTCTACTAGGTTCAACAGCGTTTACAACACTCTCCCACCTCACATGAAACCTCCTCAAGGTATGGCCTTGGTAAGGTATCCCGAAAGCTTTGATGCTGAAATGACTTACGAGTTAAGGGGGAGGGATTACTTAACCTTAGAAGACATGCAAAAAGGAGCCTTGAGTGTGGAAGAAAACATAATCGAGAAAAGAAATTGGTTGAGATTAGAGAAGAGGGTAACTGATAAAGATGACCTACTACCCTCAACCTCAACTTCTGATACAAAAATTGATAACCTAGTGAAGGTAATGGAGAGGATGCTTGAAAAGATAAATTTGAATGATAGAGTGCCACCAAGAGAACCCCAGAATAACCAAAATAGAAATAGAAATCAGAATTATAGAAGAGAAAACAATCAAGATAAGTAGAAAGAAAGTGACCAACAGATTAGACCTCCTTTCCAACAGAACTATATAGATCAATATGAGGAAGATAGGGAATTGGAAAGGCTGGGAGAATCTCATGTAAACTTGATTGGATCAGACAGTGGGGATGATGTTTTCCTCACTGAGGAAGAACAAAGTTTCTTTTCTAATCAAAGTACAAATAGCTATGAAGATTTTGATGACTATAGATTGTGGTTTGAAAATGCAATCATGGAAGTGCATAAACAATATGATCTTAGGAGCAAAGGGAATGTAGACAACTTAAAAGATAAGAACACTAGTACTGCTGTCAAGAAAAACACAGAAACTCAATCCAAAAAGACAGTAGAAAAAGCCAACATTTTGGCCAGGAAACCCGACTTAAACAACGATAAAGGTGTCCAACCAAATGTTGAACACAGTGCCCCTAGCACTTCAGCTAGTGGTCCTAATAAAACTATCCCAATTACCAGTCCAAACAAGGTTCAGCAAATCAAAATTGCTGAAAATAATTCAAATGAAAAGACAGATGTAAATATCAACAAGTCAATTATTCCTTTCAGCCTTGAGGGAGAGATTGCTAAGATAAAAATTGCCATTCCCTTAGCTGAACTAGTAACCCAAGAAATGTACAAAAACCAAGTTTTGAAAGCTTTGAACTTAGGAAGTGATACTGACACCCTGAACTTGACAGATGACAAACTTGAGTTGTTGTTTGGCCCAGAAGTTGAAGGAAAATACCAAGAAGGGATTGTCCCTCCCTTCTATGTTAGTTTGAACATACATGAGAAAATTTTACATAATGCCATGTTAGATTCCGGAGCTTCACACAATCTAATGCCCAAGGTAGTAATGGAAAGCTTAGGCTTAGAAATTACTAAACCATACAAAGATTTGTATTCCTTTGACTCAAGCAGAGTCAAATGTTTGGGTTTAATGAAAGATTTGTGTGTTAACTTATCCCAAATCCCTGCTAAAAGTTTAGTCATGGACATAGTTGTAGCTGACATTCCCCCTAAGTATGGCATGCTCTTATCAAGATCTTAGGGAGCCAAACTTCAGGGAAGCCTTCAAATGGACATGTCTTACGCCACCATCCCTGTTTTCAACCAAAACAGAATACTATACAGGGAATATCATATGAAGTACATGGTGAGCAACATAGACAAACCAAACAAATCTCCCATCTATTCTATTCATTCAAGTTTAGATTCCTTTATCTTATGTAACGAAGATGAAATTACTCAACTAGATAAAGAGAACATAGACCCAATTGATTTTCCAGAAAAATCGAATCTTCCCTCGAATCAACTTCAAAACATTGACAATCAACAGCAACAAGAAAACGAAAATGAGTCAAATGTACTTTGGACAATAAACTTCGATGGATCTTGTAATAAAACAAGTGCAGGGGCAGGTGTCTAGATTCAAAATACGAATCAAAGTTTTTCTTTTAAGTTAGATTTTCCATGCACTAACAATATTGCTGAGTACGAAGCCCTCCTCCTAGGTTTACAATTGCTTAAAAAGTTAGAAGCCCAAAAGATATCCATCTTAGGGGATTCTGAACTTATCATAAAACAAATCAAAGGAGAGTACTCAGCTAGAAATCCAAGGCTTAGGGAATATCGGAACGCTGCCCTTGATTTATTGAAAACCTTTGAAAAATATGAACTCATTTTCATCCCTAGAGCACTGAATCATCTAGCAAACGAACTCGCCTTCAATGCCAACAACTACCAAATACCTGAGATAAATCAATAGTTCAGCGTAAAGGTAAAACACAGGCCTGATGTGCCTGATAACGAAGATCACTGGCAAGTGTTTGATTCTGACAAACACATACAGGATTTCTTGAAATCAGAAAATGATTTCAGCATACCAAAATCAGAAACTAGCCAAAAAGAAAGCTGTTTGTACATTGAACAAATCCCAGAAGCTGAAACGATATATTCTGCTGAAATAAATCATTATGAGAATCATTTTGAAGTAGAGATAGTTGACAACACAGACCAAGAAGACTTGGAAGTTTTACAATGCAATAATGATAAAATTCCAAGAGGTCTCACTCCTTTAGAACACCTTTTTGATTTTAACGATGTAGCCAGAGAACCGAGAATAGAGCCTGTGGAAACAAATGTAGAAGAGCATAACATAGGCAATTTGGTAGAACCAAAGATGATCAAACTGTCCCACACTCTCCTAGCTCACATAAAATTGCAATACTTAGAGTTGTTCAAAGAGTTTAAAAATGTTTTTGCTTTGGGATACAAAGATCTGAAATCATATGATACCAGCATCATTCAGCACAAGATTCCCCTGAAGGAAAATCAAAAGCCTTTTAAACAAAAAATAAGGAGAATAAATCCTCTCTTACCGCCTTTAGTTAAGGCAGAAATTGAAAAAATGCATGATGCTGGGATCATAATACCCATTAGATTTTCAGAATGGGTATCAAACTTAGTTTCTGTTAGAAAGAAAACAGGAGAAATCAGGCTCTGCATTGATTTCAGAAATATAAATAGAGCCTCTTTAAAAGACAACTACCCCTTACCCAAAATGGACCATATACTTCAGAAGGTAGTTGGGTCAAAAATGATATCACTCTTAGATGGGTTCTCGGGTTACAACCAGGTGTTAGTGCTCCCAAGCGATCAAATCAAAACTACTTTTACCACACCTTGGGGCACCTTTATGTATGTCAAAATGCCTTTCGGATTGATGAATGCAGGGGCCACCTTCCAAAGGGCCATGGATATATCCTTTTCGAAAGATATTGGCTATTTCATAATTATTTACCTTGATGACATAATCTTTTTTTCGAAAACCGATGAAGAACATTTGATTCACTTAAGAAAGGTTTTTGAGAAGTGTAGGAAACTTGGCTTGTCACTGAATCCCAAGAAGACACTCTTTGGTCTATAAGAAGGTAAACTTCTTGGCCATATAATTTCGGAAAATGGAATAAAAATAGACCCTACAGGATAGATGGCATATTACAAATCAGTCATCCAAGAGGCCTCAAAGAGTTGCAATCTTTCATCGGAAAGATTAATTTTCTAAGGAGGTTTATCCCTAATCTTGCTGATCTATTAAAAAACATTACAAACATGCTTAAGAAAGATGTCGGTGTAAAATGGAATTTACCAGCTAAACAATCATTCGAACTGGTCAAACAAGCTCTTACTCAAACACCAGTCCTGATTAGTCCAGATTTTACGAAAGGCTTTTACATATTTTCTTTTGCATCTGAGCATACACTAGCTGCAGTTTTACTTCAAAAGAATGATTTGGGGAAAGAACAACCAATATCTTTCTTTAGTAGGGCCTTAAGAGATGCTCCTCTCAAATATAACATCATGGAGAAGCAAGCCTTAGCATTAGTGAAAGCTTTAAAAGACTTTAGGGTCTATATTTTACACTCTCACATAATTGATTTTGTTCCGCATACTCTTGTCAAGGACATTCTAAGTCAAGATCCTGATGGTAAAAGGGGAAAATGGATTTCAACTATTCTTGAATATGACTTAGAAATCAGGCCCACCAAGCTAGTTAAAGGGCAAGGATTAGCAAAACTTATGGCTGAGTCTAACTTCCAAGCACTGGACATGAATATGGTAGATGTGTTGGAAGAAATAGAAGAATCTACTGCTCCTTTTATTGAAGAAACATTTCTAAATTCTCCTTGGTATGCTGACATTATTTATGTGCTTTTATATTTAAATGCCCCTCCTTCTTTGTCTAAAACTAAATCTAGATTTTTGAAACAAAAGGCTTTGAGTTTTTGCATCTTGGATGGGGTATTATATTGGAAAAATGTTGTTGGAATTTTGCTTAAATGTTTACTTGAAGACGATGCAGGGAAATTCATGCATGAGTTGCATGATGGAGAATGTGGAGGACACCTCTACTGGAAGGTCACAACAAACAAAATTCTTAGATCTGGTTACTATTGGCCTACCCTTTTCCCAGACACTCAGAAATTAGTCATGTCTTGCCATAAATGCCAAATTTTTTATGGCAAGAGAAAACTCCTTCCCTTACCTTTACATCCTATCAGAGTTGAGGCACCTTTTCAACAATGGGGGCTGGACTTCATTGGGGAAATTCATCCATCCTCCTCAGCTCAACATAAGTGGATCCTCACAGCCACTGACTTCTTTACCAAGTGGATAGAAGCTATACCTTCCTAGAATTCTAATGACTCTGTCATTATCAAGTTTCTTGAAACCAATATCCTATCCAGATTTGGTTGTCCCAAAAAATCATAACAGACAATGCTGCTGCTTTTAAATCTAAGAAGATGGTTGATTTCTGTTACAAATACCACATAACCTTGGGCCATTCCAGTGCTTACTATCCCCAAGGAAATGGATTAGCTGAATCTTCCAACAAGAGTCTCATCAATATAATCAAAAAACTGTTGGAACAGAATAAAAAATCATGGCACAGTAAGCTAGTTCATGCCTTATAGGCTGATAGATTAACTACAAAGAAGTCAATAAATATGTCCCCCTATCAGCTAGTCTATCATATGGACGCGGTTTTTCCCACCTCATTAGGAGTTCTAGTCATGAAACTACTTCAAGAAGTTCAGATTGAAGAGAATGATATGCAGAGAAGAATCAACCAAACAATCCATTTACAGCAGACCAGAGAGGAAGTCTATGAAAGAACACAGTTAGTCCAAGAAAATATGAAGAAGCTATTTGATAAGAGGACTAAGGCAAACAATTTCCAAGTTGGAAATGTTGTTCTTAAATGGGATTCAAGAAGAGAAGAGAAGGGAAAAAATGGAAAGTTTGAGAACTTGTGGAAAGGGCCATATATTATCCATACTGAGAGGGGTCACAATGCATTTTTCTTGAAAGAATTGAATGGGGAAGATCTGTATGGAGGTCCTGTCAATTGCAGGATGCTCAAGCATTACTTCTACCAAGAATCTTGAGTTTCAAAGCGTTTTATTTTTTCATTATAAATATCATAGTCTAACCATTGCATTCAAAATTAGAAAAGTCAAAAAATACAAAAACAATGAAAGAAAGAAAAGAGGGCAGATTGTAAAAACAATAAAGGTATAGCCCCATACCAAAAAAGAGAAACAAATTCTGAAAGTGTGCAAGCTCAAATGCCACTCCTGAAGAACACACTTCTAGTTAGTCAAACAGCATAATCCTGACTAATTAGTTTTAAATTTTCTACTGATAGGATAGTAAATTCAATTTGCCAAACTGTCTAAACTTGGCTTATCAGTAGATAGATTAGGTTAGAAATTAAAGGTTCAAACATGCTCAAAATGTGAACCTAACATTTCAAAAAGAGAATGAATCAAACCTGTTTCAAATTATGAGTCAAAGGATGTTAAAATCTGGTTCTAAAAATAGCTCAAAATCTGAACCAGAGAGCAAGGAAGAAACAGCTCAAATAAGAGTCAAATCAGAGCTGTAAAAGGATGAAGGAAGTGCTTTGAATTTTCAGATCTTAAAGCCTTCATCGTTTTGATTTAATTTTCTGCAAATAATAATCTATGTACAACTTGTTTTTATGCCATAGATCAGCATCAAGTTAGACCGTTCAATCCTGACTTGTATGTTTTTTAAATTTTATGCTTTAGAAATTAGAGAATAAAAATCTGTTAGACTGTTTAATCCTAACAGATTAGTAGATTAGGTAGAGAAGCATATGAACTCAACTGTTTAATCTGAGTTCATGAGGAAATAAGTAGTAGAATTAGATTATTTTTTGTTTTTCAAAAAGAATAAAATGTTGTAAAAGAGTTTGCCAATCCAATTGCACTCTAAGGAAGAAAAAATGTTAGATGAATAGGATTGGGTAGGTAGAAAGCTTGTTGATAAAAGATCCATTGTTTTCCATGGCTGTTAGCATTTCTAGAGTGAAAGAAGATCATTCAATCAAAGAAAGGTAGCCCAATGGATTAGGCACTGATTAGCCTACCAGAGAATCCAAGTCTGAAATTCTTGATGCCCTCAAAAAAGGCACCATCTCCAAGTGGAGCCACTATTAGCCACCAATAAAATTTGTCATACCAAATGGTGGCTAAATGATTTTGGAGCCTCCAAGGAACATAATTTATTTCAAAAAGTGTTACCTCTTGGAGACTCATGAAGGCATCTGGTCATTAGTCTTAAATCTTCACTGTTGTTTCCATTTCATACTCTAAAATTCTGTTGTTTCCTTAAGTAAAAATACTGCTGCAAAGATCTTTTTCCCTCCTCCCACCACAAAACTAACCTTCACTGTTTACCCCTCTCTTCCCATAAAAATCCTCTATTTTTCATGAGTTCCCTTCTTCCATTCATGAAAATCCATTTTGTAAGGTTTAAAAACCACTTTTAAGCCTTACCGAAACCCTCTAATCCCTTTGAAAACATCAAAAAACCATAAAAATCCATGTTTTATGTTTCAGGCTTTAGCCCCCTTCGGCTAAGCCCCCTAACCACTTCCCCATATGCCCACACCCTCGAACCAAGCGCTAACCCTTTTAAGCGCTTAAATCGCATTGCAAAATTCCAAATGCGCAAGTCTTTTTGCCATTACAAGAGTTTCGATGCGATTAGCCCGTGTTTATAAACCCTGATCTTATTATCATTCGATATAACTCATGGGCCCACCATTAGACGCTTAAAAAATTATAAAAATTCATTCCCGATGGTCTTTTCCCTTTGTAAAGACAAAAACCCATTTTTCCAAAGTTTTGATCTAAAAAGCCAAATCACGTGTTAAAAATGAAAAATGGTTAGATTAAAAAGACTCGATCGCGCAATTGCATCGGAGAAAATCAAATGGGTTGATTGAAAGACTGCATCAAACTTTCCGATGCGATTAGGTCATATATGTATAAACCTCGCTCCCTCCGTTTTATGTTCCATATAACCTATGCCGGGGACTAAGAGTTTAAGTCCCGAGGCGCCAATTGCATCGCCGAAATCGAATGGGTTGATTGAAAAGCCCGTGCCTGACCTTCCGATTGCGATTGGCCCTTTTCATATATAAAACCCCGGGCATATTATCCTTCATATAAACCTTTGGCCTTGCAGATGGGCGCCTAACCATATCATACATATACCCCACCCATATCATAAAAACCTTAGTATATTAAAAAGTTGGGTTTTTTTATATTAATAAAGGGTCCTGCTCATTCATGGGTCGAGTTCATCTCCACCATTGATTGTTGGCCGATCAAATGGCCTGCGCTCAATCGCATCGCCCTTCCCGATCGCGCAATCGTATCGAGAGATTTCATTTAGCGCACTTAAAACTTTTATGTGCGATCTTCGATTTGCGATCTTTCGATACATTCTCTACCATTGATATGATCCTCAGATCAACGGTCCACATCCAATCGCATCAGAGTTTTTCATGCGCTTTTCTCCCCACTTATGCTTTCCTTCGATTCATTTACCACCGTTTGATCCGATCTACGGATCAACGGTCTACGTTTAATTGCATTGGATATTTTCAGTAGCCCTTTTCTTTTTTACCCCAACTGATTGCGATTCCTCGATTAGATCTGGGCCATGTATCTGCATTCATTCGACGGTCCAGATTATTTCCAAACCCCATTCACTTTTTTTTTTCATTTTTCTCTGCCTAAGGTTTTTTAACCTGTTTTCTTTTTATTTCTGTCATTTTTTCATTATACGACCAGGATCACTCCCAACCTTCGATCTCTGCAGATCGATAGATCCGACTTATATATCCCTCCATTATCCTTTTTAACCTCCTCTAAATAAATCTCCACCATTGGATGATTGTCATCCAACGACCATGCTCCTTCCCGCAGCCTCCAAAGCAGTTAAACCTAAAAATGCAGGATTTCGTAATATTTTGTCTATTTTGCAGGTGTTTGATTGGTTTTCCATTATATCAAAGGGAAGGCCGGAGGCCGGGAAAGACATTTCCCATGCCTTTGATTCATCAATGAAGACCATTCGCAAGGTTCAGATTCAACATTTCATCATTGTTTCAAGAAGGCATTGATGCCTTGAGAGCCCCGCGCGGCCTGCACATCAACAAGACATTGTTTTATTAAAAACACAATTTAAGGAACATCATAAGTGTTAACAGACAGAAAGGCCTCCACTACCACATTTTAGGTGAATTGATTCCTCCCAGCTACCATAAGTGCCACCTGTGCCTCAAAGCATTCAAACAGAGGCCGAAGTTATTGATCAAATGAAGATATTCGCCTCAGTGCAGCCAGATAGTTACTTCTGCAAGGAACTTAATGGTAAAAATATCTGCAGAGTTACTCCAACATAACACAGAGCCTCGAAAGTCAACAAAAGCTCCCACCGAGCTTAATTCATAAATGTAAAATAGTTAATACAGACAAAACATTTGTATACTTCTCCATCGAGCCCCTCAAAGGCCGAGAAGTCTTGAATCTGTATTAATTGTCTTGAGAGATCTTTTATCAAATCTCACCTCCTCATTCTCCTATAAATACTTCTGTAGAATATGAGGAGTTGGTTGATTTGTTGTTGTTTGATCACAAGTTGTAATATTGAAAACTCTCTGAAATAAATACATAGTCCGTTGAAGTTGAAGAAGAAACTGGAGTCCTTGAAATCTAGATAATGTTGTTGCATGCTTGTTCTTGAGAAGGCTCTATCATTAGATCCATGAGCTTGGCTGTTGGTGAAGTATTCTGAACTGTTTTATGTTTTCCCCTATTTTCATTATGTTCCATAATTTCTTACTACAGTAGGCTAAAAGTTTTAGGCTAAGAAATGACTCTTGGAAGCACCTTAGACCTGTTCATCCTTCACTGTTTCATGTTTTCTTCTGCTGAAGTATTTTAGAGGCTTTAATATTTCTCTTTAGTCTTCATGCTTGTTTATTTCCTTTATAGTTTGAACAGTTGGTTTCAGCATGATTATGGTTTGCCCTGCTTGTCTGCTACCACTTAAAAATTGTTATTGAAGTCTCCCTTTGAAGTTCTTTGCTTACAGTGAATCAAAGAGGTCTGTTTCTTGCCCTTTGTCCTCACTTAAACATTTGGCTTAAAGGTCATTATAATTATGATAAAAGATGTTTTTAGGTGTTCCCTCTTCTATGACTGTAATTATCAGTAAATATTTTATGTTTCTAAGTCCTTTAAAATAAAATCTTTGAGGAAATAGGGTGTTCCCCGAATCTTAGATTTCATTTTAAAAGTTGTTTTTAAATCATTATTTGCTTAAAGGTGTGATTTGTAGAATTTACGATTAGCATTGTCTATCAAAGAGCTCTTTATTGTTAAAATTATGCTTTCGAATTCCCTTTGTTGAGAATTAAACCTCTCTTTCCAAATCATTAATGTTCATCTCATTCCAAAAACAAAAGGATCCTGTGGCCAAGTTAGATTTTCCCTTGATATCGCATATCCATTGATGAATTTGTTATGACCTTTTCTTGACTCCATTGCCCAATGAACCAGAACTTTCTCTGTCCTATATATCTTTCCTAGGCCTTTCATGCTTTGCTGTCTCAATTCAACCAGACAATCAAACAAATAAACACCTGCACTTAATAACTAGTATAAAACCAATACTCAAAGCACACAAGATAAACCTTTGCAAACAAAATTTTGAGAGATCCCTCTCTGGGAACAGGAGGACTAGATCGTGTAACTCTAAAGCTTGGTTTTGATGTTGCCTTGTCTTTTGATTTGCCAAACTATCAAAACACAGGACACCAACAGCCCCAGTTGAAATTTTGAAGCTCACCCCTACAATTGTGACCTTATATCTCCTAAGGTTAGTGGCTAACATACTTGTCAACTTGGCATGATATTTCACTTGCTGAATTTTCTCACAAAACCCTAAACATCCTACATTATTTAAACATTGCTTGGACAGTGAGGAAGACATTAACTCATTAGTGTTGAGTGGCTCAAACCTTGATATCTGACCTCCTTTTTTGTAATATTTCTTTTCTCACTCCACGTTGATAGTTTGCAAGGAAAAACCCTAATGGGAAAAACAAGGGAAGTGAGTGAGGGGAAGGGATGAATGGATTAGGGAGGAGATATGAGGGTAGGAAAATTTAGGGAAGTAGATAGGGGTATTATGGAGCTGAGGGAAGTGGAAAGTGATAACAAGGATGCATGGATTAGTCTAGGGAAATTATACACATTCCTAGCCCTAAGTTTGCCCAAAACACAACGTAGGAGCTAGGGTTTGGATGTAGGGGTTTGGGAAATGAGGGTGAGGGGGTGTGAGGGTTGTGGGAAGTGTTTTTGAGTGTGAATAAGGGTATAATGTGTATAGGATAGGTTTTCTTGCTTGAAATTGGAAAAATGAATCTCACCCATAGAAAACGCAGTGTGGGATATAAGAGAATTTTCACCATAAAAAAGGAAACAAATGCTAACATAAGATGTCAAAGGCCTAAAATTACTTGTAGAATTTTGACGAAACCTTCATTTTCCCCCGGAAACCCTTGGAAACAATTTTGTTGCCTGTAGGAGTGAAAACATAGCGAATTGGGGAAAACATAGCGTGGCTTCTTGGAGAGGGTGCCAATCACTTCTTCAGAGTGTCATTTGATGTTGAAAGTGTTGAGGTAGTATTTTCTGGTGAGTGAGTGCTCAATTTCAATGAAATGAGTGAGAGAAATTATTTTTATGGTCTTTTATATCTTGTGAAAGTCAAATTCCTCATAATGGTGTGGTGGCCCACCATGCGATTTTTACTTCTGCTTTGAAAACTTTGCAGCTTTGGAACATTAGAATATATTACTCCTTTTTCCAGATTTATTGGTGAAATGGAATATTTTTATGACTTAAACCCTAATGACCTAATGGTGACACTGAGCTGAATGAGGACCATGGTGGTATAACTGAGATGAAAATGGTGATTTTTCAATGATGACTTATCCAACTGAAAGATGGCAATGATCAACACATTAAATTTTTGAAAGGAAAAGTAATAGACCTAGACACACTAGCTAGTGACCAATTTTTTTTTGAAGACCTACTAAAACCATAAAAATTTGATTTGAGACCCTAACAAAAACCTTTTAAGAGCACATTTTATCACTGGTGACAGGAAGAACTGACTAACACCAACAAACCACACACCCAATCACCACAAAACGACCTTCAACATTCTTTGATCACCGATCAAATCACCATTAGATACTATCAAAACCAACATCATCAACTTCAACAACCTTGGAAATTCACTTTCTACTTACATGGAATTAGGGCCGATATTTTTGCTTTTTCATTTTAGTTTTCTTCAACTCTTTTTCATGCATAAATTATTATTTTTAACTCATCTACCAACTTTTTTCATTCTTCTTAATGTGTTCATGAAGTATTAATTTCCTAATATATTGTCCTTGTATGAAAAAATAAGCTAAAATTCCCAAATTTACAATAAAATATCATGGTTTAGCTGGAATTTTATCTGTAGTTCTAAACTTCTCGAACTGCCAGATTTGGCCAACAGTGCCAAAATTTTCTCATTCCACCAAAATGTCTTCCAACTCATTCATCCACTTTAACTGGGATTTTAGTGTTGTGAAAATTTAGCACCACATTTCCAATTATAGCCAAATTCACCAAAGATACTTAATTTTTTATTACCATAAGCCCATAAGATTATTCCCATGGTCACATAAACCACAAAACCAAGTCTGGGAAAACACTTTAGCTCTTATCTTTTATTTCTCAGAAATTACTGTTGGAGCTCCTTTGTTTATTGCAAATGTATTTTCATTGAGGTTACATGTCCCTATGGGTCCACGTTCACTGTGACCAATCAAAAAATCTTCGAGATGACCTATCACTGCTACATCGGATGCCACTATGCTCATCTTACTTTTCCACCCCGCTTACGTTAATGGGAAAATCATCGATACGATGTGTATTAGCAATCATGTCTCGTAATTACCTCCTTGTAATTTTATACATGATCACCCTATAAAACTTCTGAGATTATTTATTCTAGGGATATATGTCCATTGGGGTCCACCATGCATCCATTGCATAATTCTTTATTGGTCAACGAATTTCACTGTTGACACCTGTACTTGCCAGTTGTATATGCTACATTTCCCTAGAGCTTTGTCATCCTGGAGATTCAAGTTGCATCTCGTTTAGAAATCACTGAGGTTTCTCGACTTCCATTACCTTGATGATGTGCCCTCACTAATGACCTGTCTGCCACCTCTACAAGGATGGAATGTGTTAATTGATGCGTGGTTCCATGTTTCACCCATTTTCTGACCCGCTTGGCCACCCAAAAATGCCAAATATTCATACCACGTGTCATGTCCTCATTGGTGTCACATGTCATGATGTTGACTTTATCATGCCACCATGGCTCTGTGTTACTCTACCCAGTAATAAAAAAGTACCAAGTGTCCTCACACTATTGGTCCATGCTGTCAAGTGTACAAAGGCGACATGGTCTAAGACTTATGATTTTTGTTAAGGTTTTCAAAGGGAAAGGATAGGAATTCTTATGACACATGATGGATATATTATCATTTCTCTTCCATTGTTTCCTTGGAAAAAATAACACGTGCTTGCCTTTTAATCTCCTGGGGAATGACCTCTACGGTGACGTGTCTTGTGGGTTCCTATATGTTCTTTGATTGGCCCATGCTTTATCACTGCTCCAACTCACATACTTGCCACTTCCTCCTAAAGTTACATCATCCTCAGATCTCAAACTTTTGGTCTTGAAATTTCTTTTATAAATTCTAAGTAAAATCCTCTTGGGTGTGTCCCAAGTGGGGACCACTGTTGAATTGTGACTGACATGGAAAATGTAGAGGTGATGTGTGTTATAGGCCATTTCGTCGCATATGGTCAATAGGCCTAAAATTAGATCAATCAATATCCTTTTACCCTTATTATCATCCTTGCACAAAGCCCAAAGAATGAATTTTCAAAATCCCTGTGTTTCTTTCTGAAACTGCTTCATTTCAGTAATTTTAAGGACCAATGCACTCTACTACCTCAGGGACATGCATTCACCTACATGTTATCCCTTGCTGTGGTGGGATGATCACCTACAGATTTCCCCTTGTTAGGGGTGCATTTATTCTAGAAATTCAGGAAAAAGAAAAATAATCCCAAAGCTTCCTCTTCTAGAAGATTCCAGGAGTTGTTATAACTATTTACCTTGGATGTAAGTCTCGAATATTATCCTATCCTAACTTGGAGTTTGCATCCCTTATCCCTTGAGATAAACCTCCCATGAAGAGTAGATCTGAAGACTAGATTGGTAAATCGATAATAACCCTCAACTTACCATCCTCTTCTATATATTTGTGGCCATCCACAAGCTAGTGATTTGAATTTGGAGGTAGATTCTACCCTCATGTTGCTGTTGTGAGAGTCATTATTCCATGCATTAGGGTGACATAGATGTACACTTTGTGGAAAACAAGGACAAGTAAACTTGGAGGGGCTCTTCTACAAGTTCAACTCCTATATTTGGTTGTAACTCTGCATTTGTATTAATACAAAGAGTTATTTTTTTTTCCTATATATGATGTTCTGTTTTCCGTATTTCAATGCCATGTAGATCCATTGAATAAAGTGATTATATGATGTTATATAGATGTTGCATATCGTTGGCTTATGTTATTTTATTGTGTAGGTTCTAATTATAATGATCAGATCTAGGATTGGAGCATACAATCCAAGAGAGGAGTGAGGCATACAACAAATTCCAGGTAGGCTTCATCCTATTATCTATTTACTTTAAGGAAAGCATTAGCTTATATGTCTTTATGTTGTTCTAGGCTAGGCCACCCAGTCTAGGGAAGATACTCCTTTCCGCATTCGTATATTCCGTACAATAAATTGGCAACTCCGCTGGGGATCGATGTATTCCCTTTGTGGCTTCTTTTTCCTTAGTTCTTGTTATACCTCTTATTCAAATGTTAACTTTCATACGTAGTCAAGAATAGACCTAGGAAGACCTTTCATTGAGTTTTACTTGCATATTTTGTGTCAGAACTTGGATTTCCTTGATCATTGCACCCTATGCTCTAGAGACAATGCATTGTAGTGCACCCTAGCCTTATATGCACCTGCATTACATTGCACCCTAGCCCTTTTAGCACCTACTATAATCCTTGTTTGACATAAAACAATTCTTTTTTCTGATTTTCTCTATTTAAATTTGTTCTAGTTGGTCCTCCTTGTGTCCTTCAATGTGTCTTGGTCTATCATAAGCCTTCATTTGGCTTGCTTTTTCTTTTTAGTGCCTTTTATAAGGATTTATTTATATTTTCCTTTTTTCTTATCATCAGGTCATTAGCAAACTGATTTTGTTTGATCATTTAGTGCTTGAATGAATTGGTATTCTAGTCTCCATTTTGAAAAGTATTTTTTAATCAGTGATTAGACATGCATCTTAGTTTTCATCATATTTGAAAATTAAGAGGAATTGAAAAGAAAAATATTTGCATTGACATATATGGTTTTGTGTGTGCATCAACATTAGGAACAATTGAATTAAAAGGGAATTTCACTTTTTATCTTTTTTGCTGCATTTTATATGCCACATACTCTTTGTCTCTTCCCTCCATTAGATAGATTTTCATTGAAAATGAAAGATTTCATTTCTTCATGCTAGTTTAAATTTTGGGGAATTTAGGTGAAACTTGTGGTGAGCCCTAAAACTAAAACTTAATTGAAGATAAACATTAAAATTTACTAAATCAACCTAAGGAGCATTTGTAACATTAACAAAAACATTTAGAGGTATATGCTAGATACGTGTTCCGACGTCTTTAAAGTAGGAGCTATCATTTTTTTTCTAGCGTTACATTCCGGGGGTGATATCTCATTCCATGTAAGTAAGTGTATCAACTCGTTCTCCACGTACGTTTGGGTATATCAAATGTTTCTCCACACATGATAAGTATATGGGAATGTTCTCATCGAACGGATAGGCACTAGTCATCGCTACTGCGGATTACACTTCCACGTACCATCGAGTATATTTTGGACGTCCACCATAGGTTGCTATCTTTTCCATAGGTAACCGAGTCGGTCACCTTGTAGAATGTGATACACTAAACTAAACATTCAGGGATATTTCCTTCCAGCATGTAAATCCTTGGTTCTCCAAGGTTGTATATCGCAATTCATAGTTGCTTGGTAGTCCCCTTTTTTCTAGTTACCCCTTTGTTTTATTTGTGTCTTTAATTTCTAAAATTAATTAATTGATCGTGAAACAACATCCCTACCATGAAAAAACTCCATAGTGGATCTTAGGTTGAGACTGATGGTGACAATTCTGGAGTTCACCAGCTAAGGAAACCCCTATGATGGGAATCTTGGTCATTTTCTTCCTTTTGGAAAGATTGGTGCTCATTATATGGCAACATTGTCCCTTCCTAGATTTACCAGCTTGGTTTTTTTTAAAATCCTTGGTTCTAAATGTCGAAATTGTTTCTCAACCAAGTTCTCCTCCACTAAAAAACATCAACCTCAATTTGATCCTAAATTTGACCCTTTTCCTTCTTCAACTTTTTTTTCTGCATCCCTTTCTTTCTCTTTGCTTAGTGAAAGTCTTGATTCTAG
>CM076570.1:1539833138-1539916686 GCA_034641835.2 Pinus albicaulis | reverse complement strand
CTCTCAGTAAACAAAAAATAATTCAAAAATTAAGCTATTCAACACCATAACGGACTGAACGGGACCTTGTCGATCTAGGCATTTTTACCTCCCCCAATTAGAGGGAGGAGTGCTAGGTCTTTCACGATTTACGCATAAAAGATGACACACTGCCACCATTATCAGTTCATCTTTTATCGAACCATCTTTGGTTGGAAACCCCCAAGGGTCACCCAACACCACACATGTGGAAAACCCAGCATGGTCACCACACTCAACTCCTCCCACAACCCTGAGAGGGAAGAAGAGAGCTACACCATTGGGGAGTCCACAAAACACACAACAGGGTATGTAATATCCCCAAAAGGGATTGCTCAGCAAGACATGCCTGAAAAATGAATTTTTTAGGGATGTGTGCTTAAGCTATGATAAAATGTGTTTAAAAACACTTAGCAACCAATTCCAAGTACTGCAGCAACATTTACTCAGCTTTTGTTCTAAAAAAGGTAAGGAAAAGCAGCTTTTCAGGCCCTAAAATGATTGTATTCAGAAATATGCATAAACATAAGGGTCATGGCTCTAGGATATGTTATATAAGGTCAATAGGGATTCACATGCATAATTTTAGCAAAAATAAATGCGTTTTACTATGTTAAACATATCCTCCATTCCCGACTAGGCTTAAAATTGTTTATTTCCCATGACTTGGAGTATGCAGAAATTTACTGAAGCATAGGGAGCATATTTTATGAAGGGTTTGACTACAATAAGGTCTAAAAATTTACAAATAAAATCATTGGAATAACTCATACATTTTACAGAAGAAAGAATGAGGAAATACATCAGAAATCCTCAGAAATGAGTTGCTACACCGATGACAAAATACTGCATAACCATGACATCGTTATTTTTAGGGCTGAAGCAGTATTTTATTGATTATTAAGATCTATATCATATATTTACATAAAAATATAGATCCAATACAGATCCATGTACAAGAAAGGCTGATATATACATTCCCCTTGGGGTTTTGCTCAAAACATGAAGCACTGGAAGTAGATCTGAGATCTAATACTTCAGATCTATAGAATGATTTAGAATTTCTGAATAATAAAATTACATAGTAGATCATATCTAAAACCAACATGGATTGGATGGCCAATCCATGTATCACCACAGTGGAAGGAAGAATTCAAACACCGGAGATCTCTCCTCCAAAAAGCAAGCAAAACACCCTACAACTGTAGATCTACAAATAACGTTGCGCTAGGGAGAGGAAAAGTGATATAACTTCTAAGAATTATTTGGCCTGATGCCAAGATGTATATCTGAAGTGAAATCAGCTAATGAACTCTTCCATGAGGTTAAAAGACACACTCATTGAGAAGAGCCACTACTATCATCTAGATCTATGCATATCTAGATCTCTACTTGCTGCAACTCACAAGGACATCTCAACCCACAATAGGAGTAGCGCTGTAAATGTAAGGTGAAGCTTGGCCCAAGCCTGATAGTGGACAATTTAGAATAGTTCTCCTCCAAGAGCTACTCAAGGAAGGAGGTGGGAAACCTGAATAGGTAGTCCCAACGAGGGATGTCTAAGCAGAAAAACCTTCAGAAATAATGAACTTCAACAACCTCTCCTTGCTGCCCTCCTCTTCCTTTTATAAGATAGGAGTCTTCCCAAACCCTAAACCACCTTGAGTCACTTAACCCTTTTCACATTAGACCCTCCTTCTAGAACTGCATTGTCCCTCAAAGAGGCTCAATGCATCTAGACTGCGCTATTCGACTTGGTCAAAGATGGCCCACTCTTGTGATTTAGAGCCATTCACACTTGCAAGAGTTTATTTAAATAGCCCAGATATGTCTTTTTTCACATAGGCATTGATTTATTCTTGGTTTTAGGAGTTTTACATGTTCTCCTTTAAAATTTATTCATCAATCATGAAATGCAAAAATAAACAAGGCAAAATTAATGTTCCTATTAGCTTAAGCTAATTTAGGAACATTACAGTCTCCCCCTCCAAAATGTTGCTGGTCCTCAAGAAACTGCAAGGGTGGTGCAAAACATCCCCTTCTTCTCTTGTGGCCTCCTCATCTATTAGTCTCCACCATTTCTCTGAATCCTCTGCAATAGCTCTGTCTTCCAATGGTCCTCCCTCAACATGAAAGTTGGCCTTTGGTGAATAAACCCAAGGGATCTCATCATGAAGAAATGGAAGGTTGTTGTGGAAACCTTCTTGCTGATCCATGGCCTCATCAAGATAGAATTGATGACAATCATGGGGATTTTCATGATCCATGAAAGACTCCCATCTCCATGCTATAATCCAAATGTAGTGGATCACCTCCAAGCTTGGAAATCCATAGAAGAACTCCTCCCCAATAGATATGAGAGGCATATTACCAACAAACATATGGCTCACTCTACAAAGGGACAAGTGATCTATCATAGTGGCCATACAAAATCTCATCCTCCCCTTGAAGCATGCAATGCAAAAAGAGTGGGAAACTCATCTCCCCAAGGGCACATCCAACAAGGGTGCCTCTCCTCCAACTATGCCCCCAACAGAGATAAGGAAATCTTCAGCTTGTGGGATCATAATTAGAATCATGCTAGCTACCATGTATGATAGATGAGAAGGAAGATGTTCCCTCATGTGAAACCAACGTAGTTTTATCCTCAACTGCCATAGAATAGGATGTGACAAGTGCCTTCCCCAACACTTTTTTGCTGCCTCATGTCTTTGGAATGCTTGGAGAATGTACATCATGGTCGGTGTAAAATAATCACACCATGAGGAATATAATAGCTTCCCAAGGTTCTCCAAGGAATGTCCTGCATCAACATAGCTCATAGCCTTGAGTAGCCCATGAAACCCATCATAATTAGTGCCCCTTTTTGGAGCTATGTTCTACAAATGAGTGTTAGAAAAATATAAGCATATAGGAGATACATGATAATGCTCAAAAGGAAAAGACTCTCTACATACTTGTTTTACATTAGTGGGGTAACTCATGGATGAGTTCCCTCTCACACTCAATGGGTAAGGAGATGTGAATGATGGCTCTTCCCAAGAGCTATGCTCCTCCTCCTCTACCAAGTAATCCATGCACATCTTCATGTGAGAGTGAACCTCTTCTTTTAAACCTTCCCATATGAAACCACCCAAGAGTGTATGATATTCTTTTACAAAACCAGTGGGTTTGGAAAGCAGGATCTCATAGATGGCATCTAGTAGTCTCTCCTTGAGCTTGGAGTCACTAACCAAAAGAATGAGATTATAGAAATAAATGTCTCCATCAACCACCTTGAACCTTTCATCCTTTACTTCCCCATCAAGAACCCCCCATGTGAAAAGGTCCTTGGAATATTCCATCATGAGATGAGAATCCCAATAAGGATCCAAGCTCTCCAAGAATGACAACGTTGTAGAGATTTGAAATGTAGCTCTTGTCTTCTCATGGCTCCCATATTTGACATTCTTGATATCAAAAGCACATGTTGGAGCATCATAATCTTCCCTTTGCTGCCCCATTTGCAGCTAATCTTGCACAAGACAAGATTGGAGCACATGGAAATCAACTTCCCCTCGGAAAGTCCTTGTTTTCCAAAACCTCCTCCTTCTGGCCCACGTATACAAGAGGGTTAAGATCCCCTTGCCATCTTCAGAAATATCCTTTGTGAATGAAGATGTCATGGGCTGCCCCAAAGATATGGAGTTTCCATGTGTCCTCATGCTCATGCCATCATAGATCTCTGATTTCTCCCTTCTCAGCGCAAATTTCTGCGTGGGAGTTTGCAATGCCCCTTTCAGGAAACTGCTCATCTCTCTCCTGAATTCATGAGAGATCCTCTTCACTGTGCTAGCTTCTTCCAAGGCTCCCTCCTTAGCCAAGTATGTATATGCTGCCCATAGTTGATAGAACACTTTATATTTCCTCCTATCAAGAGGTGCTCCTGGTAAAGTACCTCCTTGCAAAGAGGTGTCAAGTCATAGAGTAGAATGTGGATGTAGATAGACATATTTTCCCCTACCTTTAATGCATAGGACCTCTTGCCTTCTTTGTGCTTCCAAGCTCTGAAGTAGAGAAGGGTTCATGTTCTCCACCTTGTGATGCCCTTTCTCCTCTTTTCTTCCTTCTATCTCCAAGATCTCGTCATTTGACAATGATGGTACATGCTTCTCATGTGTTGTACCAAGAGCTCTATGTGTGAGATCCTGTGGAACTCCTTGCAAGAGTGCAAGAGTTTCTTCTCTTGGAGAAAGTGCTCCAATTTCATCTTCATGAGGTGCTTGAGGTGTCTTTGTTGTGACTGCGTTATCATCTCCTATCTTCTCCTCCTCTTCAATAACTGAAATTTTCCCATCATCAATGAGAGACCTTAAATCTTGGTCATCTATTGAAGGAGAAACCTTCATGCTTTCCTCTTGAGAAGAGGACCCTTCACTCAATGGAGATCTTGCCCTTGGAAAAGCATCAAACAAACTTACACCTTCTTCCATGATCTTCAGAAATGGAGTTGGATTCGTAGACCCTTCCAACTCAGGCAAAAGATTCATCTGATGTGGTTTGACAATATCAACAAAAGATGATACACATGGAGCTTCATCAAACCTTTCTATCAATCTTTAAATAAACCTTGCATAAGTAGGTGTATTGTCATTCTTCAAGGAAAAAGACTCAAACAACCACCAAGCATATGCTTTACCTTAAAAACATAGTGATGCTACTTTGATGGCTTCAATCTCTGAAACTTGATGTTGTTGCACAAAGTTATCTAGCTCCTCCACCCAAACCCTGACTGGACATTTAGGTGATCCATCAAAGATAGATAAATAGAATCTACCCTTACCATGCTACTCCTCCTTTCTGAATTTTCCCTCCTTCATCTTGCAGAATCCTTGGAAGTTCAAGTTATCTTTGAACTCCTTGGACTGAGCTTCATACTCCTCCAAATACTCTCTAAGAGTCTCCTCTTTGGGCACACCTCCTTTCTTCCTCTTCATGAAGAAATCACAGACAGAACACTGAAGCTTTGGAGATAAGTCTGAGTGCACATATCCATGAGATGAGGATTCATAATGTTCGTCATGTATAGATCTTATAGATCTGATCAGAAGATCTTCTTGTTCTTGAAACTTCCTGGGAGTTTCAGTGCTTCTTCTCTCTTCTTCTTGTACAACCTCCTTGGAGAGGTTATTCTTAGATATGAAAAATGATGAGAGTAAACTCATGTTATTCAAAATTTTGACCTTTCTCCTTGCTCTATATCACTTTGGCTTGAAGCCAATGGCTGAGCCAAAGATCTTGCTCTGATACCATTGTAATATCCCCAAAAGCGATTGCTTAGCAAGACATGCCTGAAAAATGAATTTTTCAGGGATCTGTGCTTCATCTATTATAAAATTTGTAAAAAAACACTCATCAACTAATTCCAAGTACTGAAACAACCTTTACTTAGCTTTTGTTCTAAAAAAGGTGAGGAAAAGTAGATTTTCATGCCCTAAAATAACTGTATTCAGAAATATGCGTAAAAATAAGGGTCATGGCTCTGGGATATGTTGTATCAGGTCAAGGGAGATTCACATGCATAATTTCAGAAAAAAAAATGTTTTTTTCTATGTTAAATAGATCCTCCATTCCCGACTAGGCTTAAAATTGCTGATTTCCCATGACTTGGAGTATGCAGAAATTTACTGAAGCACAGGGAGCGTATTTTATCAAGGTTTTGATAGAAATAAGGTCTGAAAATTTAAAAATAATATCAATGGAATAACTCATACATTTTACAGAAGAAAGAATGAGGAAATATAGGAGAAATCCTCAGAAATGAGGTGCTACACCGATGACAAAAGACTGCATAACCATGACAGCGTTATTTTTAGGGATGAAGTAGAATTTTATTGATTCTTCAGATATAGATCAGATATTTACATAAAAATATAGATCTAATATAGATCCATGTACAAGAAAAGCTTATCTATACATTCCCCTTGGGGTTTTGCTCAAAACATGAAGCACCGGAAGTAGATCTGAGATCTAAAACTTCAGATCTACAGAATGATTCAAAATTTCTGAATAATACAATTACATACTATATAATATCTGAAAAAAACATGGATTGGATGGCCAATCCATGGATCACCATAATGGAAGAAATAATTTCAACACCGAAGATCTCTCCTCCAAAAAGAAAGCAAAAAACCTTGCAGTTGTAGATCTGCAAATAACGTTGTCCTACAGATAGGAAAAACATTGTAGCTTCTGAGAATGATTTGGCCTGATGCCAAGATTTATATCTGAAGTGCAATCAGCTAATGAACTCTTCTTGGAGGTTAAAAGACACACTCACTAAGAAGAGCCACTGCTATCATATAGATCTAAGCAGATCTAAATCTCCACTTGCTGCAACTCACAAGGACAGCTCAACCTACAATAGGAGAAATGCTGTAAATGTAAGGTGAAGCTTGGCCCAAGCCTGATAGTGGACAAGTTAGAACAGTTCTCCTCCAAGAGCTACTCAAGGAAGGAGGTGGGATTCCTGAAGAGGAAGTCCCAACAAGGGATGTCTAAGCAGACAAACCTTCAGAAATAATGATCTTCAACAACCTCTCCTTGCTACCCTCCTCTTCCTTTTATAAGATAGGAGTTTTTCCAAACCATAAACCACCTTGAGTCACTTAACCCTTTTGACATTAGACCCTCCTTCTAGAACTGCGCTGTCCCTCAAAGAGGTTCAATGCATCTAGACTGCGTTGTTTGACTTGGTCAAATATGGCCCACTCTTGTGATCTAAACCCATTCACACTTGCAGGAGTTTATTTAAATAGCCCAGATATGTCTCTGTTCACATAGGCATTGATTTATTCTTGGTTTTAGGAGTTTTACATGTTCTCCTTTACAATTTATTCATCAATCATGAAATGCAAAAATAAACAAGGAAAAATTAATGTTCCTATTAGCTGAAGCTAATTTAGGAACATTACAGTCTCCCCCTCCAAAATGTTGCTTGTCCTCAAGAAACTACAAGCGTGTTGCAAAACTTCCCCTTCTTCTCTTGTGGCCTCCTCATCAATTAGTCTCCACCATTGCTCTGAATCTTCTGCAATAGCTCTGTCTTCCAATGGTCCTCCCTCAATATGCAAGTTGGCCTTTGGTGAATAAACCCAAGGGCTTTCATCATGAAGAAATGGAAGGTTGTTGTGGAAACATTCTTTTTTATCCATGGCCTCCTCAAGATACAAGTGATTACAATCATGGGGATTTTCATGATCCATGAAAGACTCCCATTTCCATGATATCATCCAAATTTAGTGGATCACCTCCAAGCTTGGTAATCCATAGAAGAAATCCTCCCCAATACATATGAGAGGCATATTACCAACAAAGATATGGCTCACTCTACAAAGGGACAAGTGATCTATCATAGTGGCCATACAAAATCTCATCCTCTCCTTGAAGCATGCAATGCAAAAAGAGTGGGAAACTCTTTTCCCTAAGGGCACATCCAACAAGGGTGCCTCTCCTCCAACTATGCCCCCAACAGAGATAAGGACATCTTCAGCTTGTGGGATCATAATTAGAATCATGCTAGCTGCCATGTATGATAGATGAGAAGGAAGATGTTCCCTCATGTGCAACCAGCGTAGTTTTATCCTCAACTGCCATAGAATAGGATGTGACAAGTGCCTTCCCCAACACTTGTTTGTTGCCTCATGTCTTTGGAATGCTTGGATAATGTACATCATGGTTGGTGTAAAAGAATCACACCATGAGTAATATAATATCTTCCCAAGGTTCTCCAAGGAATGTCCTGCATCAACATAGCTCATGGCCTTGAGTAGCCCACGAAACCCATCATAATTAGTGCCCCTTTTTGGAGTTATGTTCTGCAAATCATTGTTAGAAAAATATAATCATATAGGAGATACATGATAATTCTTGAAAGTAAAATACTCTCTATATACTTGTTTTACATTAGTGGGGTAACTCATGGATGAGTTCCCTCTCACACTCAATGGGTAAGGAGATCTGAATGATGGCTCTTCCCAAGAGCTATGCTCCTCCTCCTCTACCAAGTAATCCATGCACATTTTCATGTGATAGTGCACCTCTTCTTTGAAACCTTCCCATATGAAACCACCCACAAGTGTATGATTAGCTTTGACAAAACCAATGGGTTTGGAAAGCAGGATCTCATAGATGGCATCTAGTAGTCTCTCCTTGAGCTTGGAGTCACTAACCAAAAGAATGAGATTATAGAAATAGATGACTCCATCAACCACCTTGAACCTTTCATCCTTTACTTCCCCATCAAGAACCCCCCATGCGAAAAGGTCCTTGGAGTATTCCATCATGAGATGGGAAGCCCAATAAGGATCCAAGCTCTCCAAGAATGACAACGCTGTAAAGGTTTGAAATGTAGCTCTTGTCTTCTGATGGCTCCCATATTTAACATTCTTGAGATCAAAAGCACATGTTGGAGCATCATAATCTTCCCTTTTCTGCCCCATTTGTAGTTGATATTGCACAAGACAAGATTGGAGCACATGGAAATCAACTTCCCCTCGGAAAGTCCTTGTTTTCCAAAACCTCCTCCTTTTGGCCCACGTATACAAGAGGGTTAAGATCCCCTTGCCATCTTCAAAAATATCCTTTGTGAATGAAGATATCATGGGCTGCCCCAAATATATGGAGTTGCCATGTGTCCTCATGCTCATGCCATCATAGGTCTCTGATTTCTCCCTTCTCAGCGTAGATTTCTGAGCTGGAGTTTGCAATGCCCCTTTCAGGAAACTGCTCATTTCTCTCCTGAATTCACGAGAGATCCTCAGCATTGTGCTAGCTTCTCCCAAGGCTCCCTCCTTAGCCAAGTATGTATATGCGTCCCATAGTTGAGATAACACTTTAGATTTCCTGCTATCAAGAGCTGCTCCTGGTAAAGTACCTCCTTTCAAAGAGGTGTCAAGGCATAGAGTAGAATGTGGATGTAGGTAGACAGATTTGCCCCTAATTCAGGAGAGATCCTCTTCACTGTGATAGCTTATTCCAAGGCTCCCTCCTTAGCCAAGTATGTATATGCTGCCCATAGTTGAGAGAAAAATTTATATTTCCTCCTATCAAGAGGTGCTCCTGGTAAAGTACCTCCTTGCAAAGAGGTATCAAGTCATAGAGTAGAATGTGGATGTAGATAGACATATTTTCCCCTACCTTTAATGCATAGGACCTCTTCCCTTATTTGTGCTTCCAACCTCTGAAGTAGAGAGGGGTTCATTTTCTCCACCTTGTGATGCCCTTCATCCTCTTTTCTTCCTTCTATCTCCAAGATCTCATCATTTGAAAATGATGGTACATGCTGCTCATGTGTTGTACCGAGAGCTCTATGTGTGAGATCCTATGGAACTCCTTGCAAGAGTGCAAGATTTTCTTCTCTTGGAGAAAGTGCTCCAATTTCATCTTCATGAGGTGCTTGAGGTGTGTTTTTTGTGACTGCGTTATCATCTCCTATCTTCTCCTCCTCTTCAATAACTGAAATTTTCCCATCATCAATGAGAGACCTTAGATCTTGGTCATCTATTGAAGGAGAAACCTTCATGCTTTCCTCTTGAGAAGAGGACCCTTCATTCAATGGATATCTTGCCCTTGGAAAAGCATCAAAAAAAATTACACCTTCTTCCATGGTCTTTAGAAATGGAGTTGGATTCGTAGACCCTTCCAACTCATGCAAAATATTCATCTGATGTGGTTTGACAATATCAACAAAAGATGATACACATGGAGCTTCATCAAACCTTTCTATCAATCTTTAAATAAACCTTGCATAAGTAGGTGTATTTTCATTCTTCAAGGAAAAAGACTCAAACAACAACCAAGCATATGCTTTACCTTCAAAATTCAGCGATGCTGCTTTGATGGCTTCAATCTCTGAAACTTGATGTTGTTGCACAAAGTTATCTAGCTCCTCCACCCAAACCCTGACTGGACATTTAGGTGATCCATCAAAGATAGATAAATAGAATCTACCCTTACCATGCTACTTCTTCTTTGTGACTTTTCCCTCCTTGATCTTTCATAATCCTTGGAAGTTCAAGGTATCTTTGAACTCCTTGGACTGAGATTCTTACTCGTCCAAATACTCTCTAAGAGTCTCCTCTTTGGGCACACCTCCTTTCTTCCTCTTCATGAAGAAATCACAGTTAGAACACTGAAACTTTGGAGATATGTCTGAGTGCACATATCCATGAGATGAGGATTCAGAATGCTTGTCATGTATAGATCTTATAGATCTGATCGGAAGATCTTCTTGTTCTTGAAACTTCCTGGGAGTTTCACTACTTCTTCTCTCTTCTTCTTGTACAACCTCCATGGAGAGTTTCTTATTAGATCTGAAAACTGATGAGAGTAAGCTCATGTTCTTCAACATGCTGACCTTTCTCCTTTCTCTATAGCACTTTTTCTTGAAGCCATAGGCTGAGCCAAAGATCTTGCTCTAATACTATTGTAATATTCCCAAAAGGGATTTCTCAACAAGACATGCCTGAAAAATCCATTTTTCAGGGATGTGTGATTCAAAAATCATAAAATGTATTTAAAAACACTCAGAAACCAATTCCAAGTACTGCAAAAACCTTTACTCAGCTTTTGTTCTAAAAAAGGTGAGGAAAAGCAGCTTTTTAGGCCCTAAAATGACTATATTCATAAATATGTGTAAAAATAAGGGTCATGGCTCTGGGATATGTTATATCAGGTCAAGAGGGATTCACATGCATAATTTTAGAGAAAAAAAAATCATTTTTCTTTGTTAAACAGATCCTCCATTCCCGACTAGGCTTAAAATTGTTGATTTCCCTTGACTTGGAGTATGCAGAAATTTACTGAAGCATAGGGAGCGTATTTTCTGAAGGTTTTGACTGAAATAAGGTCTAAAAATTGACAAATAGGATCATTGGCATAACTTATACATTTTACAGAAGAAAGAATGAGGAAATACAGGATAAATCCTCAGAAATGAGGTGCTACACCCATGACAAAAGACTGCATAACCATGACAGCATTATTTTTAGGGCTGAAGCAGAATTTTATGGATTCTTCAGATCTAGATCAGATATTTACATAAAAGTATATATCTAATACAGATCCATGTACAAGAAAGGCTGATCTATACATTCCCCTTGGGGTTTTGCTCAAAACATGAAGCACCGGAAGTAGATCTGAGATCTAAGACTTTAGATCAGCAGAATGATTCAGAATTTCTGAATAATACAATTAAATAGCATATAATATCTAAAACAAACATGGATTTGATGTCCAATCCATGGATCACCACAGTGGAAGGAAGAATTCCAACATCGGAGATCTCTCCTCCAAAAAGCAAGAAAAACACCCTGCAACTGTAGATATGCAAATAACGCTGTCCTAGGGAGAGGAGCAATGCTGTAACTTCTGAAAATGATTTGGCCTGATGCCAAGATGTATATTTGAAGCACAATCAGCTAATGAAATCTTCCAGGAGGTTAAAAGACACACTCACTCAGAAGAGCCACTGCTATCATCTAGATCTAAGTAGATCTAGATCTCCATTTACTGCAACTCATAAGGAAAACTCAACCCACAATAGGAGCAGCGCTGTCTACAAATGTAAGTTGAATCTTGGCCCAAGCCTGATAGTGGACAAGTTAGAACAGTTCTCCTCCAAGAGCTACTCAAGGAAGGAGGTGGGATTCCTGAACAAGAATTCCCAACAAGGGATGTCAAGCAGACAGTCCTTCAGAAATAATGATCTTCAACAACCTCTCCCTGCTGCCCTCCTCTTCCTTTACAATATAGGAGTCTTGCCAAACCCTAAACCACCTTGAGTCACTTAACCCTTTTCACATTAGACCCTCCTTCTAGAACTGCGTTGTCCCTCAAAGAGGTTCAATCCATCTAGACTGCGATGTTTGACTTGGTCAAAGATGGTCCACTCTTGTGATTTATACCCATTCACACTTGCAGGAGTTTATTTAAATAGCCCAGATATGTCTATGTTCACATAGGCATTGATTTATTCTTGGTTTTAGGAGTTTTACATGTTCTCCTTTACAATTTATTCATCAATCATGAAATGCAAAAATAAACAAGGCAAAATTAATGTTCCTATTAGCTGAAGCTAATTTAGGAACATTACAGGGTACATCACAGGGTAATATTCCCCAGACACCCCCCATAAACCGTTACACTCAGATACCGGTGTTTCCATAGTACACAGTGGTATTCAATACTCAGTTACCCTTTTTAGCATCATTAAACCTTCTAGATCTATCAAAGCTAACTAATGACCCCATTACACACAACCCTAATTTGACCCCCATGCCGATGAAACTCCCCTTGGACATACCAAAATTCAAGGGGAAGCAACCAAAAGACCCTGGAAATCATATTATGTTTCCACCTATGGTGTTCGTCCAATAGTATTATTGACAATACTATTCTACTGAGACTGTCTCAATGCACCCTAACTAGGCCTACTATGAAATGGTATCTGGATGAGCCTTTTGCTTCGCATGGAACCTTTAGCGCACTCGCTACTACATTCCTCACTTTTTTCTAACTACCCATCCACCATAATTCATGGATGGTATTGTTGACTCATTTAAGGCAAATGCTAGCTGTCCATATCTCGGACCATATCCACGAATGGCGATGAAGTCGTACTTTATGCAAAGCCAAACTCGACAATAGAGTTTTGTTGGACTTGTTTTTGAAAACTCTCACAACAGATATCTCAAACTATGTGGCGACACAAGGACCTACCTCTGAGAAGGATGCCATTTGCAAAGCCCAACATCTTGAACTCATATATACCCAGTCAAGATACATTTACAATGTCCTTCCTATCTCCTTGCGCTTGCAAACCTATAGAGAATTACCAGGCACGTAGAATACTGACTCAAGGTCACCTAGGAACCAGTAATTAATATCTAGAATTTTTGTACGATTCTACCCAGAACGCGATGCAACCTGGCTACCACTAAATTCAATCTACACCTCTGTATAATATGACAAATAGGTTGTCACCATATCATCAACAACATGGAGCCTCGTACCCTCGCTCACAGGGATCCCAATACTCAGCTAAGAACACTGATGGAAGAGATTCACCCTAGCAATCATACACCAACTAAGGATAGGGCTACCAATATTCCCCCTTCATCGCATAGAATTAACCACCGCATAAAAATGCACTAGTGAACTTAGTGCAACCTTCCCAAGATCAGCAATTCTAGTCTTATGACTAGGAGAACCACAATAACCCTCCTAACGCTAAAAAAAAGAAGCTAAGAAATAAACAAAAGGGAGACTCTGGACAGGGGGGTGGTAACCAACAACGCTCCCTCGTGATCTTAGTATGGGGGAAACCCCAACCGAAATCAAAACCAGGAGCCAAATAACAACTCCCAAGGGTATAACAACAGGTCTGGTCTAAGGACAAACCATTATTGTGCCATGTGTAGTGAGTATGACCACTACACTCACCATTGTCCCAAACTCCCTGAACTAAAAAAACTTCAGGGTAACCACGGACAAGGCGAGCCTACACAACATACTGATATAATGCAGGAGCCCTTCCCCTACCAAGGAGTGGTTAATACACAAAAAAAACAACCACCCCAAAAATATTTTGAGAGTGGCAGCCACAAAATTTACATGACAAGCGAAGAGATGTTCTTCCAGAAAAGGAACAGGAACTATGACGCCCCTCTGGACACCAAACTATCAGGTATGGCGACGAGTGCACCTACTGCACCATTGACCATATCCAAAGTACCTATAGAACCCCTTTCTAAAATGGTTAAGGGGCCAACCAGGCATGTAGGACACCACTCAAAAGATTCACATAATTACAACATCATGGATGGTTTAGCCCAATCACTTACAGCCATGTCAGCCTTAGAATTCCTACAATCATGCCCAAAACTTTGGAAATCGTACTTTCCGCATTAGGTGAAATCAACGCTTCTGATTCGTGCCTAATGGATTTTTACCTAGACAGATCCACCCCCAAGCTTCCTTCTCTAGTCGCATTCCAGATACTGGTATCGGTCCAAAACATCACCATACACTGATGCATCATTGGCGAAGGGGCATCTACATGCATCATGTCCAAATCCATTTGGAAGAAGCTAGGATCACTTGAACTGAAACCGTCCAACATCATGCTTAGAGCATACGATGGTGGACCTTTAGCTCCCATAGGTATATATTATAATTTCCCTATAAAATTGGCCGAGAAGATGGTACTTATAGACATTGAAGTCTTAGATGAACAACTTGACTACAATATACTCCTTGGGCAGAGTTATATGTATGCCATGATTGGCCATATCATCCTTTTTCTTTCAGGTGATGATGTCCCAGCATGAAGATCGAATCATCACCATTGAACAACTTAAATACTATGATAAGAAACCCATGATGACTCTCGATGTTGTGCTACCTTACATAGAGACAACTATGTAATTTCTCATGCGATACTAAGAATTTTTCCCCAGTCAATTCAAGCCATCATATATCTTAGGATAACTCTTAGGGGATCCCCCTATGAAACCAGAGGCAGCCCTAGAAATCACGGGGGCACCGGTGTGCATAATGTTATCAAAAAACACCGAGACTAGCCCGAAGATGGAAACTAGTAGTACAGAGACTGAAGCTACTAACACAACTTTCCTACCTTACGCCATCACCCAACCCCCATTTTTATACCCCCCAACTAGTTTTGTGTCTAAATAGGTCTTTTCAACCATCACATTGCAAAGCATGGCTTTCACAATACCTCTGTGGTACTTGGTCCACCCAGAAATTCTTGGAAGTCATGGCATCACTTCTAAAGGGTTAACCCCTATCACCCCTCACAAAGAAACAATGGTTAATGAAACACCCGTAGCGACTCCCGCTAAGGCGACCAAGAAAAAACAGAAAAAAGGGAAGAAAATCGAAAACCCCAACATACCCAGGGCATTGCAGCCTTGCGCATTATGTGATATCATAGGCCATCCTACTATTATTTTCCCGGAGTTAGATGAAATAAAACCCCTTCTACACTCCAAAAAAAATGTCGTGACCTCTAGTTCCCATGACAAGGAACATGACATGATAAAGAAAGGGAAATTATTGTGCACCAATAACTAATGCACTTTATGCGACAATTATGGGCATTATACTCACCATTGCCCGTAGATGTCATGGTATAAGGATCCCTCAAATCTGCCCATGAAAATGGATGAGGGAGAGCCTCAAACCTTATTGTACCTATGAGAGGAGCCTACTTCTTTCTCATACAAAATCACCCCAATGGACCAAATATGACAAGCAAAGGCCCATCATCCAGCCCTAGTTTGTGCACTATTCAATGAGCCTGAACACTTAGTCACACAATGTCTTGAATCAAGGGCGTTCACTCATTGGTACCAAATCCCTCATGTTGCCCAAAGAAACTTAGTCTGACATTGATATCATACATGTCATACTTGTCGAAGCAACCATCACGTGTGGCGTTGTCCCCACATTAATATGTTTTGGTCAACTCATGATGGCTTAGTTCACTAATTTCTGCATTTTCACTTTTCTCGTTGACTTGTGGGATGTTTCCAACATCATCATCATTTTCTTGGTCGCTTTCTTCATAATTTTTGTTTTCATCTTCATTGTCATCTACCTCCATGTCTTCTACTTCATTTATGACCTCTACCTCTTTATCTTCTTCCTCTTTACTATCTTCTTATTCATCATCTTCCTCTTTACTGTTCTCTTCTTCATCATTTTCCTCTTTACTATCCTCTTCCTTATGGTCACTTGCTTGCTCACTGCTTGAAGCATTAGGAGAAGGTGAGGAAAGGGGATGGGATGATGAGGGTGCATTTGGCTAAAGCTGGGGTTGTGGGTTTATGAACACTTCATGGGAGATGAACACCTCCCATGGAATACCCTTTTGCTCTAATTGATGCAACACAACTATCTTGATGAGAGAATGGTGAAATAGTCTGTTCATTTGTTGTGAAGGATGTCTCTTTTGAAAAAAATAAAACATATTATCAATACTCCTATAGAGATAATAGGGCAAATGTAGCATATTTACACTAGTGAAGTGCATGAGCAATCTTATATGGTATGAATAAAGCCTAGAAAACCTCCCATCACATTTAAAATATTTCATGATGACTCTCATCAAGGGCGCATATCTCTCCATCAAATGTGAAAAGGGAAAAATGGATCTGCAATCAACTTGGTATTCAGGTTTTAGGAAAGGTTCATAGTGGCTCAGATCCAAACTAGCCTGCTTGAACCACCTTTCTCCCACACTACGTATACTGGTGGCCATAGAAATAGTATTTGAAGATAGCTCAAAATTTACCCCAACTAAATTTACTTGATTGTCATGAAGGTTAAAGATAAAAAGCCTGGTCAGCTCATGATGGCTTAGTACCTATTGTACTATTTCACAAAATTCAAAACAACCCACATTATGGAAATATGAAACTGTCATAGGAGATGCCATCAACTCTGTAGTGTTCAGTGGTTCAAACCTATTTATTCTTCCACCCTTGTGTTGATGTCTTCTAGGCCCTTGGCCTTCCTCACCACTATCACTATTACCTTCCCTTACATTTTGACTTTATTTTTTCCTTGAAAACCAAAGCCCTAAGTTTGTTATATGAAATTGATGGGAAAAAGGGCAAGAGGGAGATGGTGACAAAGGTAGCTTTTATACAAATGAGGGATGAGTGAATGAGGGTGATGGAAAAATGAGCAGAATGAGAGGTTTGGAAAACTTGATGATCACCCTATTTATCTATAAAATTCTATTCTTTGGACACCTTTCACTGATATCAAATGGATGTAAATAAAGGCAAATGAGTTTTCCAATCTATTTTGTGGTGTAAAGGCTAGAGCTTTCAAGCTTCGATGGATCACTAATCTCAAATCACTTCTACAAATTAATATACCTCTACCTTAGCTGTTCGTTTCTTGTTTGTAGATGATGGAGGTTCAACGACATTTTGTTCATCATCCTAGGGTTTATTCCTTTAATCAAATGACACGAACCTTGAAAATGAGGTTGTATCAGTACTTACCCTTCAAAGGTGTTGAGAAAACCCTTGGATGTGAGTTTGAGGAGGCTTTTGAGTAGATTTAGGGCTTGGAATGATGTAGAGGCCCTCCTGGCCAAGCGCAAGGCACCTAAACACAGAGTAGGGTGGTTGAACATGCTGTCGGGTCAGCCAAGGGTGTAGCACTGAATGCACAACGCTGGGCCAGTCGGGTGAGCAGAAGGTTGAACGCACAGTGGCACGGGCCTGTCGGGTCGTTGAACGGCTAAACGTGCACCATTTGGACCTATGCAAAGGCCTATTGGGTCTTCTGAATGTCTAAACGCGCAACACATTCATTGCTGAATGTATCATTGGCACGGGCCTATCAGGTGATTAGTTAAATGCGTAGTGCGGGCAAGGCTGAACGCTGTCATTGGCACTAGTTTGTTGGGTGAACGCGTAAACGCGCAGTGCGCACTTACAGGCACGCAACGCTGTGGTATTTTTCACAGGGTGATCACCCAAGAGTGCAACACATGACTCCAGGCTTGCAGCGTTTCTGGAATTACCCAAATTGGCCAAAAACTCACAATTCTTCTCTTTGACTGCTTTGATTTTTGCAAGTAAACAATGAGTTGAATGAAACAACAAGATGCCCCTTAAATATGCTTTTGGGAAATTTAAATTTAATCTAAGAAAAACCCTCTTCCTAATGTTTTTGTCTTTTTCACTTTCATTGACATTTGATTTGACTTTTTCTGCAGGTGGCTAAAGCATTGATTTAGCTTTCTCCTTTGATCTTGAAAACATGACATAAACCAACAACCTTGTAATCACTTTTGTTTTCCACCTTTGAGCTCAACACTATGGTTTTACCCTTTTTTTGATCACTAAAGTAAGTGTCTTGAAAGGAGAACTTGACCCTCATTTTACTGATACTCTTTACTTTCTTCTTTTGCAGGATTGCTTTTGATTCATGAGTTGGCTTCCCTTTGATCTTTTGAAGCATGATAATTTTTCCTTTGACAAATTTTTAGAAAACTTTAAATAGCATTTTCAAAACTTCCCTTGTTCTTACCTTGAAACTCAAATCATCTTTAATTTGGCAAGTAGCTAGAAAACCTATAATTTACCTCTTTTACTAAGACTTTTCACATCCTTGTTTCTTTGAGGGACTGAGACATCACCTTGGAAAACTTTGGGGTGTCACTCACAGCAACCTCTTCAAACATTCCTTCTACAGATTTTGTTTGAGTGACAAGGCTTATTTTCTTTGGTTCGTCTATGTCCTTGAACACTTTCACTTTAGTAGGTGTTATGAAACCCTAAAGTGACTTTCCCCCTCTGATCCTTAAAAATGTTGAATTCACTTTGACAACCTTAGACATTTACACAATGGCAATATCTTCAAAAAAAAGTTATATTTACCTTGGAGCTTATACTGTGTTTTTCTATCCTTTAACTACTGAGTATAAATGACTGAAATGAGAGCTTCACTCTCCTTTATGTGTTTTGTTGCATTGGATCTCTATTTTGCTACATTGGATATAAAGAGCCTATAGAGGTGTTTTTTGAGACTATCAAGGTTTGAGGGACCTGATGAACATGGGAAAGAATAGTCTGACTGTTAACCCTAGATGAAAGTGAAAAAGTGGGGTAAAGGAAAAACAAAGTGTTGGGGTGATAGGCAGGAAAATAAAAACTAGATGAGTGGCATAAGCCCGTGAGGGGACCTTTAGGAATGGCAGGTTAATCATGGACTGGTAAATAGTAGAATAATGAAAAATTTGTGACAAGGATAATGAAGGCAGTGAGATTTCTAAAACTCACAATATTTAGGAATATTGTTTTTAATCTAGGATTGATATTTAGTCATCTTCAGATAGTAAAAATTACTGATGACTAACATTATCTCCAATTGTATAATTACTCATCCAACTTAGAGGACAAAATTGAAATTTATCATGTGAAGGAAAAATAAAACATGAGATGGAAGTAGCTCAATAAAGTTAAATACTTGGATGAGAAGAATATATCATATAAGTAGTTTAATAGGTACTTCTAGAAGAAATATTTATCGAAATACTACTATGAAAGGAAAATGAAAGAGTTATTTGAACTCAAGCTAAGGAGCATGCCAATGGAGGAACATGAAAGGAATTTTTTTGAATTATATGTTGATTCTATTAAGGATGAAAGATAAAAATATGAATACTTTTAAGTGGTTCACCATCATTTTACAATGAAAAAAAATTAAATTTGATGATCTCAAGACTTTGGATGAAGCTACGAGGAAGGAAATGTACCTTTATGAACATAACAAAAATTATATAACCTTCTAGAAAGCTAGGGATGACAATAAGAGGGGCAAGGTGGATAAAAGGAAGAAAAGATATATACCTTCATTTTTCAAGATTAATTCTCAAGAAAAATAGAAAACTCAATCAACCCAGATTCAACCAAGGAGATTTTATTCATTGGGAAAAAGGCCAAGATTTCAACGCATCAACTATTCTAGTTGTAAGGAAGAACAAATGTATAGATACTTTCATCACAAAAGAGATAAAGTGAGTAATCTGCACCATATTTAAGGACTTGATACATTAGAGGACATAGGAAGAAACATGCCCATAATTTATGCAACATTAGACAACATGCAAGTTGACCATCAAGTACACATGATTGAATTTCACCCCATTTCCATTTTCATTGGTTCTGGAGCTAACCATAGTTATATTCATCCTAAATTTGTTGAAATATTTAATTTGAAGAAAAACAAGCATCACAAGACTTATTTGGTTTAGGTAGATACAGGGTTGTTTTAGAACACATCCCTCTTGCAGAAAAGAGCAATCTCCCTAGATCTAGTACACATATCTAGAACAAACTAGATTGGAACATGTAGCTTTCCCTAAGATCAACATAATAAAACAATCAATGAAAATTATATTGGGATGAACTTATACCTTTTATCGAAGGTTGTACTTGTTGATTATTTGAAATTTTCTATCTCCCATGTTTTTCCTTAATGCTCCTGATGCAAAGACCTGTAAACAACACAAACAAACAAACAATCAAAGCACATATAATCAAAAAATAATTTGATAAAACTTATACATATGATCAAGGAACTATGTACGAAATATCACCAAACAGATAAAAAATAATTGTGGGAAAGGAACATATAATTATATTATTGAGAAAGAATAGGTTAAAACCTTATGTTTCCTTGATGTTGTATGTCCTCTTACTGTTAGACATAAGTTTTCATTGATGGAAAAGGAAACGATGGGTTCAAGCATATTGATAAAAAATAATAGAATTTAAATCCATTTTTACTTAATAATGTTAGATTAGATCCACTTGGAAACTACTCATATGGATAGATCTCATAAACATATTTCTAATGGTATATTGAAGTATGAAAAATGCCTCCTGGATCAAAAGATATGGTAGGTCAATGTTTTGAGGGTAAAAATAAAAAATTTGGTGTTTTATTTTTTCCAAGGGCCCTGCAGAACTATCAGCATACAATTGGAAGACATGTAGGCACACACGTTGACCAATAACAATCTTAGGAGGGGTTTCACGCTTGACACATCACCCCAGAAATTTCCATGTCAGTCACAAGTCAGTGATGGTCCCCATCTGGGCACACCTTAGCAGATTTTACCTTGAAGTTATATAATCTGGCACAAGAACAAAATTCAGATATCCCAAGATGACACAATTTCAAGGAGGACTTGGTGGAAATATGAGTTGGAACATTAATAGATCCTAGGCCAATCAAAGAGTAAGGACGACCCCACAAGACACATACCATCATAGGTCCTTCCCTGCAATATTAAAAGGTAGGCCCATGTTATTTTTCCCGAGTCAGTACTCGGGAAATGATAATATATTTGTCATGTGTCATAAGAATTATCTTCACATCCATTTTAAAAAATTAACACAAATCAGAATTATGGGACCCCCTCACCTCTCTATGCTTGATAGCATGGAAAATTAGCACAACGAAACTTGGTGCATTTTTGTTTGTTGGAAAATTGACTTTGAACCATGGTGGCATGTTTTCGTCAGTGAGAAACATGGCACCAATGCGGACATGACACATGGCATGACAAACATGTTTTTCTTTGGTGGTCAAGTGTACTGAAAATGGGTGACATGTGACACCAATAAGCAAGTGACATGTTGCATACTTCCAGAGGAGTCACATAGGCTAGTAGTGATGACACGTCATCTAGGTCACAAAAGTTGAGACATATCAAATATTTATAAATGATTTTAAATTTAAATCTCCATGATGATGAGATTCTAGAACATTGTAGCATATAGAAATAACAATTATCGGCGGCAGCAGTGAAAGCCGCAGACCAATCTAGAATTTTGTTATGGATGTATGGCATACCCCAATGGAAATGTAACCCCAAAAGAAATAATATCAAAATTTTTATAGGGTGTTTAGGTAGAAAAGTTAAAGGAGGTGACGTTGGTACATGGTGGCAAAGATACATCATCTCAGTGATATTCCCATTAGCGTAGGTAGGGTGACGAAGTAAGCGAGACACAGTGACATTTGATCTAGAAGTGACAAATCATCTCAGTGATGTTTTGATAAGTAACAGTGAACAACATGGTAGACCCTTAGGGACAATTAACCCTGATATAAATATCTTGGCGATAAAAGAAAGGAACTCTAGCAGTAATTTCCAATAAATAAAATTTGGGAGCTAAAATGTTTTCCCAGGGCTTGGTTCTATCGTTGATGTGACTGCGGACGTAACCCTATGGGCTTATGGCAATGAACGAGTTAGTAACTTTGGTCAATTAGGATATATTTTTTGCTATGGTGCTAAACCAGCAGAGAACTAAAGCTCAATTAAAGTGCATGAATGAATTGGAAGTTATTTTGGCAGAATGAGAAAGATTTGGAAATTTTGGACAAATATAGTAGTTTGACAAGTTTAGAATGGCATATTAAAGTCCAACCAAACCCTGATATTTTCCAAAATTGTAAGTTTCGGAAGTTTAGTTCAATTTTTTGTACAGGGACAATAGATCAAATATTGAATACTTCATGAGCACATTAAGAAGAACTAATATAAGTGTTATATGAGTTAAAAATAAGAATTTATGCATGAAAAATAGATGAAGAAAACTAAAAATAAAAACCAAAAATATCATCCCTAATTCCATATAAGAAGAAAGTGAATTTCCAAGGTTTTTGAAGTTGATGATGTTGGTTTTGCTAGTGTCTAATGGTGAGTTTATCATTGATTAAAGGTTGTTGAAGATGCAATTTGTGGTGAAGGGGTGTGTGGCTCAGGAGATATTTTATTTGTTTTATGAAAGGAAGTGGCCTTCATGATTTTAGTTTGAAAATGGAATGAAAGATAAATTAAGGAGGTAAACCAAGTGATAGCTTTCATTCCATGGGTTGTAGCTCCTTCTACTAGTGACTTGTAAAGAATCATGGGTAGGAGATCCTTTTAGTAGCAACAGATAAATTTATGGTAGTAACTCCTTTCAGTGGTAGTTGATAAAGTAGGGGTAGTAACTCCTTTTAGTAGTAGCTAATAAATTACGCAGTAGTATCTTCCTTCTAGTTGGAGCCAGAGAAATTTATAAAATCAAGTTGAAGCTTTCCTTTCTGAAATTAATTGAAGAATATCTATTTTTAATATGTGCTATTTTTTTTATTCTTGTGATGCTTAAATGAATGGTCGTTGAAGTGTATATTGGTGTCCTAGTATTCTTTACTTTCTGAAAGAAAATTTTAAAGTTCTCACAATATTGATTCAACCCCAACCACCCCCCCCCCCTCACCCTTTCAATATTGTCCTAGTTTCTAAGAATTGATATTAGAGCCAAGTTACATCAAAATGAGTTTAACATCTAGAAGAAAGATTAGGGACAATGGAAAATGAGGAAGGATGATTCACTAATAGGGTGCACAAATTCAATGGAATGAAATTTGTGTTTTAGGAAGTAAGGATGAGAACATATGTTTGTTAGAAAATAATTAATTGTGCAATCAAACACATATAATATTTTGAATACACAAACATAGAAACACATAAAACAAGAGAGACATAGATTTATATGTGGTTCACTCAACTTGGACTACATCCACAGAGAAACAACAAGTCCTTCCTTTTATATAATCCATCAAAATTAAGAGATACAACCTACAATAGATCTACTGTAATTTCCTCTTCGTGCTCACACAGTCTCCTCTCTCTTTGTCACTCAGAATAATAATACACAACCAAAATACAATTCCCTCATATAAACAAAGGGTTTCCTTCTAGGGAAAAAACTATAAATTAACATAACTTCTACCATTATATCTTTCGCCTAATGAAAAAACCAGATTGACTACGAAATTAAAATATTTTACAAGGAAATTTTTTGTCTATTTTTAGCTTCACGAGGAAGAGGAAGTTAAGTTCATCAGGAACCTCAAAAGAGGCTCACGAAAGTACAAATGTAAGGTACATTTAAATTGCTTTAACTTTCGTAAAGTAGGTCACTGTGCTTCTAAGTGTCTTGAAAAGAAGAAGAATGAATATTGACCCTACAGAAAAGTTTAGAAATGTGCAAAAGGAAAAAAAAAAAAAAACTTAAAGAATAAAAGCTTCTACACCCAAGAATACAATACCTCTAAAAGTGAAGACAATCAATCTTCAGATGAGGACAGATCCTATGAAATCTCAAAATAATTTATGCTCGTCGCCATTGTTAACATTGGAAAATCGTACAAGCTAAATACATTAGAGAATGTCAAGCAGAAGGTACAAATAAGGATTTACAGGGAAGGAATACATTATAGGAGCTGAAAATTTGAACTTTTCCTAAGAACAAGGAGGGAAAATTTATTGAACTACGCACAAAAAGAACTAACCCTTGGCGATCTTCATGAATTTTTCTTCGATAGCCGCAAACAACATCGTGGCCATCCCTCAGATAGCCACACAGACTTGCGTATGCAGAAAGTCACCATCTGGGACCACTTGGAACACTTGGAGAAGAATATTCTCACTCAAGCCAGCCAAGTACAACCACCTTGGAGCCACCTTGAGGCTTTAGTGCAACACACAAACAAATCATTGTCCCACTCTTGTTTCACATCCATCTTGTACCAAGAGAGGGAGGGAAATTTTGAAATGTTTCTATAAAAGCCAGCTATGGGAAGAGAAAAATGAGAACACATTGTTATGCTAGCCAAATTTCTTGAGAGAAAACCAGTTTGTGTTGTCCAGTAGCAAGAGGATTGGAAGGATTCAGTTGTTCTCCATTCAACACCTAAATCCAAGAGAGAAGAAGTTCACTAAGTGTCCATCAATATACCATCCATCGAGAGGGGAGAGAAGCTTGCTAAAATCTTGAGGGGAAAAGACCATAGTTGTCTTAGATATTTGAGATCCATGGCTATAAGGATCCATTGCAAGTGATTTAGCATCCTATTCTCTTATACCACCAATGCCTAATAAAGGGATAGAATTCTCCATTTGAGTTATTAGCGTGTTTGACTCGATTGAGCTTGTTATTATACATGTTATTTTGTTTTTATTTCTTCATTGATGTAGCAGGCTATGTTTTTAGCTTACTACATGTTATTTTGTTTCACTAATGATTTAACAAACCAATTAACCTGTGACTTTCTTGTAGGAAAGTAGCCTCCCTATTACGCACAATGTATTTTGTCCACCCATGTGTCAAATACACCACAATAGGAATGGCGACTCCACTACGGATCCTTTCTTTTGAGCTAATGGTTGTTGTTGCAGGTCCTCTCTCCTGCTTAGAATTGCTACAAAATCACTCCTGCTTCCTCTCAACACTTTTCAGTCACCCTTGATGAGAAATTTGGCTCAGAGAAGGCGGAGTTTTTTAGTCTCGAAAATATTCTCACGTTCAACCGAGACAGGCGCGATTTTTGCACTTGTGTGAAGATAAGTTGCACGGTAGGCAATGAGCTCATTTTTCACTTTTTTTTCTCAATTTTTAGGAGTTGTAAGGTTTTAGCAACCCATAAGAAATTTTCCATCTTTGTGCTCTGGTATTTCATGACTGGTTAGAACACTTTTTGCTGGAGTTTAGCTTAGCAAATAGCTTTTTTTAATTTTATTTTTTTATCATTGCAAATCACACATAGTTTAAGTAGGGGGCAAGTAAGTGGCCTTCAATCCACAAATGTTATCTGAACAAATGATTTGTTGGTAAAAGATACCAAACACATAGAATAATTAGCGGAAAAATAAGTGGCCCATACATCCACACATCTTTATATAATTCTTGTTTTTCAATTTTTTGCATTAGTTTATTTAAATTTTTACATTAGGATTCAAGACGAGGACCAAAATATTGAAAAGAGAGCAAGTAATATTTGCCACCCTTGCACCTCTCGGTGAGCCTGGTATGCATATGAAATATTTCTTAAGATATTTTGCAATCTCCTTATAGTGAAAAACTTAGTCTAACTAGGTAAGGTGTAAGTGGCCCATCATCCACACATTGTTTATTTTTGCAAGGAATAATCACACATAGCGTAATTAGAGAAGGATTGTGAAGGATCATCGCATATCCACATATCATAACACTTTTTATTGTACACTCGAAATCACACACGAAGCATCAGTAATTATTGGACCAAAAGGCACCCAGTGTGTTGGGACCTTTGTCCTCTCTTTACTGTTACTTCACCAAGGCACACCTTAAGAAAATTAAGACTCTCTAAAAATAACCACTAATTCAACTCACTAAATTCTCCCCATAGGGACTGTTAGCCACCTATGAAATTTTGTTATACCAAAAGGTGGCTAAATCATTTTTGGAGCCTTCAAGGAACAAATTTTATTACTAAAAAGTGCTTGCTCTTGAAGACTCTTAAAGGCCTCACGCCTCTGTCCAAATCCTCACTGTTGTGCCTATTGTACACTCAGAAATCCTGCTGATTCCCAAGACAAAATACTGCTACAAACTCCTTTTTCCCTTCCCCCCCTCTTCCAAAACTAACCTCGTTTTCTCTCCTCTTGTCCCCATAAAATCCCTCATTTTCATGTTTTTCCCATTTCCCCTTCATCAAAACCCCTTTGATAAGGTTTAAGACCCTTTCTTGCCTTATCGAAATCCTAAAACTCCTTTGTAAACCATTGGAAATCTATAAAAATCATATTTTTTATATATTATAGACTTAAGCCCCCTTGGGCTAAGTCTTCAACCCTTCCTTTCCATACGCCCTGGTGCTGGAACCAGTCGCTGAGCCATTTGGGCGCTTATCATAATTGGGGGAAAACACAGAACGCAAGCCTTTCCCTTTATTAAAAACCCCGATGCTGATTAGCCCTCCGTTCTATCTCCCTCGGTCATATTATCTTCCATGCGCCCAAAGGCCTCGCAAACGGGCGCCAAGCCATATTGAATATTAATATTTCACCCCTGAAAGTATAGACTTTCGTTATATAATTTTTTTGATTTTTATTATGTTCTAAAGTTTTTCGCCGGTGCGAGGTTCTAATCGCTCTCCATCGTCGATCTGATCTGTGGATCGACGACACGCAATCCATTGCCCCGGTGGTCCCCACCAGCCACTTACTGTTGCAAAACCAAGCAGATTTCATCGCACCACTTTTGAGAGGGGGGCGGTTTTTTCTATTTAGCAGCAATTCCATACACCGGCCGACACGTGTCTTGGGCCCATTTTCAAATACTTCCCTCATCGTGCGGTAAAGGTCGGATGTGGAGTGGGCACGATATTGATGCGCACCATCCGATCTGAGGTCACTCATCAGATGGTGGTCGCGCTCCAAAGAAGCCCATGCGATAACCACAAGTACGGTGCAGTCATAAAAGAATTTCCATCGTCTATCTGATCTACAAATCGACGACCCATACTCCATCGCCCCGGTCCCCTCGTCCACAGCAGCAGTCAACGGTCCCACAAGAGCCGGTGGCCCCCAACGCCACATCAGCATCCACGCGACAAATTTAACTGGGGCAGGTCTTCATCATTTCTCCGCCCAGTCAGCATTTCCAGACCCAGGGGTTTTATTCATCATGATTTTATTAAGAGTGTGAAGGCCGGACGCATTTTATAAGGTTTTATTTTTGTGATCTCTGTCGTTGATCACTTGGGCCGCTCTCATCTGACGGCCCACGATCGTCCTGATTCCTGATCTTAATTTTTGATCATTTTTGCCCGAAACAGAGATTTTTACCCATTTCTCCGTTTTTCCAAAAACTAACTCCTCCGCTTTGACTTTTCACCTCCGCTCCCGACCGTCAATCTCTACACGATCGACGTCTCCAATTTAATTCCTCCCCCCGCTTCCTTTTGACTCACTCTAAATCAATCTCAACCATTGGATGATGCCATCCAACGACCATGCTCTCTCCACGTGCCTACTGAAGCAGTAAACCTATATATGCAGGATTTTATAACATTATTTGTATTTTGCAGGGTTCTAGTGGTTTTTTCCACTATATCTGAAGAAAATTTAAAGGTAAAGGGTGACGATCCTCCCGCTTTCAACTCATCAAAGAGAATCATTCGCAAGTTTCACATTCATGTTTCATCAATGGTTCATGAGGCATTGATGCCATATCACCCCTACGCAACCCTGCACACCAAAAAATACAGTAAATCAGGCACAAATCAAAGAGTATCAGTGTTGAAGACAAAAATATACTAGAACAGAAGATTGAAGATAAATTTTTGGGTATTACGTCCAAGATGGTTTATCAAAAGCCTAATCCCCAATCAAAACATAGTTAAAAGTAAAATCATAAAGGTTCATCTGACAGAAATCCTCCACCACCACAGCTAGGGTTAATTCAATCCCCAACTACCACAGAGCCACCTATAGCCTCAAATAAATCAAAAGAAGGTTGAAGTTATTACCAGAGCAGGAGATATTCTGCATCAATACAGCTGAACAATTAATTTAACCAAAAGAACTTATGGTAAACTGTCAGCAGAAGTTATTACAGGGATAACGAGGAGCCTTGAAGTCAACAAATTCTTTCCAGCAAGCCTAATAGTTAATGTAAACCAATTAATATAGAGGAAATATCAAGAATCTTCTCCATTAAGCCCCTCATAGGCCGAGAGATAGTACACTGTATTGATTAAACTTAGAAGATATTTTATCCCATTCCACCTCCTCATTTCTTCTATAAATACTTCTGAAGAAAATGAGGACATGTTGGTTGGTTGGTTGGTTGGTTGATCACTAGTTGTAATATTGAAACTCTCTGAAATAATACATAGTCTGTTGAAGTTGAAGAAGAAATTGAAGTCTTGGAAGCCTTGATGATGTTTTTGCATGCTTGTTCCTGAGAAGACTCTATCATTGGATCCATGAGCTTGGTTTTTGGTGAAGTATTCTGAACTGTTGAATGTTTTCTCCTGTTTTCATTCTGTTCCATAATTTCTTACTACAGTAGGTTGAAAGTTTTAGGCTAAGAAATGACTCCTGGAAGCACCTTAGACCTGTTCATCCTTCACTGTTTCATGTTTTCTTCTGCTGAAGTATTTCAAAGTCTTTAATCTCTCTCTTTAGTCTTCATGCTCGTTTATTTCCATAATAGTTCGAATAGTTGGTTTCAGCATGATTTATGGTTCTCCCTCCTTGTCTGCTGCCACTTAAAGGCTGTTATTGAAGTCTCCCTTTGAAGTATTTCTGTTTATAGTAAGCCAAGGAGGTCTGTTCTAATCTTGCCATTTTTCCTTGCTTAAACAATTGTCTTAAAGGTCTTTATAGTTGTAATCATAGATGTGTTAGGTGTTCCCTCTTCTATGACTGCAATTATCAGTGAATCTTTTATGTTTTCTAAGTCATTTGAAATAAAATCTTTGAGGAAATAGGGTGTTCCCCGAATCTTAGATTTCATTTTAAAATTTGTTTTGAAATCATTATTTACTTAAAGGTGTGATTTGTAGAATTCATGGTTAGCCCTGTCTATCAAATAGCTCTTTATAGTTCAAATTTTGTTTTCAAATTCCCTTTGTTGAGAATTAAACTTCTCTTTCCAAATCATTGATGTCCATCTCATTCTAAAAACCAAAGGATCCTGTGGCCAGGTTAGATTTTCCCTCTGATATCCCATATCCATTGATAAGTTTGTCATGACCTCTTTTTGACTCCATTGCCCAATGAAGCTTCTACTTCGTCTTTCTACCTATCTTTCCTAGACCTTTCATATCTCGTTGTATCAATTCAACCAAACAAACAAACAGACACCTGCATTTAATAACTAGTCTAAGACCAATACCCTAAGCACACAAGATAAACCTTTGCAAACAAATAATTTGAGAGATCCCTCTCTGAGAACAGGAGGACTAGATACTGGAACTCTAAAGATTGGTTTTGATGTTGCCTTTTCTTTTGATTTGCTAAACTATCAAAACACGGGACTCCAACAGGGACCACAAAATAAATTATAGCTTAGGTTAGGACCATAGGGGGTAGTCATCTAATAAGCCTCCATGGTCATTCTACATTTTGAAACATAGATGTTGACTTTTTAGGGAGCTTAAAATCTATCTATCCACCCACGGAAAAAAATACTCGAGCGTTACAGGGACCTGTTTCACAGGGGGTTAAGCTTAGGTCCAGTGTGTGCGAAACTTTTTGGGGATACCTGACCCATCTAGTGCTCAGTACTAGTAGCTAAATACCAAGAAGCTCAAGATTCAAATTCTCACGTGGGATGATGGTAATTTAGTGGCCAAAACTAGGGCATCCTTCCCTATAGGTGACAATGCAGGCTGCATTATATCCTCTTACCTTTACCTTGGTCGGTTCTTCGGCTTTTGGAAGGCGTCGCTAGTTATTTTGGGATGTTAGCCCTAATACCCATCATAATACATCTTTGTGAGGCCCAGTTACATTTGAGAGTGTGAGGATGGTTAGGTATTTTTAGGCTTTTGAGTATCATATGCAAAACAACCAAACCATATTTTTTGTTTCCTTGATCACATAGCATTAATATAAAGGAAAAATTGCCTTTTATTTTTTTGCTTTATTTTATGTATGAGATCATATTTTCTTTGATAATAATCTTCCTTCTCTCATTAAACCAAAAATAATTCCAAAATTAAGCTATTCGACACCATAACCGACCGAATGGGACCTCGTCGATCTAGGAATTTTTTGGACCTCCCCCCATTAGAGGAAGGAGTGCTAGGTATTTCATGATTTACACGTAAAAGATGACACACTACCACCATTATCGATTCATCTTTTATTGGGCCATCTTTGCTTGGAAACCCCCAAGGGTCACCCAACACCACACATGTGGAAACCCCAGCAGGGTCACCACACTCAACTCCTCCCACAACCCTGAGAGGGAAGAAGAGAACTACACCTTCGAGGAGTCCGCAAAACACACAACAGGGTACGTCACAGGGTAATATTCCCCAAACACCCCCCATAAACCATTACACTCAGATACCTATGTTTCCACAGTACAGAGTGGTAGTCAATACTCAGTTACCCTTTTTAGCATCATTAAACATTCTAGATCTATCAAAGCTAACTAATGACCCCATTGCATGCAACCCTAATTGGCCCTTCATGCCCATGAAGCTCCCCTTGGACATACCAAAATTTGAGGGGAAGCAACCAGAAGACACTGGAAATCATATCATGACTTTCCACCTATGGTGTTCGTCCAATAGTATTATTGACGATACTATTCTACTGAGACTATCTCAATGCACCCTAACCGGGCCTGCTATGAAATGGTATGTGGAGGAGCCTTCTTCTTCGCATGAAACCTTTAGCGCACTCACTATTTCATTCCTCACTTATTTCTAACTACCCATCCACCATGATTCATGGATGGAATTGTTGACTCATTTATGGCAAATGCCAGCGGTCAATATCTTGGACCATCTCCACGAATGGCGATGAAGTCGTACTTTATTCAAAGCCAAACTCGACAATAGAGTTTTTTTGGACTTGTTTTTGAAAACTCTCACAGCAGATATATCAAACTATGTGGCGACACAAGGACCTACCTCTAAGGAGGACGCCATTTGCAAATCCCAACAGCTCGAACTTATATATACCCAGTCAAGATACATTTACAATGTCTTGCCTAACTCCCCGTTCCTGCAAACCTATAGAGAATTATTAGGCATGCCGAATACTTACTCAAGGTCACCTAGGAACCAGTATTCAATATCCAAAATGTTTTTACGATTATACCTAGAACGTGATGCAACTTGGCTACCACCAAAGTTAATTTACACCTCTGTAGAATATGACAAATAGGTTGTCACCATATCATCAACAACATGGAGCCTCATACCCTCCCTCGCAGGGAACCTAGTACTCAGCTAGGAACACTGATGGAAGAGATTTCCCCTAGCAATCATACGCCAACTAAGGATAGAGATACCAATATTCCCCCTTCCTTGCATAGAATTCACCACTGCATAAAAATGCACTGGTGAACTTAGTGCAACCTTCCCAAGCTCAAAAATTCTAGTCTTATGACAAGGAGAACCATAGTAACCCTCCTAACACTGCAAAAAAGAAGCTAAGAAATAAACAAAAGGGAGACCCTGGACAGGGGGGCAGTAACCAACAATGCTCCCCCACGATCTCAATCTGGGGGCAACCCCAACCAAAATCAAAACCAGGAGCCAAATAACATCTGCCAAGGGTAGAAAAATAGGTACGGTCTAAGGACAAAACATTATTGTGCCATATGTGGTGAGTACGGCCACTACACTCACCACTGTCCCAAACTCCCTGAACTGAAAAAAATTCAGGGTAAGCGCGGACAAGGGGGCCCTACACAATATACCGTTGTAATGCAGGAGCCCTTCCCTGATCCGTATTTTATGCAGGAATGCAACAGAATACAGATATAACCATAGATACAGAGATGCAGCAGGAATAATGCTTCATTTTATTAATAAAAGAATGACTGCAATGAGCTTACAAACATAATGGAAACAAGCTAGGGCGCTAGTAGCGTATCTCTGAGAAGAGATGTGGCGTACGCAGGCCTCTGAACTGTGTTACATTGAGGCTCGCAGGCCTATTACAGACATAATGGAAATAAAAGAGCTATGGTACTGGCAGCGTATCCCTGAGAAGAGATGTGGCGGCTACCAGCCCTTGAACTGTGTTACAATGCAGACATGATGGAGATGTGGTGAGCTAGGGCACCGGTCGCGCTTATCTCTGAGAAGAGATGTATCTACTCTGTACCCGAATCGTTCTTACAATGAGGTTCGAGGGCCTATTTATTGTTGAGAAACAATGTAGAATCCGAAACGTCCAAAACCCTAACCGTAGGAGATGAAGCGCCAAAACTGTGGGCCCCGTTTGGGTAAATTGGTGGTTCAACTTCCTAGGGATGTAACTTTGGCATCCGATCTCCGTTTGACACACTCCATAGCTCGTTAGAAAGATCTGTCCGAGGAGTACAATTTTTGAACGAGCAACATCGATCTATAGACCCATGTTGCTCTCTGTTTTCCCAAAAAACGTCGTTTAGGGCCTCAAAACGGCTTCGGAAGTTTAAGACCCGAAAAACTGCTAAAAATAGTAAGTTGTGCCGAAACTTACAAACTGAAATAACTGATGATGGGGGTTCGAATGGACTCGATGGGTGGCCACCAATATCCACCTAGATTATTAATGCCCCAAAACGGCTCCGGGTGTGCAAGACCCGAAAACCTACTATAAATAGTAAGTTGTGCTGAAGCTGAAAAACTGAAAGAATTGATGCTGCGGGTCCAAATGTAATAGGTGGGAGGCCATCGATATCCACCTGGATCATTCCTCCCTCCTTAGGAAGCAATGGTCTCCATTGCGTTAAGTTCCTCCATGGGGGGGGGGGAATTTTGCTGAACTTGGTGTTGGATTTGTCCGGTGATGCTCGCGGACCGTGGCGTACGTGCTGGATGTAGATGTGCCACCGGTGGGCAGCCATTGAAGGATCTGAAAAAAAAAATTATCCATCATCGCGTTCCTCTATTTCTCGAGGGCATCCTTGTGCAAGATTTTGACAGGATCTCGTGCTCCCTCGTCTTTCTTTTCTTCCGCCATGGGGGGTTGTCGGGGTTGCGAGGTTGAACTCCTTATACCCTGGCCGCATTAGGGACATGAAGAGAAATGAAAGAGCACCCAGCTCGATACCACCGATCCAACATTTTATGCAAGAACGTTAAACGGTAATAATGTGATATAACCATAGATACGAGATGCAAATGAATAATGCTTCTCATTTTATTAATAAAAGAATGACCGCAATAAGCTTACAAACATAATGGAAACAAGCTAGGGCGCCGGTAGCGTTTCCGAGAAGAGATGTGGCGTACTGTGCTCGAATCCGTATTACATTGAGGCTCGCAGCTCTTTACGCATAATGGAAATAAAGAGCGAAGTGGTACCGGGGCAAAGTGTATCCCCAGCAGATGTGGCGCGACACTCGGGAATCCGTGCGTTACAATGCGTACATAATAGAGATGTGGCGAGCAGGGCACTAGTCGCGCTTTATCTCCTGAGAAGAGATGTATCGGCTCCTGCTCTTGAATCAGCTTTGTAATGAGGTCCATGCTCATTTATTAAGGGGCTGAGAAACAATGTAGAATCCGAAACGTCCAAAACCCTAACCGTAGGAGATGAAGCGCCAAAACGGTGGGCCCCGTTTGGGTAAATTGGTGGTTCAACTTCCCGGGGACGTAACTTTGGCATCCCGACTGCTGACGCTAACAAGAGTTCTCGTTAGGAAAGATTCATTCAGGAGTATATTTTAACGAGCAACATCGCATGGACCCATGCTGCTCTTCGTTTTCCCAAAAAACGTCGTTTAGGGCCTCAAAACGGCTCCGGAAGTTTAAGACCCGAAAAACTGCTAAAAATAGTAAGTTGTGCCGAAACTTAAAAACTAAAATAACTGATGGTGGGGGTTCAAATGGACTCGATGGGTGGCCACCAATATCCACCTGGATTATTAATGCCCCAAAACGGCTCCGGGTGTGCAGGACCCGAAAACCTACTATAAATAGTAAGCTGTGCTGAAGCTGAAAAACTGAAATAATTGATGCTGCGGGTCCAAATGGAATAGGTGGGAGGCCACCGATATCCACCTGGATCATTCCCCTACCAAGGATTGGTTAATACCCAAAAAAAAAAACCACCCCAAAAATATTCCGAGAGTGGTAGCCACGAAATTTACATGACTGGCGAGGAGATGTTCTTCGAAAAAAGGAACAGGAACTATGATGCCCCTTTCGACACCAACCCATCAGCTATGACGACGAGTGCACATACTGAACCATTGAACATATCCAAAGTACCTATAAAACCCCTTCCAAAAATGGTTAAGGGGCCAACCAGGCATGTAAGACACCACTCAAAATATCCACATAATTAAAACATCATGGATTATTTAGCCCAATCATCTCCTGCCATGTCAGCCTTAGAATTCCTACAATCATGCCCAAAACTATGGAAATCCTACTTTCTACATTAGGTGAAATCGACCCTTCCAATTCGCGCCTAATGGCTTTTGACCTAGACAAATCCACCCCCGGGCTTCCTTCTCTAGTTGCATTCCAGATACTAGTATCAGTCCAAAACATCACTGTACACCGATGCATCATTGACCAAGGGGCATCTACATGCATCATGTCCAAATCCATTTGGAAGAAGCTAGGATCACTTGAACTAAAACCATCCGAAATCATGCTTAGAGCATACGATGGTGGACCTTCAGCTCCCACAGGTCTATATTAGAATTTCCCTATAAACTTGGCTGGGAAGACGGTACTTACATACATTGAAGTCTTGGATGCATAACTTGATTACAATATACTCCTCAGGAAGAGTTATATATATGCCATGATTTCCATATCATCCTCTATCTTTCAGGTGATGATTTCCCCCCATGAAGATCAAATCATCACCGTTAAGCAACTTAAATACTATGTTAAGAAACCCATGAAGACTCTCGATTTCGTGTTACCTTACATAGACACAACTATGGAATCGCTCATGCAATACCAATAATTTTTCCCCAGTAAATTCAAGCCATCATCGATATTAGGATCATTCTTAAGGGATCCCCCTATGATACCAGAGGCAATCCTAGAAATCACGGGGGCACTGGTGTGCATGATGCTATGAGAAAACATCGAGACTAGCCCAAACATGGAAACTAGTAGTACAGAGACTGAAGCTACTAACACGACTTTCCTACCCTACGCCATCACCCAATCCCCATTTTTATACCCCCCAACTAGTTTTGTGTTTAAATAGGTCTTATCAATCATCACATTGAAAAACATGGTTTTCACAATACCTGTGTGGTACTTGTTCCACCCAGAAATGCTAGGAAGTCCTGGCATCACTTCTAAAGGTTTAACCCTGATCACCCCTCATGAAGAAACAATGGTTAATGAAACACCCATAGCGGCTCCAGCTAACGCGACCAAGAAAAACCAAAAAAAAGGGAAGAAAATCGAAAACCCCAACTTACCTAGGGCATTGTAGCCTTGCGCATTATGTGATATTGTAGGACATCCTACTAACATTTTCCCGGAGTTAGATGAAATAAAACCCCTTCTATACTCCAAAATAAATGTCGCGACCTCTAGTTCCCGTAACAAGGAACATGACATGAAAAAGAAAGGGAAATCATTGTGCACCAATAACTAATGCACTTTATGTGACCATTATGGGCATTATACTCACCATTTCCAGGAGATGTCATGGTATAGGGATCCCTCAAATCTGCCCATGCAAATGGATGAGGGAGAGCCTCAAACCATATTGTGCCTACGAGAGGAGCCTACTTCTTTCTCATACACAATCACCCCAATGGACCAAAGATGACAAACAAAGGCCCATCAGCCAGCCCTAGTTTGTGCACTATGCGACGAGCCTGACCACTTAGTCACACATTGTCTTGAATCAAGGGCGTTCACCCATTGGTACCAAATCCCTCATGTTGCCCAAAGAAAATTAGTCTGACATCGACAACATACATGTCATACTTGTCGAAGTAACCATCACGTGCGACGTTGTCCCCGCATTAATATGTTTTTTTCCATGTTGGATTTGATGCGACAATTCATCATTGAAAATGTTGACTTATCTAGCTCGGACATGGAATCTGCGAACAACACTACCATTCAAGGGACGAAAACAACAAGGAACATATTATATGTGTCCAAGGAGAGGCAGTCACCTGAACAACCACCTCCCCCTCGTTATCACCCTCAAGCTCCTTTCCATCTTTATGCACTGTGTGATGAACGCGATCACTTCATTGACGATTGTGTAGCCCTAGAGCTATTTCAGAGATGGTATCTTTTCAACCTCGTATACTACGACGGCTTACGAGAAGTTCAATATTCGTGTCGGGTGTGTTCAAGTGACCACCCAGTTCTTCATTGTCCCTATATTCCTTGATTTTTTTTGGCGTTAAACAATTTACGCCAGGTCATAATACACCTCGCCAAAGTAGACTGATCAGATTTGAAATCCGTGGAAAGTTTGACAGTGCAAGAAAATGTGATAACCCGGTCCATTTTCTTCATGTCCACAGAAAAATGACCAATGTGGCAGATTATCACCCTTGACTGCCCTCCACGGATAATACCAACCTCTACATTATGAAATCCATGTAACTACTTGGTCACCCATTGCCCAGATCTAGAGTCATTCTGCAAATGGTACCCAATCACTCTAGCAGTCCAAAGGGAATGGAGTACCAAAGAAAGACAGTCTTGTGTAGTTTCTCAAGGAAACCATCAGACTCGACACTACACTTACATCTCCCAAGCACGCCCTTTGTTAGACATCATACGCTCATTGGATCCCCAATACCCACATATAACTGGCCAAGAACTAAGGAAACCTAATGCAAGGCAACTTGCCCCAAGGGAGCCTACCCCCCATTCTTACCAAAACATTAGGAAGGCTAAGACAGCCCATCGTCCTAGCGGGCCCCAAAATTATCCAACAACGACATGTGGAATCTCTAATAGAAATGGCCACAAAGTCAATAAATGATCCAGGTGGATTGAACAGGTCCAAGTACAAGTGGCTTGATTACAAAGGCTCAAAAATAAAAGTGTATGGAATGTGGAAAAATTAATATCAATTTTTATATCTGACCTTTCTAATTCCAACGACAGAGACGAAACTCAATTCTGGGTCCGTATGAAGGAGTTAGGAGCATTCAAAGTTTGAAGGTTGACTTGGCAATGTGGCAGCTTAAGGATGCAATAATTTCGTTGGAACCCAGCCACTGGATTCCGGCCAACCCTGGCCGGATTCTGGGCGAATTTGTGGGACAGTTAATTTGTCTCCTTCGGGTCAAAATCGAGAAAATTTTAAATAAGCCATTATTGTTATGTAAACGAAAAAATTATGAAAAAATAGGGGTGGGCCATAACCCCTACCCCTAACCGTACCTCATAACAATAAAAATATTTAAAAAAAACTATTGTATGGGCTGGTTGTCCATGACCCCTGCAGGACCCCGTGGAGTCACAATCGCGTAACATATATGTGTATATATATATGGGGGTTGGTTGGCAGTCAACCCTGCCACCCCAACCATAACCCTTGCCACCTCATACATATGGTCAGTGGAGGATATGGGGCAGGCCACTCGATGCGGGACACCCCCCCCGCCCCCCCACATACACCATGTTACATTAAAATATATACATGTGGGGTTATAAAAAGTAAAAGTGAAAGTTTTAAAGAACAAATTTCGACTTAAAGAAGAGGGGTCGGGGTTTGACCACCCGACCTCCTCTCACCTAATGCTGATCTAAAGCAACTCACATAACGTTTACTTTGGAAAATCCGCCAACTTCACATTATTTAAACCTTCATTTTTGTAGTGCGCCCAGGTAGGTAAGGATCGGGCATGGAAACAGAGACAACAGAACCATGAGCAGTGTGCAGGAGGGAGGTGAAACCATAATCTAAGCCATTTTCTAGGTGGGTCAAATTTTCACTTTTTTAGGTTAAGGAAATTTTTATATGGATTCTACACTACTAGACACGACAAATCCAATGGTGTTGTCCATTTCTTCATCAAAGGTCTTCAATTTTTGGGCACTTTCAGCTATGGAGGTATAAGGGTGTTATTTCTCATTTTTGTACTTGCACTTTCATTTTTTCCACTTAATGAAGAAAAGGGCCTCCCCACTATTTGAGGAGGGCCTAGAGATGTAGTCCCTCCTGGACGAACTCCGACATCAATTATGTGTCTTCTTGAATGTTGTTAAATGCTTCTCCCTTCTTATGTTTATGCCTTTAAAGTTTCTTGTTTTAAGCTATGATTTTCACTTGTAATTCTTTAACACATCTCAAACAAAAGATTTTGGATCAATCAATGTAAGGAGCTTAAGAAACTTACTGACAGCCTTTGCATCGTCACCCACATCCCATAGATCAATCTCTCCAATCAAGAGAAAATTACACGCTACTATTGCAATATTTTCTCGCAATTCCACCATACTATGGATTTTGAATACCTCCCAAAGCTACGTGTGGCAAGGTCAACATTGTGTCTGAATTCCCCAAAATAATCAGACCAACCAAAACCAAATACCTGGAGATGGGAAAAGAACAATCATACCCCAATGCTCAATCATCTCCGAGCATCCACTTTAGGCACAAAGAGTAATGTTGGTTCTCATACCATCTACTCGATAAGCACCATGACACCGTGCACCATTTGCACAATTCACAATCAAGAAACAAAGTTGTGCCCCTTAATGGAAACATTTAGGCACCTTTGTGCTCATCACAGCTTCGAAATACAGGAAAGTGTGAGTACCCTTAGTACGCCACGTGAGGAACATAAGCTTGCTCTCATATAGGCCACTACAATGGAAATTCCTCCACCATTCAACATCGACGACATGCAACACCACATACGATTCATCTCATCATGCATGGTAACCTTGACTCTTATTGTCTGCTCATCTTCCATTGGTGTCGAGATCGCTACAACTATAATAGTAGTTGTGCCATCGACAATGCAAACACAACCATTTTTCACCCTGATGACCTCATCTGGTTCGACAACATCAACTATGGAATCTTATTCGTGTATGTCGACTAGCTCTGTTAGGCCCAGAACAACTCCTCACGTGCTCACACAAACATACTCCCCATTAGATGCCTTGTTCCATTTAGACGAGGATGTTCTAGAAGCCATGATGGAGCTAAATTTTTTGTGCGATGCAATTCATCACCACTCGTTTTTTCTTCCCAAAAAATCATTCGGTCCGAAGAACCCAGAAAACCAAGAGATATAGCTTTTGAATTAAAAGAGTTCCTCCCATCTGAGAAATTATACTGGTTCAAAAATCCCATCCCAGCGCCTGACCCATTCGAAGAAGGGAACATGTCAAATATTTCACTACCATCAAGGTAAATATCTCAAGAAAACCAGCAAAAATCAAATAAATCTCATTGGGGGCAGCATGCTCCCTAGATGAAGTAGTCACTTACAGAACTTGTTGCAAGAGTACAGAAACGTCTTCGCATGGGATTATTCAAAAATGTCAGGGCTTAGCCCCAATATCGTATAGAACCATATTGACACATGGCCTGACATACCACTAGTACACCAGAAACAACATCAATTGCACCCATCTAAGGCAGAAGTGATCAAGCGAGAAATCGACAAGCTTCATAAATCTGGGGTTATTTACCCAATAGCTTTCTTATCATGGGTTCCCAACCCAATTCTCGTCATGAAAAAAAAGGGCACCATCCACGTCTATACTTATTTCCAATATTTGAACAAAGCTTGTCCAAAAGACAACTACCCTACCCCATTCATCGACCAAGTTATTGATACTTGCACCGATCACGAGGTCCTATCCTTCATGGACAAGTTCTTAGGGTATAACAAAATTCAAATCCAACATACCGACCGATACAAGACAACGTTCACCACCCCTTGGGGCACATTCGCATACCAAGTTATGTCGTTCGGCCTTAAAAATGTTGGAGCCACCTTCTAGCGAGCCATGAAGTATATTTTCCATTACCTAGCCCACCTTATCCTCGCTTACTTGGATGACCTCACCATTCGATCCAAGAAGAAAAGTGATCATCTAGAGGATTTGCGGTTGGTATTCCAAATATGTCGACATTACAAACTGCACTTGAACCCTCTCAAGTGTGTCTTCTGTGTCAACGTAGGCCGACTATTAGGATGTAGCATATCCCAACAAGGGATCAGAGTGGACCCCCTCAAGGTCTAGGCAAACAGAGAGGTGCCACCGCCAAAAGCCCTCAAGAAACTCCAAATCTTGCAAGGGAAAGCTAATTTTTTGAGACGCTTTGTCCTATATTATGCCACTTGTTTGCAAGGATTCCTACGTGTGCTCCATCATGATATCCCATTTAAATTGGAAGATCAAGCCCAACAATCATTTGAGGTGCTCAAAGATACATTATCTTCAACCCCGTTGATCAGCCCACTAAACTATGACAAATATTACACCCTATACCTGTTTACATCAGAGACCGACATAGCATGGGTGTTAATCCAAGATGGACCCGGTGGTAAAGAAAACATAATTGATTGCGTCAGTAAGAACTTATCGGGCCCTGCTTTAAGATATGAAACCAAAGAAAAAACTTCCCTATCCCTTATACACGCAGTTCAAAAGCTTCGACAATACATTATCTTATAGACTAAAACAGTCGTCGCAACTATCAACCCCATGATATACCTGCTGACACGCCATGTGATGAACCAAAAATACGCTCGTTAGGTATTCATAATATAGGAGTCTGACCCGCATTTTATCTCCCCCAAGAGAAAAAAATATTTTATATTAACGAAGTTCACCACTGATCTCACAAGTCACACTAAAGGATCCCCAGCCAACGACTAACTACCTGACAAACATCTATTTCACACATAACGACTGAAGGCACATATGGCACCAAGCCCCTCGATACCCCCTCATGGAAAATGTCCTTTATCGACGAGGCATCGATACTATCCTACACCGATGCCTCATGCATGAACAAGTTGATCAAGCCCTAAATGACTATCACAATGGGGCTTGTGGTGACCACCTCTCAAGAATAGCTACCACCAAAAAATTTCTCTAGGCAGGCTATTTTTGGCCCACCTTATTTCGTGACTCCATTCAGGTAGTCAAAAGGTATGAACGATGTCAACGCTTCTCCCACAAGGCAATAACACCTCTCGCTCCTCTACACTTGGTCATCGTAGCCAATCCATTTTTCAAATGGGGAATTGAATTTATGAATTGCAACCCTGAATCGTTTGGAAACCACAAATACATCATTGTCGTCGTCGAATATTTCACAAAATGGGAAAAAGCCATGCCCACATACGACAACATGGCAGAAGTAGAAGCATGATTTATGTTCAATCATGTCATCACATGGTTTGGTGTGCCTAAGGAGTTAGTCTCTAATCAGGGAAAGAATTTCAAAAATGAAATATTCCAGGAGTTGTCTCCTCACCTAGGATTCACACATGAATTCACATCACCATACTATCCTCAGCCCAATGGACAACAAAGTGCTGAAAAAAATGTTACAGTGTATGGTGAATAACCATAAGAAAAATTTGCACCACATGGTCTTTTTAGCCTTGTGGGCATACCGCACGACAATTAAAAACTCAATAGGATTCACACCGTTTCAACTAGTATACGTGGTAGAGTTTTTGATTCCCATTGAATGCAAAATAACCAACTTACATGCCGACATTGAACTCCTCGATGATACCTAACCTTTAGAACAATGATTGGTACAGTTAGAACTCATCAACGATAATCGACGAGAATTTCTCCAACATCATGAAGCACATAAAAAATAGATAAAAGCATCATTCGACCACAACGTCACCCCTCGTTCATTCACCGAGGGAGAGTTAGTCCTCTGCTACGATGTCCTAAAAAAGGCCCTAGGACCTAGGAAGTTTGAAACATTATGGAAAGGTCCCTAAATCATAAAACATTTCCTCCTCAATGTGGCATACATCATGTCAAAGCCTGACGGTACATGCCTAACTAACCTCATCAATGGGCTCTACCTCAAAAAATTTCACCCATAAGGGCAGATGTTCTTAGCCTTAGAGATAAAATGCATGTATCATAATCTATTTTTGTGATGATCACAATCATCAAAGACTTGTTCTAAAAAATTCTCTGGTGTTATAGATGGATCGTCCCCCCATCCACTATTTTGGATTTGTTTATGGAGCCTCACGATGGTCTCAAAATATAGCAGCAGTTGCCTGGCCCAATTACTATCCTGAACGATCACCATTCTTCACCAACGAAGTATGCATTGGATCAGCCACCAATAATTAGGTAGAATATGATGCATTCATCGGGCTGATGAGTGATGCCTTCAACCAAGGCACTCACGATATACATATCTACCTTGATTCTTAGCTAGTGATTTTTCATTTAAACCGAGATTTTGAAGTACATGATTCTCATCTATTTAGGAAGTATTTTCCAACACAAATATTAAGTCTTCAGTTTGATCATATTACATTCACACATATACCAAGAAATCAAAACCAGAAAGCTGATCGCATAGCTAATCACATTCTAGACTAGAATGCAGCTTGTATAAACCATCATCCATAAAAAAGAAAAAAACTTAAAAAATATATATCCATCATAGGTACACAACATCCATCAGTAAAATAACCATAAAGACATCATCACAGCCACAAAAAATACATATCTCTCATACGCATAACAAAAAATGTGAGTCACAATGTACAAGTCATGTCCTTGACCAAAATCTCAGTCCAAAAATATGTCTACATATCATAGAAAAATCAGGAAGCATCCTTATATCGGGCACTTTCCCTAAACATAAAAAATCTCTAGGGCTGAGCCCCGTCTGGTGGGTCCTCTAGAACCAAAACTGCACCCAGTTCCAGTACAGGTGCAGCCACCAAAACTACAAGCACCATGCAGCAGAATGTCGGGTGATGTGCCATCTCTCGAGCCAACAACGTCTCGAGCCATGTGTCGACCAAGTATTCAAAAAAACCTCAGGTTGGCATACCCCAGGTCAACCTCTCCAACCAACCCCATGAGTCAGCTAAATGTGCGGCCCAAGCCTTAGTAGTAGCTAGCTACTCCTCAACCATCATTGCTCATGCCTCAGCCACCTCGGCGTGAGCAAGGATGGTAACATCCCCCCCCCCCCGACAGTAGCAACACTGCTGCCCTCCCCTGAAGTGATAGCACTCCCTCCCTGCCCCACAACCTAGGCCTGATCAACCCCACTTGGGCCCCTCCTCGGTGGCTGATGCCCCACTAAGCGGGCAAGAGGACGCCTGTCCCTCCCAACATCTGCAAGAGAAACACGCATATTGTGAGTGTTACCATAAAAGACATATAAATATAAACATCATAAAATACTAAAAAAATGCAGAAAAATATCAAAGGTCATACATGCTGGACCCCACACATAACCAAGCGAAAGGTCCATATCTGATTCCACACAGAAGTCCATCCCCGAGTAGGGATAATCTACAAACATCTAATTATTTTCCTAGAACCACGCCTCAACGGTCGCATCCCAATAGCGACCAACCTTCCCTCCTCCACCATGAGGCATCACGAGCACCTACCGCCGCATCCGCAGATCCGTGTGAGGACCAATGGGCACTAGCATGAAGGGTCTAAGCATAACCACCCTCTCGAACATAATATTGCATAAAATGCTCGCATAAGTGAATACCTTCTACCCCCCTCAAACCATCCCTAGTTGTGACACCATGCCATCATAAAAATGGCGTGCCTAGTCATAAAAATGACCGATCAAGAGACAATGCAAGAAAACAATCTGGGGGCCCAACAAAATTTTTGGTGATGATGACCATATCAAGCGAACTATCATCACTAGGGCACACTGCTCAGCTAAGTTGGTCATTGACTCGATGTAGATGCACCCCTGTGTAAGCGGCTCACCACCGCAGTGTTGCTAAGCCCAATGTCGAATACTCACCCTCCCAGGAGGGAGTGAGTGTGGTAGCGCTTCACCCTGAGGTAGTAGGCCAATCAAAAAGTACACATCTGTCTTTGTATGGATAATGATGTATCTACGCTGCAAGACCATCACTTTTTGTCTCTTATTCCAACAACTACCAAGAAATGGAGCAGGATATCCTACGATCTCAAGAGGTTGTTCTCCAGAAAATTCAACAAACCGCATTGCACTAAGAGCCTCCGCGCATTCGCATCATGAGCCACAACAATGTGAAGATCAAGCCAATCTCTCCCATGCCACAACATCTTGTTACCAGAGGAAAACCAAAATCAGTGACCAAAAAGTCAAAAATTAACAAATTTTAAGTATTTTTCCCATCATCGCAATTGGTTTCTACACAGGCAAAATGTCTCCACGTCTGTATCAAGAATAGATGCACTCTTCATCGCACAAAAGTGCTACCAAGTGTGATAACCTCGTGGGAAATTTTCATTCTCCGCAAGGTTCGAGTAGCTCTGCCTTGATCGCCTGTGCGATTGAGGCAAAACTGAGGTGGGTAATCAGTACAAATCATATTTGTACGGAACCACTAGGAAAAAACTAAATTTTTTGAAAAGCAAGGCGTTCACGGCCCTACATGACATTGACGGCGTGAATCCTAGGTACTCAAGCTAACCACAATAGCAGGAAAGGCTCGGCAGCAAGGGCTCAGCTCTGTCCTCGGACTCTCAAATGACAAAATGAACTGAAATGAGCCATATTAGTCAATATATCACCCTTTTCTCATTATTCGACAATCCATAACTGGAGCTTAGAGCGCTCAGTTGAAAAACCACAAGAAACACAGTGATCAACTCCTCATCACGTTCAAAGTAGGCTTCACACATCCACGCCTCAGAAAAAATCACTTTTTCAGTTACGAAAGGTATGACCTCTGTTATCTCTTTCCATTCAACATTATTTTCAATATATTTGAATAGAAACAATGCTTTTACTTGTGGTATTGTTTGCAGGTATTACAAGCAGGATAAATAACCTATTTCTCCAGCGACTAAAGGTACAAGAGGAGGTATCATTCTATCCCTAGCATGAAAGGCACCCCAAAGAAGCTTTGCATATCCTGACATCATTACTCCACATAAAACAACCATAATTTCCAGTCACCCGACCACGTTTATCATAACCTCACCTCGCATGTGATAAACATTCTTACAAGTCGATAGAGCCTCACCCTCCATGGCATCCATCACTCAAGTAGACCATACACCAAAAATCTAGAGCCATGGCTATAACATCTGAGTCCAAGAAGAACTTCATGTTCACTCATCCATCATACATCAAGTCAAGTTTTACCCATGTCACGATAATACCCATTTCCCGAACTACCATTCTCATAAGCAGATCAAATATGCACCACAACATCTCGCACTTGGCCTACCACACCCCCATCAGCATAGCCCATCAATGACACTTTTCATCTGCTTCACCACCCTCACACTGAGACCAACCAATGGGGCTCACGCCCTCAGCAAAAAGCATCCTCACACTATAGTGACGGATTATTTTCATGTTTATTGGGGCACCTGTCTCTGTGCTTGTACATAAAAAACCATTTTATATTCTTTTGGAAAGTGTAAAAAGATTTTTTATGAGAATAAAACCACCCATCCATCCACATTTCTCACCTGGCAGTAGTCCCTAACCACCCTTGGTCGGAGCTTCACATTCTTTACCAAACCCCATCATCACACTCATAACAACCACACACCCACCTTGGACATCCTACTGACTCCACGGATTTCCTCACCATATATTGTTATGACTGTCGCCACTTGCATTTACAAGCTCTGACCTTGGGCCACTGAATTAAAATCATCATTTGCAACCATTTATCATCATCATGCCTAAGTTAACTTATCAAACCCCGCCTTGCTACATGAAACATCATGGTCCCTTGCATCAGTGCTCCTCTCAGTCGGTTGGTGCTTTCTTATTGTCAACTTCAACAACCATCTTTCAAGAAGGAAGTAGTATCTTGGATGGCTCCTCACCTCAATAGAGGCATCCTCAGATGGCACTATAGGAGTGATCATTTCCCATTGATGTCATCAATCCTCTTGTCATTCGACTTCAACATAAGATTTCATGTCAAGATGCTATCATACTTCATAATCATTTCACTCTCTCAGAAATTGTCAAAGACCCGTTCCATGATAAGAATCTCTTTCAACAATGCTTACACTGGGAGGTCCCCAAATAGTTAGAGACCCATGCATATAATGAGATTTTTTTCTAAAAATAAACATGCCATACTAATATTATTCATGTAGGCACCACATTCAACCTATTGTCAAAGAAAAAATGCCCCTGAGGGCATAAAAAATCGTCGTCATCAACCAACAGCAGGTCACTACTACACAAGTGACATAGCAAAGCCTATATCTATTAGATATGCTTAACTATTCAAAACATCACGAGCATGGGACATGCCCGTGTCATAGAAATATTATATTCATTTTATCTCTTGTAGGTTTCCAATGGAGCACAATACCTCTTTAACTCACAGTCAGGGGTCTCCAACCTCAGTTTGCAAGAAAGTTACTCTCTCTCTCTCTCAAACGGATTACACAGAAAAATAAACTATAATGTATTTCGGCTATAGAGTTATTCCTATACCTCATACATTAGGCGGAAACTATTAACACTAGAAAATGGTACAAGAAAAAGAAATTACAGAATGTCAAGAAGAAGATACAAATAAGTATTTACAAGGAAGGAATACATTACAGGAGCGGAAATTTTTTACTTTTCTTAAGGTCAAGTAGGAAAATTTATTGAACTGCACACATAAATCACCAACCCTTGGTGATCTTCATGTATTTTTCTTCGATAGCTGCAAAGAACATCGCGGATATCCCTCAGATATTTGTGTGGGCCTGAGTATGTGGAAAGTCATCATCCTAGACCACTTGGCATACTTGGAGAAGAAGATTCTCACTCATGACAACCAAGTACGGCCACCTTGGAGCCACCTTGAGGCTTTAGTGTAGCACACAAAGAAATAATCGTCCCAATCTTATGTCAACATCCATATTGTACAAGGAGAGGGAGGGAAAATTTGAAATTTGTCTATAAAATCCAGCCTTGGGAAGAGAAATATGAGAACACATTGTTATGTTGGACAAATTGCTTGAGAGAAAACCAGTTTTTGTTGTCCAACAACGAGAGGATTGGAAGGATTCAATTGTTGGGCATCCAACACCTCAATCCAAGAGAGAAAAATTTCACTAAGTGTCCATCAATCTACCATCCGTTGAGAGGGGAGAGAAGCTTGCTGAAAGCTTGAGGGGAAGAGACCCTCTTGTCTTGGATATTGGAGCTCCATAACTCTAAGGATCCATTGCAAGTGATTTAGCATCCTATTCTCTTACACCACCAACACCTAATAAATGGAGAGAGTTCTCCATTTGAGTTATTAGTGTGTTTTACTTGATTGAGCTTATTATTGTACATGTTATTTTGTTTCCCTATTGATTTAACAAACCAATTGACCTATGACTTGCTTGCAGGAAAGAAGCCTCCCTATTAAGAACAGTGTATTAAGTCATTTCACCCATCTAGTTAGCAGTTTTTTTACTCATTGTAAAATTGGTTACGCTTGGCAAGGTTGCATCCAAGTTTTCCACAAAAATCTAGGATCAAATCCCAGTGGTTTTATGTTTGTTTTTTTGCTAGAGTTCACAGAAAATGGTGAAAATCAGAAAAGCTAACCGAGCTGATCTCAAAGTGCCTAACCTATTGGAGGTATATCCCGACATCCAGCAACAATTTCAATAAGTAAGGTTGCAAGATTTTTTTCGCCAATGCACCAACTACCACAATGTCGTAGATCATGCATTCTCTCATGTTTTTTATGGAAACTGGGTGGAAATCGGTCGAATCTCTATCCTAGTCATGGAGGATATAGTAGCAAAGGCTAGGACCTTACCTGTAGATTGAGAATGATTTTTTAGGAGTCATATTTTAGCAGGGATCGATGTGCCATTTTTCATGAAGGAGGAGATCAAAAATTGAAATTGGAAAATTATGGTTGAAATATCCTAGTTATAAGACAAGTGGAATTGGTTGTTGGAAATAACCCAATCCTATCTCACCTCTGAATGACGTTTCAACCAGGTAAATCTATATCATTTTCATTTCCTAGCACATTTATCCAGTCAAGTTAGGATGAATGTTCGTTTCTATGTATTGGACAGTTTAAAACATATGACTGCTTGTTTTATAGTCAAAACAAACCCTTCTCCTCACTTTTCTTACCATAACACCCTGATCAAATTGTTGATCGAAAATAAATTGGCCAAAGTAAGAATAACTTGTAGCCACTTATTATTTCGCGGAGGTTTTCATCCTTAACCCCCTAGAGCTTTAAGAGGAATGAAGAAAAGTACCAAACAATGGAGGAAGACTCATGTAGGAACTCCTAATGAGCCAACCCCTAGTCGAAAAGACACAAATATCCCTTCTGTTAGGGTCCTATATTTTATAGGATCTCAAGGTGATTGAGTATTTAATATTTGTTATTTTACATTGTAAATAAATTTCAATTTGCAAATGATTTCAAATATATATATATATATATATATATATATATATATATATATATATATATATATATATATATATATATATATATATATATAAGAAAATTAAAAGAGGGTATGTCAAAAGGAAACTAGAATATGAAGAAAAGAAAAAAAGATGGAAAATTGAAAAAATAATAAAACCCCACCAGAAGAAAAATAGAGATAATACTGAAAGTGCTGCAAATCCGAATTCCACTACTGTTAAAATTAGTTTCCTTTATGTTACAAAAATAATAATATTGTGTGCATCTTGTATTTAAATGCCACAATGACTAGATTTTTGTTCCAATAATATAGTTTAATCATGATCGAACACATGTGAATTTCATGTTTATTAGGTTAGTGAATAAATATTTTTCAAACAGTTTAATCTTAAAAAATCAGTAGTTAGGTAGAAAATGAGGTTGATTCAATAGTCTAAACTGAATCAATAGGAGAAATAATTGATAGAGTAGATTAGATTGTGATTAAAAAAAAAGGATATGTGGGTTTGCTAGCTCAAATGCGCCCTAAAGAGATAAGATGAAAAATGTTAGCCTAGGAAAATAATTGAAACTGAAAGGATGGGTAGAAATTGCATTATGCCCTTGAAAAGCATGAAAAAATTTATCCTAAGTTTAATTTTCAAAGTTATTTCATGCGCAGGAGAAGACAAAGGAATAAAAGTTTTATCCTAAGTCTAAAAGGTTCGGGATATGAAAATGAAGAGTTGGTGCATTATCCCCTTATCCTAAGTTTTTAACTTTTATCAACCCCCCCCCCCCAAGCTACTCGACAAAATGTCTTATCAAATTCCATTGCTGCATGATTAACTCACCTCCATCCATCCCATCAACCGATCGCCCACGCATCCATCTGACGACCCATATCATTTTTTGGCCCTCCCTCTCCATCTGAACTTTACTGTTGATGGGGGGTGGTTCAAAATAAATTTTTTTTTGTTTCAATCCCACGCTAACGTGGCACCCTCTCCTCATTTCTCACCCCCATACCTAAACGTCTTACTACTCAGACCGCCTCCGAAAAGAAGTTTCCCCGCTATAAGAAAAACCACCAATCTGCCCATTGAGTGCCAATCACGTCACACCACCTGGACTATATCATTTCCAATTAAATATCTTCCCACAGTGATACGGTCGTTGATGAATTTAATTCGTCTCAAAACGTTAATTTAATGGATCCGCGCCACTCTCAACGAGAAAACAACCCAAATCTGTGTAAATTCATGCCTAATCAAAATTTAACCTTTTACCTTATCATTTTATCTACTCTATATATGCATGTTGCAGGTTGATAGAGTACCATAAAAGCCAATCTGTTCACTATCAAAGTACTCTCTGCAACTATCGACATTCCTTCCTCATTGTAGAGCATTTACTCACTCTCCACCTCCATTTGTCTTAACAGAAACCCTCATCCACCATCAAACCAAGGCTCATCATACCTGCCAAGAACCAAAGCCAGGGGGAGTCTGCGAATCCACTGCTCCATCCCCTAGTTGACCTTGATCATATACCTTTGGCAGACAAGGATTACAAAATCCATGAAACCCTATGTGAGTTAGAATTATTTGAAATGTAACATTGGCTTGAAGACAAATTCATTGACAAATATGATGATATTGGACTGTGGGAGTCCAATTTTCCCCATTATATCTTTCCTCACACCCACAGTGCCCCTGAATTCATCAGGAAGTGTCAATCTTGTTATGTACCCAGTCAGAGAGCCATTATTGCCCCTTCAGGAGAGATTTTAATCACCATAACTGCCCAAGCCATAGACCAAATGATGCAAGCCCCTATCACAGGGAATGACACTCATTTTTCTCAAGAAGCACTCATTGAATTATATCAGAAGCTATACTTCGAAAAAACAACTAAAACCCTTGAGTTTTTTCTAGCAGAAGATGCTAAACTACCTAAGAAAAACTCTCCCTATCCATCTTCCATTTTCCCTGAGAGAACAAAGAATATCATTACAGTCATCTCCTACTGCCTTAGTTATTACTCAGATCAGTAAATAGATGAGGCCATTATAGGATTCCTTTCCATGTTTTCCATAGATTCCAAGCCTTCTATCTTATTCAACTTCAGCCAATCCCTTGCATATTACATTCATGAACAATTTGTCAAATTCCAAACCGAGGAGGTATTTAAATATGCCTCGGTTTTATTATATTTGTTTTTATATTTCCAAGGAGACAGATTCAAGTTTGCATTGTAGAAGTTGGATGAAGAGGGAAATCAATAATTTGTCATTTTCTGGACTACAATGGTAATGAAGGAATAGAAAGAATACTCATACAAATATTTCATAGAACTATTTGTACATCCAACACTCAACCTTCTAAGCAGTAATTCAGAGCTAAGAATTAGTGAAGAAATCAGGAAATTCTTGCAGTTATTAGACCAAAATAAAACATGAGACTAGTATATTTACCAGAAATACACAAAACTAAGAATATATGGATGTGATCTTGCCACATATAAGCTCCCAAAATTCCTCCAAATGAGGGTTTTTTCCCTAGAGTACATCAGGAAAATGATCAATGCCTATGAGGTCCATTTTGTGTCTACCAAGAAGAAATATCAGTTCATAATTAAAACACAGATAGGAACCTTCAATTGTAACAACAAAGCAGTAGGGGAAGAAGTAGATAGATTGCTAAAATAAATTCAATTCAGCCTCAGTTTTACATGGTCATATGATCCATTGGGTACCATTTCTAAGCTAAGGGTAGAGAACAAATCTACATCTTATATTCATACCCACATACCAGAGATTGAGAAATACATGACCCACCTAGAGTGGACTGAGAATACTCTACAAGAGGCTGAAGAAAAATTGGTGTCAACTTCAACATCACAGAATCTTGTCCCATAGGAGAAAGCATGAAAATGGATCAGAGAAGAAGAGTCACCATCAGTGATTGACACTTCCAGCAAAGAGTTCAAAATCATGTATAGGGAGAGGACTAAGCTAAATCCAAAGGTAAATCTAGACAAGGACTTACAGGAAGAATTCATCATCATCAACAAAGAGACACCTAATTCCTTACAAGCAGGTGGTCAAACCAATCTCTCTCCTACCACCTCTAGTGCTTCTCAGGATCAGCAGTGAACTATTCAAACTAACACATTTTTTATAGGGGAGAAAGGGAAGGCCATATTTGATACATTCAGGGAGATTAAATTGAAGAATGAATTTTTGAAGACCAATACATATGATTAGTTCTATGAGCTGACTTCCAGATCTCAGACTAGAATTTTGTCAGCCTTTGACTCTAATAAAGGCAAAATGCAGATGGATTTTCTCCAAGCACAAATTCCACAGCCCAAGACAACAACTAATTATAAAAATACTGCATTTGAGTTTGATATTAAAAACATACATCCCATTGATCAAATGGAGATGCATATGCAGGAAGGTGAAATGATTTCATCTACACTTACTAACACTGCTATGAGTTTTTCCAAAATGCAGGTTTCTTTAGCTAATATCCACTCACAACTCAAGATGGAGAAAATATCTTCTTTGGCCAAATATTCAAGGATTAAGTCTTTGGAAGACTTAGTGATCAGGATTGGATATGATCCCTCCAATATCAGATCTGTAGAAAAGGTTATTAAAAATAAAAATGTTGACATAGTAGCATTAAGGAAGCATATCAAACTACCAGTGACAGAGGACCCTTTGGCCAAAGACATTAAAGAGACAGAGTCCCAGAAATCAGACATGATGAAGTTCATCATGGAGAAGAATACTTATCTGAGGCATATGGAAGTAGAAATGAAAATTATGATAAAGGAAAAAGAGTAGGCTTCCAAGCTATCATTGGTCTCTTTGGAAGTTGTACCTCTTACAGCTATTCATATAGCCACTCCTTCTACAACAAGTACAACGGATGGAGTTGAACATCTCACCCAAGTAGTGCAGAATCTGTCAATCTAGACATAAGAGATAAAGAAGCTTCAAGACCAAGTCAAATTGTTGCATGATCAGAAATCCAAGAGTGATATATCACATGGAGCTGAATCCCAAAGAGCACAAAAGTTAATAGAAAGGTTGCAGAAGTCTAAGAGGGAGTCTAACATTGGAAACAACTTGGGCCAAGTCAAAGAGATAATTTGGACAGATATCATTGAGTCCATAAATGAAATCTGGCCCTGCATATAGATCATATTTGAGAAAAAGGAACTAATAGAGAAATCCAATGATTCCATTACAAAAATCAAGGAAGAACATGGAGATAAGCCAACCATTGCTAACAAAATTATGAAGCTATTAAATTCTAGAAAAAATATGAGCTGCATGTTGATCAGCGGTTGTCATTGATGTCAAACCAAGCAGCACCAGGGGCTAACCCAATATTGTATGGGAATTTTTACCTACAAAATTAATATATTCTGGTTCAATAATGCTTTTGATGGTTTCTACTTGTCGAGATGTTTCCTTTGGTATATGGCACGCCATTTAATTCTCCACGGTTTGAGAGATATTCATGTTTGAAGTTTGTACCCCCAGTTAGTGGGCTAAAACCCCATGGGGTTGGGGAATGGGTAATTGAAAAGTCATAATTAATATTTTTTAAGCTCCTAAAATCCCTCCCACGTTCACTAGTTGAAGCCCCTCTCAACTTAAGCATTTATATTAATTCTGATCTTCATTTCCTCCTTATGCAAGGGATTCGGCCATCTGAAACAGGTCATCGTGGCAGTTTCGCTCTAAATTTTTTTCTACGAAGGTTCAGAAGCTGAAATTTTTATGAGACGAAGCTGAAATCCTGAGGAAGCTGCAGTAAAAATTTCAGATCAAGGTGCGTAATATTTGTGGAGATATGATCTGTGGAAGTCAGGGTTTTTACAGGCTCCTAAAATTCATCTCAAAGAAGTGACCTTGGTAAAATAGTCATAACTCTCTCTCTGAGTATCAGATTGAAATTACGTAAAAAGTGGTAGATAGTGCACAGTCTGTAGTTTTTTCTCTATCATTTTTAGAGCCAAATAAAGTAACAGTGACATGTGGCATGCCAGTGCGCTCTGCTGAAACAGTCCATAATTAGGGCATTGTGAGAAATTGGGTATAACTCTCTCTTAAAGAATCCAAATTGGGTCAGACCTATGGCATTGGAAATACGACTCAGAGGAATACTATAGGACTGAAAATCAGATATTGAGGATTTGAAATTGTTAGGAATCTGTAATTTATTAGCAATATTGGCAGAGTCCAATTACAGAAACAACATCGTTTCAACCAACTTTGGGATTCTAGGATCTAGCCCTCCTGAATCCGGAGAGGGATCTCTCCAATAAGTGCAAAGATGGATTTATCTTTGAAGTTTTGGGTAAAAAATTTTAGGCTAGTTATGAAGGCCAAGGGTTTTGTTTTGTTTTGGATGGTTGAGCATGAATACTGTTTGAGGAGAAAATTCCAAGTGAAAATAGTTTCAAAGGTGAGAAGTTGCGAGTGGATAGAGCAGCAAGGTAAAATTTAGATATAACGTTGATTTTTAGTCCATTGGGCTATGGAGTCATATCTGGGCTTTAATTGAACAACAACATCAAGAGTGATCCAAGGGGCAAGTCATCTATACCACAAGATTATTGAGATTAAAATGATGGAATGGAAACAATAAAGTGTTGGAGGGGTGGAAACTGATAATAATTTCTCAGAGGATTTATAGTCAGTCCAAACAAGAAAAGCCTCTTAAGTAACTATTTAAAACCAACCAAGGACGGGGATAACCATAGACTTCTTGGGCAAGTTTGTATTAAAGCAACTTAATTGACAAACAATCCAATAATCCACATAATTACTTTCAGAAAGTATGAAAACACATAAGAGAGACAAAATGCAACTTAAGATCAGATAAAGTACTTTTAAACCTAGTATGCTTTCAGTCAACAGCAAGGGAAACTTTCAGAATCTGCCTTTGGAGAATAGAAACTAGGAATCAGGGCAAACCATATCTTCTCTAGTCTAACTTTAATAGCAAATAATGGAAATCACATTCAAGAACAATGTTTAAGCAAACAAAAGGACGAGGGAACGCCAACATTCCTAACTATTTAAACTCTATTGAATCATTCTTAAATAAACAAGTTTAAGGAAAACATTAAGATAAATATTTCTCAGCCAGAGAAGGTTACTGATATACAACAGATCCTAACCTTGTTTAAACTGTTCTTTACAGAGGAACATGGACAATATGGCATACATGGAAGGAAACAATTAACAAAGAAAGAAGCACTTCACCAGTAATATAGACCAGGATCCCAAGAAACAGCTTTATATTGATGTCAAACCAGTTACAGTCTTCAAGTCCAATGTTTCAGTTCAGCAATCATCTTCACTATTCAGCCTAACTACTCTATCAAAAACAGAGCTTCAAGGGCCAGTGAACACTATGTACAAATAGAAGTCTTGAGCTCAAATGTATTTCAAAGTTCTGCAACCAACAATTTCTCATCTTCTATTGAGGTATTTATAGAAGAATGAGGAGGTGAAATCTAACAAAAGATCTCTCGAAGCAATTAATACAGATTCAAGACTTCTTGGCCTTTTGAGGGGCTCGATGAAGAAGTTCACAAGTCGTCTTCTGTATTAACTGTTTTACATTTATGAATTAAGCTCGGTGGGAGCTTTATTTGACTTTGAGGCTTTGTGTAATGTTTGGAGTAACTCTGCAGATATTTCTGCACTAATTCCCTTGCAGAAGTAACTCCTTGGCTGCGCTGGAGGCGAATATCTGATTTTCTTCATTAACTTCGGCCTCTGTTTTGAAAGGTTTGAGGCAACAGGTGGCTCGGTGGTAGCTGAGGAATCAATTTTCCTCAAGATGTGGCGGTGGAGGCTTTCTGTCTGATAAAATACTTTAGGTTTTCTTTTAAACTGTGTTTTAGATTGGGGATTAGGCTTTTGATAACAGTCTTAGCCGTAATCCCCGTAATACTGTCTTCAATCTTCATCTGTTGTGCTTTGTCTTCAAAACTGGTACTCTTTAACTGTTCTTTTGAATAAAACAGTGTCTTGTCGATGTGCAGGGCCGCATAGGGCTCTTATGCTATCAACGCTCATGAAACATTGATAAATCATTTTAATTTAACCCTGTGAATGGTTCTCTGTAATAGCTCGAAGGCACAGGAAACGTCTTTCCCAACCCTTGGCTCTCCTTCATTATATAATGGAAAACCATTAAAACACCTGCAAAACATAAAAACAATTAAGAAATCCTGCGTTTTTAGGTTAAAACTGCTTCGGAAGGCGTGGAGGAAGCGGGGTCGTTGGATGGCATCATCCAACGGTCGGGATTTGATCTCAAAATGGTCAAAAGACATGGTGGAAAGGTAATTGAATGTGAGCCGTCAATCGCGCAAGATCGACGGTGGAAAGGCGATTGCCGTAGTACAATAGCTTGGATATCACACGGGCACTTTGGTTAAAGGTCAGGCATGTTAGGCGAGCGATCACCGTTGGATGGGGGTCTGCAGATCGGACGGATGTGATTAATTTCGTTGGGCGTCCATGGTCCGGACTATAACACGCGGGGGACTACGGTTACGCGGTGGTTTCCAAATAGTACAAAGGACGCGTGGTGGTAGGCATATGGATTTGCTGGGAAACGGGGAAAAACTGCCCTCCACTGAAGGGTGGTGCGGAATGAACCGGGGTGGTTATGTGAAAACAACGGAAAAAAGCAATGAAATGACGTATAGAGGGATTAGGCGGGAGATGCGCGGAGGACCATTGGATCTTGGAGCAGGAGCGCAGATCAAAGGCAGAAATGCAGCGGCGGGAGGAAATGGGCAAAACCTTCACAAACAACAAAATGTGTCGTTTTTCGACTTTACAAAGGGAAAAGGCATTTTTTATATGAATGGCGGGGGTGTCGTACGGTGGGCTCGGTGGGATCGATCACAATCGCAGAAAATGTGATGGAGAGAAACTGCGATCGAGCAGTCGCATCGCAAATATTTGCGACGCGATCGAATCGCATCGCAAATATTTGCGATGGATCAAACGGATGTAAACAACGAAACATGCGATTTGCGATATGCGATTGGGCGGAACGATCGCATCGCAAGTTTTTGCGATGAGTCAATGAAACACACCATAGAAAATGCGATAATGTGATATTGCGATTTGCGATAAGCGGTGGGCCATAATTCTTATGATATGAACTTTATAATAAATTTATATAATAATGTATGGCGGGGTATGAAAAAAGGGGAAGTGGTTAGAAAGGCGGGGCTTTATAATATAAAGTCTTTATTATAAAGTCCTATGGGTTATTTGAGGGGTTTCGGTAAAGCTAAAGAATGAGTCTTCAACCTTAATAAAGTGGATTTTCATGAATGGAAGAAGGGAACTCATGAAAAAGAGAGGAATTCATGGAGAAAAAAGGGGAAACAAATGAAGGTTAGTTCTGAAGTGGGGGGAGAGAAGAATGGCCTTTGCAGCAGTGATCTGGCTTGGAAATCAGCAAGATTTCTGAGTGTAAAAAGGGAACAACAGTGAAGTTTTGGACAGAGGAAAAAGGCAGGATGCCTTAAAGAGACTTCAAGAGCCAACAACTTTTAGTGATAAAATTTGTTCCTTGGAGGCTCCAAAATGTTTTAGCCACCTTTTGGTATAACAAAATATTATAGGTGGCTAACAGAAATAACAGAGATACACCAGATTCAATATCTAGCTCCTATAAGGCAAGAAAAAGCTAGATCATGTGTTGTCAAGGATTGCAAAGGACCAGACTTTCTACCGCAAAAAAGTAAAGCAAGGTGCAGTAGAGGGTAGCATGAAAAGAGAAGCAACCAAGGTGCATAACAGTAGCAAGAAGTTCATCATATGAAGTCTTCAAGTGGGTAGCACTGCATACAATCATTGTAAAGGTATCATTGTACTTAGTCATTGTAAATACATTATTGTACAAATTGTACTAGTGTCTATCTGCCAAGGGTTGAAGAGGCAGTGTTGGGAGGTCTAGGATCATCATTAGGTGGTTGTGTCAAAGTTTGGGTTATGGTCTAGCATATCTTCTTCTTCTGCATCATTCTATATCATTGTAAAGTGGACCATTTTCCCTGGTACGAGAGTCCATTCTTCTTTTATTCTTCTATAGGGTGGTAGGGTGGTGCTAGGGTGAGTTGTAGCTCATTGGGTGTTGGGGCATCCGTTCAGTTGACTACTGAAGAATCTCTAGTGTTGGAGCGTCCATCCAGTGGGAGCTGGAGAAGAATGCTTTTCTAGATTCTAGGAAGTTGAAGCTTTATTTTCAATTGGAGTTTAATATTAAATAATTATTAGAAAAGCATTAGGTGGTTTTTGTCCCGAAGTGGGTTTCCACCTTAAAAATTGTGTGCATTTGTGTTCCTCTTGTTTGCTGCTATCATTGTACAAACACTGATAATAATTGAAGATTAACTAATGCTCTAATTGAAATGAATACTGATTCAACCCCCCCCCCCCCACCTCTCTCAGTATTTCCAACAATTGGTATCGGAGCTTGGTTCCTTCAATAGCAGTTTAACAGCTGGAAGGAGGTCATGGAGCATACCAAGAATGGTGTACCTCTATTCAATGAAAATAATTATGCACTTTGGAAAGGAAGAATCATAGGTCTATCTCTTGGCACAAGGTTACAAAGTATGGGACACTGTTCAAAATGGATTTACATCAACTGCGGATGAACAAGGTAAGAAGAATTTGGTAAATGATGCAAAAGCAAATAATATTATTATCAGTGGACTTATTGAATCTGCATATCATAAGGTGTTGGGTTGTAAAACTGCCAAAAATGTATGGGACAAGCTTGATAATATATATGCAGGTGACTCAAATGTCAAAGAAGCAAAGCTTCAAATATATAGAGAAAAATTTGAGCAACTCAGAATGAAAGAAGATTGCAACATTGCTGCATACTTTCAATACGTTGATGAAATAACCAATACTATGGAAGGATTGGGAGAGCCAGTTGATGAGAAGACTATTATACGGAAGATTCTTAGAACGTTACCAGGGAGATTCAACCCAAAGGTATCGGTCTTAGAATACAGTGCAAATCTGGAAAAACTCAGCAAAGAGGAATTACATGGAGTTCTCATAGCATACGAAATGAGACTTGATGAAGAAGAGGGTACTTCGCATCTAGAAACTGTGTTCATTGCGTCTAAGAAAACCAATAAGGATAAACAACCTTCAATTGAAAAGACATGCACTTGCAAGTGTGAAGAAAAGGGAGATGATGAAGAAGGTCTTTCAGATGAAGAATATGCTTACTTCACGAGAAAACTACAAATTGGTAAGGGAAAATTCAAAGGTAAACTTCCATTGATATGCTTCAGCTGTAATGAGGTTGGGCATTTTGCAGCAAAATGTCCAAACAAAAGTAATGGCAACTCAAAACGAAAGAAAGGCTTTAAGAAATTCAACAAGAAAGGATCCAAAAGGAACTTTCTCTCTAAAGAAGATAGCTCATCATCCGATGAAGACAATGATAGTGAAGAAGAAGCCAATGAGAGAGTATTGTTTATGGCCAAGCACAATAAACCCAAGCACAATAAGCAAGAGGTGTCAAACAACGAAGAAGAAGGACAGACCATAGATGAATTTTATAAGGAAGCAATCAAGCTTATAAAAGATCTCAAGGTGGAGAAGATCCATTCCAAAACTCTTGAAGAACAAGTTCAAGGTCTCAAAATTGAAGTTGAAGAACACAAATGCATTGAAGAGTCACTTCAAAAGAAGTTGGAAGAAAGAAACCAAGAAAGGGAAGTATTAGAAGTCGAAGTAGTCTCGATGCGTGAGGAAGTGAAGAAAGGAAAAACTATCCAAAACTATGCCAACAACTCAAGGGCATTGGAAGAACTCATCAACAATCAATGATCTTACAATGACAAAACTGGCATCGGTTACAAAGAAGAAGAAGCAGGACCTTCTACAAAAAAATACAATGAACCTATGAGACCTGACATGCATGTAGACTTCATTGGACAAGATTCGCAAGAACAGCCTTGGAAGAAAATTCCTCGACGGAAATTTCCATCCAGGTACCAACATATTTTTTATGGCTACTGTTATTCATGTGGAAAATTTGGTCATAAAGATGTAGAATGTCGCACGTACCCTAGGAAAGAATACAATTCCAGGAGATCTGTCAAATATGAACCTCCTAGGGATCAACGAAACATCAATAGATTTGAACATTTAAGAAATAATATTGAATGTTACAAATGTCGAAACTTTAGACACATAGCCAAAGACTGCAAACTTGAAAATCCTCCAGAAGAATCTTCGAAGCCACAGAATGAACGAACATGGAAGAAGAAGAAGAATGGTAATTGTGCTCTCGCTCTCAAGGCTCAAAAGAACAAAGATGTGTGGTATGTTGATAGCGGTTGCTCAACGCATATGACTGGAGATAGAAATAAATTTGTATCTCTGAAAGAGAAGAAGGATGGAACCGTTTCCTTTGGAAACGATGGATCTTCAAATGTTATAGGATCAGGTACTGTCACTCTCGGAAGTAAAGATTCTCTAGCCAATAATGTTCTATTGGTTGAAAACATGAATCACAATCTGCTCAGTGTTGGACAAATGTGTGATCAAGGACACACAATACTATTCAACTCCACGAAATGTGCAATCAAGAAAGGCGTGTATGGTGAAATTTTGGCTATAACAAGTCGAGCTCCAAATGACATATATGTTCTGGATGAAGCAACTAATTCATGTCTAATAGCTAAAGAGGATGATACAATAATTGGTAGCAATTATGATCGACTAAGTAAGAAGTTTGCTACAAAGGTGCAAAGTGATTTCGAGATGTCTTTAATTGGTGAGCTGACATACTTCTTAGGGCTTCAAATATCTCAGCAAGAGAAAGGAATATTTATATGTCAAGCCAAGTACATCAAGGAAATGCTTAAGAAATTTAAAATGGAAGATTGCAAACCCATCCTTACTCCAATGGTAACAGGTTGCAAATTGAGCATAAACGACTCATCTAAGGATGTGGATCAAAGGTTGTAGAGATCTATGATTATTAGTCTTCTATATGTAATAGCCTCCCAACCAAATGTTATCTGTGATTGGACAAATGGCAATATTCCAACGGCTTACTAAAGAATAATATTAAATATTTTTGGCAAGCCCCAGATACTTTGTAAAGCAGGATTCTCCATTATTACTATTGATTACCATTTTCCAGATATAAAGGAGGTGATGCATGGGATCCCTGCAGGATGGTTCATGTTTAGGAGGTTACTTTTAGTGATGTCAAAGGAGGAGAGAATGTTGTAGGAAGAGTTGTCATGATGCTTGGGGGAGTACTTGTGTTGCCATGATGCGAAAGGGGAGATTTTTGATCACGGCGGGTATCATTGATGTCCAGCCCAAAGCAACACCGGGGGCTAACCCAATATTGCATGGGAATTTTGACCTACCAAATTAATATATTACGGTTCAATAATGATTTTTATGGTTTCTAATTGTCGATATGTTTCCGTTGATATATGGCACGCCATGTAATTCTTCACGGTTTGAGAGATATTCATGTTTGAAGTTTGTACCCCCGGTTAGTGGGCTAAAACCCCATGGGGTTGGGGCATGGTTCATTGAAAAGTCATAATTAATATTTTTTAAGCTCCTAAAATCCCTCCCACGTTCACTTGTTGAAGCCCCTCTCAACTTAAGCATTTATATAAATTGTGATCCTCATTTCCTCCTTATGCAAGGGATTCGGCCTTCTGAAACAGGTCATCATGGCATTTTTGCTCTAAATTTTTTTCTACAAAGGTTCAGAGGCTTAAATTTTTATGAGATGAAGCCAAAATCTAGAGGAAGCTGCAGTAACAATTTTGGATCAAGGTACGCAATATTTTTGGACATATGATCTGTGGAAGTTAGGGTTTGTGCAGGATCCTGAAATTCATCTCAAAGAAGTGACCTTGGTAAAATAGTCATAACTCTCTCTCTAAGTATCAGATTGAAATTCCATAAAATTTGGCAGATATCGTACAGTCTGAAGTTTTCACTCTATCAATTTCAGAGCCAAATGAAGAAACAGTGACACGTGGCATGCCATACAAGTGACAGTCCATAATTAGGGCATTGTGAAAAATTGGTTATAACTCTCTCTTGAAGAATCCAAATTGGGTCAGACCTGTGGCATTGGAAAGATGACTCATAGGAATACTACAGGACCTAAAATCAGATATTGATGATCTAAAATAATAGAGATACACTAGATTCAATATCGAGCTCCTAGAAGGCAAGAAAAAGCTAGATCATGTGTTGTCAAGGATTGCAAAGGACCAGAATTTCTATGGAAAAAAAGAAAAGCAAGGTGCAGAAGAGGGTAGCATGACAAGAGCAGCAACCAAGGTGCATAACAGCAGCAAGAAGTTCATCATATGAAGTCTTCAAGTGGGCAGCACTACATACAATCATTGTAAAGGTATCATTGTACTTAGTCATTGTAAATACATTATTGTACAAATTGTACTAGTGTCTATCTGCCAGGGGTTGAAGAGGCAGTATTGGAAGGTCTAGGATCATCATTAGGTGGTTGTGTCAAATTTGGGGTTATGATCTAGTATATCTTCTTCTTCTGCATCATTCTATATCATTGTAAAGTGGACCATTTTCCCTGGTACGGGAGTCCATTCTTCTTGTATTCTTCTATAGGGTGGTAGGGTGGTGCTAGGGTGAGTTGTAGCTCATTGGGTGTTGGGGAATCTGTTCAGTTGACTACTAAAGAATCTTGGGCGTTGGAGCATCCATCCAGTGGGAGCTGGAGAATAATGCTTTTCTAGATTCTAAGAAGTTGGAGCTTTATTTTCAATTGGAGTTGAATATTAAAGAATTATTAGAAAAGCATTAGGTGGTTTTTTTCCTGGAGTGGGTTTCCACAGTAAAAACTGTGTGCATTTGTGTTCCTCTTGTTTGCTGCTATCATTGTACAAACACTGATAATAATTGAAGATTAACTAATGCTCTAATTGAAAGGAATATTGATTCACCCCCCCCCCCCCCCCCTTCTCAGTATTTCCAAAACTGTAGGACTTGGGAGTGGATGACAGGACTAAAATAATATTGGAAGTAAAGAAGGTTCTTACAAAGAGAAACCTTGTTGTACAGTTGGAGAAAAATGTAACAACTTAGAAATAATTGTAAACATATTTTTCGTTAGGCCTGAACCTTTAACTTAGAAAGGTCTTCCTTACTTGGTTGTAATCAATGACAAACTAATGCACAGATAGGATTATGCAAAGAAGTTGGAGGATATTTCCAGAGACACAACTAAGTTTTCAAACATCAAAGGAACTATGACATGGAAAGCATTCTTGGAGGCATTAACTCATGACCTTTTTATCCAGCATGAGATAAGCCACGTTTTTGTGGTAAAACCAATTTTTGCTAAGCATACCGAAGTGGATGAAATCTACCAGAGGGTCATCAATTTAACTATCCCAGATGAAGATCAACGGAATAAGTTAACTGACTTCCAGGAGTAAAAGGTAACAAAGAGCAGTCATCTATAGCCATCTTACAGCACAACACATCAGACAGCATTACAGCCAGCGCAACCTACCAATAAGCTTACTCAAAATCCATATCACCCACATCGAGCCTATTATTTGTAACATTTAGAGTTTATGATTAGATTTAAGCTAATAATGCCCTGTCTGTTGAGACAAAATTTATTGTAATCAATTTTGTAAATTTTTTATAAATACTTCATTGTTTGAAGTATTAGGGTTGATTTCTGAACATATTTTTTCTACTAGCACAATTGTAAATTCCAAGTTTTTGCTGGAGCATCAATAATACAAAGACTTATTTCAAGATTCATCTGGTGTAATTACTGGTTAAGTGTTTCTACAGTTTATGTGTTTTCCACTATTATTTCCTTACTCTTTTTATTAAAATTCTTAATTGTAAAATATAAAGTGTGATGAATAGGACATGTTATCTAAAACTCCTTATTCTGGCTGCTTTAAAATTTAAATATTCTCTACCTGAAGTCATATTGAAAAAGACTTAAATTTTTTTCAGTCTCAATTGAAATTCATTTTTCTACCATGTCCCTTATTCATTTAAAATCTTAAAAAAATCTAGTAAATGCAACCTAACTTGCCCTGTAATAACTCTTTTAAAAATTGATAAAAATTTTAGTTTTATGTTTTGACTCCATTGCCCAATGAGAAATGAAAGATTTAATCAACCAAATAAATTAAGATCAAGCAATTACCAGGCACAGTCATAACTGACCTAATACCTATTCAAAATAAAGTTAAATCTTAAAGAGAGATCCCTCTCTGAAGATGGCAGTGCTCGATCCCAACTTCCAAAGTTTTTTTGATGTTGTCTTATGTGATTTATTCTCCCAATATTAAAAATTACAGAACGATAACATAGTGGCGACCATACTGGGGGCAATCGAAACAATTGTAATTACTTTTGAATTCATAACCCTGGTTAAAAGCATTGTATGATATGAATACTTTAAGATTGGTTTTCTTTTCAATAGTGTAAATAATAAGTCATGTGTGCATTTAGAGCATAACTCTGACTTCTAAAAGGGTCTATACCAGAGCTCATCCTGATCCAAAGCCTACAGAAATTGTAGATGACCCTAATAAAATACTGAAAAGAAAGAGTTTAGCAGAAAGCCAAGGAAGTTCTAGTCCTCCTCATAGAGTTGATTCACTCCCAAAAGACTTTGTAACCCTGCAAGACATTGAGGTTGATTTTACCTTTGAAAAAATCCTATTTAGAACTAAATCAGCCAATTGGGCTGACCAGATAGTAGTAGATCAAGCTAGATTAAGAAGAAATTCATTTGAAGCCCAATCTGATCCTGTTGATATAGACCTTCAAATCCTTCAATACTTCATCAAATTGTAGGGTTTAGTCTCATGATTAGACCTTTATGTTCATGAAGCTTATGTCCAACAATCTGTAGAACTTTCTTCTTTGACTTCTTATGTTGAATCACTCACCTCATCACAATTTGTGCATCCTAGATCAGCAAGTCCTACCCCTTCTATAGTATCCACAACTACTCTAGTACTATCCCACCAATCAACTCAAACTCCTTCTCCCAATTCTTCAACTATAGTCCAACCTTCATCTTTGCCAAAAGCCCAAGTTTTAACTCAACCTTTACCTTCCATCCAGCCTCCACATTTCATCCAACAACCAAATTATATTGTTCATCTTCATATCCCCATAATGGCAGCTAGATATTCTCCCCTTGTCCTTCAAGATCCTCTGGCAAACACATCACATGATTATCAAACAAGAGTCCCTCAATTTGATGGAACTGGACCTATCACTGCCCAACAACATGTAGACAGGATGAATGACAGTTTTGATCTTCAGTAGGTAGATGAGGAGAGTGTAAAAAATAGTTTTTTTGCACAAAGTATCACAGGAAAGGTGAGGAAATGGTTTAAAGCACTACCTGCTACTAGTATTCATGATTTACCTGAATTTCATCGGAAATTCCTTACTAAGTGGGGGATTAAGAAAAATCCTCTTCAGATTTTATCTGAATATGAAAGAATTAGGAGAGGATCAGCGGAAAGTATTAAAGACTATTTCACTAGATTCAAGATTGTATATAATGAAATTCCTGCTAACATAAAAACACCACAAGGCTTAGCCTTAATTGAATTCCCAGATGGTTTTGAGGCAGACATGGCTTACCATCTTAGGAAAAGAAAATCATTCACACTAGAAGAAATGCAAAGGGATGCAGTGAGTGTAGAAGAAGATTTTTTAGCTAAAAGAGCTAGACTTAGGAATGAAAGGAGAGTAACCATAAAGGAGGAACCCTCCACTTCTTCTGTTGATGCTAAAATTGATTCCTTATTTAGAACAGTAGAGAGAATGATGGAGAGAATAAACTTAAATGAGAGGGTTCCTCCTAGAGAAAATCAACCTGCAGGAATTGAAAAACACTATCATGGAAGTTCATAGACAGTATAATCTAGGGAATAAGAAAACATTAGATGCTCCAAACAAAAAGACTAATGAAAAACCTATCAAGAAAACTTCTGACACCACTGCAAAGAAAACTCTAGAAAACGTTGCTAAGAAAACTGCTAATAGTTCTAGAAAAAAGATAGTTGACATTCCTACCAAAAATATTGTTGAGAGTACCTCTAAAAATACTCAAATAGACATTCCCACCACTGGCCACCAAAAATAATATGTGCCTAAAGAAATTGCTGATAAATCTAACTTTCTGAACTTAAATAAATTTCAAACATCATTCAATATTGAAAATGAACTAGCAAAGCTGAAAATTTTAATCCCTTTGACTGAGTTGATATATAAAAATATATACAGAACTCAAGTTATGAAAGCTTTGAACATAGGAGAAAATAATGATACTGTTAATTTGAATGATGATCAACTTGAATTATTATTTGGTCTAGAGGTAGATGCTAAACCACAAGAAGGTGGACTTCCTCCATTTTATGTCAATATTTATGTTAATGATAAGGTTCTCCACAATCCTATGTTGGATTCAGGTGCTTCCCACAATATTATGCCAAAATCTGTTATGGAGAAACTTGGTCATGACATTACTAGGCCTTACAAAGACTTGTATTCATTTGAATTTTAGGTTTCATTAAGGATCTATGTATCACTTTGGGCCAAATTCCAGCTAAGAGTCTAGTAATGGACATAGTAGTGGTTGATATTCACCCAAAGTATGACATGTTGTTGTCACGCTCTTGGGGCGCGAAATTGCAAGGTACCCTGCAAATGGATATGACTTATGCAACCATCACAGTTTTTTGTAAAAACAGAAGATTTTATAGGGAACCTTAATGAAATATATGGTGAATAGTCAGGAGAAGCCACATAATTACCCCCTTTACTCTATTCACTCTTATTTAGACTCATTCATTCTATATAATGATGGACATATTGATGCTCATGTCACCAGTGTTGAAATGACATATGTGAAACACTTGAAAATCAAACACAGATTGTACAACAAAAAAATGAAAATGAACCTTTTTGGAATATGAGTTTTGATGGTTCTTGTAGTAGAGCATGGTCAGGAGTAGGTGTGTGGGTCTCAAATTCAGAAAATAATCATGCGAAGGGAAATTCATATAAAATGAATTTTCAATATACCAACAACACAACAGAATATGAAGAACTTCTTTTAGGCTTGCAATTATTGAAGAAATTAGGTGCTAAAAGAATTTATGTTCATGGAGATTAAAAATTGATTATTAGATAGATTAAAGAAGAGTATGTTGCAAAACATTCTAGATTGAGAGTATACATAAATGTTGTTCTTGATTTCTTACACACTTTTGTAGAGTATGATCTTTCTGTTATACCTAGAAATCAGAATGTCCTTGCTAATGGTCTGGCTTTTTTAGCCATTACATGCAAAATGTCTCATCCCAACAAACAATATATAGTGGAGGTTAAATACCATCCATATGTACTAGATAACATGAGGTATTGGAAGGTATTTGGAAATGATAAACAAATAGAAAACTTTCTATATTCCAAAGATGAGCATGAGGAAAATAACATAGACTTATATGGTCAAGTAGAAAATCAGATGGTTTTGCACAATAATGTAGATGATTAGTTTGAGGAATTAGAAGTAAATATTTCTGTAGATGAAGTTATACATAAAATAGAATTACATGAAATTGATCCAGAAAAAGAAGAATTTTAGGTACTTCATCTAAAAGATAATATTTTACCTAGAGGTCTACTTCCATTAGAAGAGCTTTTTGATTTTAATGATGTACCAAAAAAACCAAAAATAGAGCCCACAAGGGTAGATGTAGAAGAATGTAATATAGGTAGTGAATAGAATCCTAAAATGATAAAAATCTCAAAATAAATTCCTACTCTCAGAAAACAAGAATACATAGCTTTATTCAAAGATTTTGTTGATGTATTCACTTGGAAATATAAGGACTTAAAGCATATGACATCAGTATCACACAACACAAAATCCCAGTCAAGGAAGATTAGAAACCATTCAAACACTCACTTTGTAGAATAAATCCTATTATGATTCCTTTGATTGAGAAAGAAGTCAAAAATATGTACAATGCTAAAATTATTGTCCCTCTCAGATACTCTAAATTGGTGTCTAATATAGTAACTACTAGGAAGAAAAATTGAGAAATTTGGTTCTGTATTGATTTTAGAAATCTTAACAAGGTTTCCCTGAAAGACAATTACCCTTTGCCCAAAATGGAATATATTATAGAAGGTAGTAGGGTCTAGTAGGATATCCTTGTTAGATGGTTTCTCAGGTTATAATCAGGTCCTAATACATCCTGATGATCAGGATAAAACAACTTTCACTACTTCATGGGGGACCTTAATGTATGTGAATATGCCCTTTGGGTTAATGAATGTTGGTGCCACTTTTCAAAGGGCAATGGATATTGCCTTTGCTGATGAGATTTCCCATTTTATTGTGATTTATCTTGATGACATTATTGTATATTAAAAAACTGATGAGGAACATTTGAGACATCTAAAAAGGGTGTTAGAAAAATGTAGAATGTTTGGTATCTCATTAAATCCTAATAAAACATTGTTTGGCCTTGAGGAAGGTAAGATTCTTGGTCATATTATTTCGAAGGATGGAATTAGGATTTATCCCATTAGGATTGAAGCAATATTAAAAATTAGTCACCCGAGAAACATCAAAGAGCTTTAGTATTTTATTGGAAAAATTAATTTCCTAAGGAGATTCATTCCTAATCTTGCAAAGATTCTTAGAAATATAACAAACATGCTTACAAAAGATTCAGAAATTAGATGGAGTACTAAGGCTAGACAATCCTTTGATTTAGTTAAGAAGCCATTAACAAAAGCACTAGTGTTGATTAGTTGAGATTTTACCAAATATTTTATTACCTTTTATTTTTCTTCTGAACACACTATTGCAAATGCTTTATTTCAAAAAAAAGATGAAGGATTTGAACAACCTATTGTATTTTTCAGTAAGCCTTTAAGAGATGCATCTTTAAAATAAAATATCATGGAAAAACATGTTTTTTCTTTTTTTAAAGCAATAAAAGATTTTAGAGTATATATTTTTCATTTACATATTATTGCATATGTACCTAATTTAGTTGTCAAGGATATTTTGACACAGAATGGACTAGATGGAAAACGAGGGAAATGGGTTGCTGTCATCCTTGAGTATGACTTAGAAATCAAACCAACCAAGTTGATAAAAGAACAAGGATTGGCCAAACTAATGGCAGAGTCAAATTTCCATGCATTAGACATCAAATTTTTTGCTGCACTGGATGATCAAGAGGAACAGGAGACTCCACAGATCAATGAAGCATTTCTGAACTCACCTTGGTATGCAGACTTGTTGTATGTTTTATTCAATTTAAATTCTCCTCCTGGTCTTACAAAAACAAAAGCAAGATTTCTAAAACTAAAGGAATTTAGGTTTTTCATCTTTTAAAATGTTTTATATTGGAAAGATGTTGGTGGCATTTTACTTAAGTGCTTGTTGAAGGATGATGCAGAGAAAATCACGCAGGAGTTCCATGAAGGTGACTGTGGTGGCCACCTCTATTGGAAAAAAATTGCCAATAAAATCCTCAGGCTGGTTTTTATTGGCCCACCCTATTCCCTGACATTCATAAGAAGGTAACTTCATGCCATAAATGCCAGATTTTTGAAGGAAAAATAAGGCTCTTACCCATGTCATTAAAACCTATTTCAGTTGAGAGCCCTTTTCAACAGTGAGGATTGGATTTCATTGGTGAAATTAATCCCCCTTCCTTTAGCCAACATATGTGGATTCTCACAACCACGTATTACTTTAATAAATGGATAGAGGCCAACCCTTCTAGATCTTTTACTAATGCTATCATTATTAAATATCTTGAGAACAATATCCTTTCTATATTTGGCTGCCCTAGAAAACTTATTAATGACAATGCAACATCTTTTAAATCTAAGAAAATGATTTAATTTTGTAATAAATACCACATTACTTTGGGACATTCAAAAAATTATTACCCTCAAGGTAATGGGTTGGTTGAATCCTCAAATAAGAGTCTAGTAAATATCATTAAGAAGTTTCTAGAAGACAACAATAAATCTTGGCACAACAAGTTGGTTAATGCACTTTGGGCCAATAGACTTACTACAAAGAAGTCAATTGGTATGTCACCATACCAATTGGTCTATGGAATGGATGCTCTATTTCCATCATCTTTAGGAGTATTAGTCATGAAGATAATACAAGAATTATAGGTTGAGCCAAATGACATACAAAGAATAATCAATTAAACCATTCAGTTGCAGCAGTCAAGGGAGGAGGTCTATAACAAAACTCAAGTAATTCAAGAAAATTTCAAAAATATTTTTGACAGAAGGACTAAAGAAGATGACTTCAACATTGGAGACAAAGCTCTAAGGTGGGATTCCAAGAGAGAATACAAAGGTAAACATGGTAAATTTGATAACATTTGGAAAGGGCCATACATTATTTATGCTTTTAGGGGAAGCAATGCATTCTTCCTCAAGGATCTGGATGGAGGAAAATTACCCGGTGGTCCTGTCAATGGCAAGATGTTGAAGCACTACTTTTCTTAGCATAAATATTTTTTCTTACATCATTGTAAATATCACAGTCTATATTTTTTTGATTGGGTAACTTTCTTATTGGATTTGAAGCCCGAAGATAAGGCCCTAAGCCCTGATTGACAAGCTATCATAAGTACCTTAACAACAAAATAAATCAGATGATGACATTACAAACATTGGATACTTAAGTCTACTGATCATATGTTCTTGACGCTTCACATGGAGAAGTGATATCCCCAGCTGGAGCCACTGTTAGGGTCCTATATTTTATAGGATCTCACGGTGATTAAGTATTTCATATTTGTTACTTTACATTGTAAATCAGTTTCAATTTGCAAATGATTTCCAATATATATATATATATATATATATATATATATATATATATATATATATATATATATATATATATATATATATATATATAGAAAATTGGGGGTGTGTGAATATAATACAATAAAAATAAAAAGAATATGAAGAAAAAGATAAAAAGACAGAAAATTGAAAAAAGAATAAAACCCCACCAAAACAAAATAGAGATAATACTGAAAGTGCTGCAAATACAAATGCTACTTCTGTTAAAATTAGTTTCCTTTATGTTACAAATCTAATAAGATTGTGTGCAGCTTCTCTTTAAATGCCACAATGAATAGATTTTTGTTCCAATCATATAGTTTAATCATGATGGAACAAATGTGTATTTCATGTTTATTAGGTTAGTGAATAAATATTTGTCAAACAGTTTAATATTGACAAATCAGTAGTTAGGTAGAAAATGAGATTGATTCAACAGTCTAATCTGAATCAATAGGAGAAATAATTGATAAAGTAGGTTAGATTGTGATTAAAAAAAAAGTATATGTGAGTTTGCTAGCTCAAATGCACCCTAAAGAGATAAGATGAAAAATTGTTAGCTTAGAAAAAGAATTGAAAATGAAAGGGTATGTAGAAATTGCACTATGGCCTTGGAAAGCACGAAATTTTTTATCCTAAGTTTAATTTTCAAAGTTATTTCATGCATAAGAGAATACAAAGGAATAAAAATTGTATCCTAAGTCTAAAAGGTTCGGCATATGAAAATGAAGAGTTGTAGCATTATCCCCTTATCCTAAGTTTTTACCTTTTATCAAACCCCCCCGCTACCCGAAAAAATGTCTCATCAAATTCCACTGTTGTACGATTAACTCACATCCATCCGTCCCATCATCTAATCCTCTGCACATCCATCCGATGACCCATATCAGCATTCGTCCCCCCTTCTCTATCTGAACTTTACCGTCAGGGGTGGGAAGGGGGGTCCGAAATAAATGGTTTTGTGTTTTGGGCCCATGCTAATGTGGCACCCCCTCCTCATTTCGCACCCCCTGCCTAAACTTCTTACCACTTCTGACCCCCTCTAAAAAGTATTTTTCCCACTATACAAAAAACCGAAAATCCGCCCGTTGAGTGCTAGTCACCTCACATCACCTGGACTATACCATTGCCAATTAAATATATTCCTATGGTGATACTATCATTGATGAATTTAATTCATATCTAACCATTAATCTAATAGATTTGTGCCTCTCAATGAGAAAACAACCCAACTTTGTATAAATTCATGCCTAATCAGTGTTTAACCTTTTACCTTATCATTTTCTCTTATTTGTATATGTCTTTTGCAAGTTGAAATAGTGCCATAAAAGCCAATCCTATCACTATCAAAGTACTCTCTACAACTATCGTCATTCCTTCCTCATCACAAAGCTTTTACTTAGTCCCAACCTCCATTTGTCTTAACAGAAACCCTCATCCACCATCAAACCAAAGTTCATCATGCCTCCCAAGAAGAAAATCTAAGGGGATTTTGTGAATCCACTGCTCCATCCCCTAGTTTACCTTGATCATATACTTTTGGAAGATAGGGATTACAAAATCCAGGAAACCCTGTGTGAGTTAGAATTATTTGAAATGTATTGTTGGCTTGAAGACAAATTCATTGACAAATCTGATGATATTGGACTGTGGGAGTCCAATTTTCCCCATTATATCTTTCCCAACACCCACAGTGCCCCTGAACTCATCAGGAAGTGTCAATCTTGTTATGTACCCATTCAGAGAGCTATTATTGCCCCTTCACGAGAGATTTTAATCACCATAACTACCCAAGCCATAGACAAAATGATGCAGGCCCCTATCATAGACAATGACACTCCTTTTTCTCAAGAAGCACTCATTGAATTATATCAGAAGCTATAATTCGCAAAAAAGGCTAAAAACCTTGAGATTTTTCTGGCTAAAGATGCCCAACTACGTAAGAAAAATCATCCGTATCCATCTTCCATTTTCCTTGAGAGAACTAAGCATATTATTACAGTCATCTCCTACCTCCTTGGTTATTACTCAGATTAGTGGGTAGATGAGGCCATTATAGGACTCCTTTCCATTTTCTCCATATAGTCCAAGCCTTCTATATTATTCAACTTCATCGAATTCCTTGCAGATTCCATTCATGAACAATTTTTCAAATTCCAAATTGAGGAGGTATTAATGTATGCCTCTATTTTAGTATATTTGTTTTTATATTTTCAAGGAGACATGTTCAAGTTTGCATTGCAGAAGTTGGATGAAGAGGGAAATCAACTATCTTTCATCTTCTGGACTACAATGGTAATGAAGGAACATAAATAATACTCATACAAACAGTTCATATAATTGTTTTTACATCCAACACTTAGCCTTCTAAGCAAAATTTAGAGCCAAGAATCAGTGCAAAAATCAAGAAAGTCTTGTTGTTATCAGACCAAACTAAAATAGGTGACTCGTATCTTTACCAGAATTACACAGACCTAAGAATATATGGAAGTGAGCTTGCCCCATATAAGCTCCCAAAATTCCTCCCAATGAGGATTTTTTCCCTAGATTACATCAGGAAAATGATCAATGCTGATGAGGTCCATTTTGTGTCTACCAAGAAGAAATATCAGTTTACAATTAAAACACAAATAGGACCCTTCATTTGTAACAGCAGAGAAGCATGGGAAGAAGCAAACAGATTGCTAAATAAATGCTATTCAGCCTCAGTTTTACATGGTCATATGATCCATTGGGTACCATTTCTAAGCTAAGGGTAGATAACAAATATACACCTTATATTCATACCCACGGACCAGAGATTGATAAATACATGAACCAACAAGAGTGCACTAAGAATACTCTACAAGAGGCTGAAGAGAAATTGGTGTCAACTTCAACATCCAAAAATCCTTTCCCACAAGGGAAAAGCAATAAAAAGGATTAGAGAAGAAGAGTCACCTTCAGTGACAAACACTTCCAGCAAAGAGTTCAAAATCATGTATAGGAAGAGGACTAAGCTGAATCCCAAGGTAAATCTAGGCAAGGACTCAGAGTAGGAAGTCATCATCATCAACAAAGTGACACCTACTTCCTCACAAGTAGGTGGTCAAACCACTCTCTCTCCTACCACCTCTATTGCTTCTCAGGATCAATAGCAAGTTATTCAAACCAACACAATTGTTATAGGGGAGAAAGAGAAGACCATATTTGATACATTAAGGGAGATTAAACTGAAGAATGAAGTTTTGAAGACCACTACATATAATCAGTTCTGAAAGAAGGCTTCCAGCTCTCTGAGTAGACTTTTTTTATCCTTTGACTCTGAGAAAAAAAAATGCAGATGGCTTTTTTCCAAGCACAAATTTCTCAACCCAAGACAGGAGTTGATTATAAAAAAAATGCATTTGAGTTTGATATTAAATACATACATCCCATTGATAAAATGGATATGCATAAGAAAACAGGGGAGATGATTTCGTCTACATTCACTGACATTGTTATGAGCTTGTCCAAATTGCAGGTTTCTTTGGCTAATATCTAGTCACAACTCAAGATGGAGAAAATATCTTCTTTGGCCAAAGATTTAAGGATTAAGTCTTTGGAAGACTTAGTGATCAGGATTGGATATTATCCCTCCAATATTAGAGCTACATAAGAGATTATTAAAAATAAAAATGATGACATAGAAGCATTAAGAAAGCAGCTCAAACTACTAGCTACAAAGGACCCTTTGGCCAAATACATTGAAGAGATATATTCCTAGAAATTAGACATGATGAAGCTCATCATGGAGCATAATGATCAGCTGACGCAAATGGAAGAAGATATGGAAAAGATGATAAAGGAAAAAGAGAAATATTCCAAGACGTCATTGGCCCTTTGGAAGTTGTACCTCTTACATATATTCCTAAATCCACTCCTTCTACAACTAGTACAGCAGATGGAGCTAAATAACTCATCGAAGCAGTGAAAAATCTGTCAATCCAGACAGAAGAGATAAAGAAGCTTCAAGACCAAGTGACATTGTTACAGGACCAGAAACCCAGGAGCAATAGCTCACATGCAGCTGAAGCCCAAAGATCACAAAATTTAATAGAAAGGTTGCAAAAGTCTGAGAGGGAGTCTAGCATTGGAAAAACCTTGGGCCAAGTCAAAAATTTAATTTGGATAGATATCATTATGAATTCACCAATGAAATTTGGCCCTGCATACAGATCATATTTGAGAAAAAGTAACTGATAGAGAAAGCAAATGATGCCATTACAAAAATCAAGGAGGAACTTGGAGATAAGCCAAACACTGCTAACAACATTATTAAGTTCTTAAATTCCAATAACAAATATGAGTTGCAAGACTTGGGAGTGGATAACATGACTAAAAAAATATTGGAAGTAAAGAAGGTTCTTACAAAGAGAAACCTTATTGTACAACTGGAGGAAAAAATTCACAACTTAGAAATAGTTGTAAACATAATTTTCAGTAGGCTTGAACCTTTAACTCAGAAAGGTCTTCCTTTATTGTTTGTAATTAATGAAAAAATAATGCACAGAAAAGATTATGAAAATAAGTTGGAGGATATTTCCAGAGGCACGGCTAAGTTTTCAAACATCAAAGGCACTATGACAGGGAAAGCGTTCTTGAAGGCATTAACTCATGTCATTTTCATCTAGCATGAGATAAACCACGTTTTTGTGGTAAAACCAACTTTTGCTAAGTATAGTGAAGTGGATGAAATCTACCGGAGGGTGATAAAGTTAACTATCCCAGATGAAGAGAAATGGGATAAGTTAATTGAGTTCTAGGAGTAAAAGTTAACAAAAAGCAGTAGTCTACAATCAACTCACAAGACAACACATTAGACAACATTACAACCACCGCAGCCTACCAATAGGCTTACTCGTCAACTGATTCCTTGAAAACAGAGCCATAAAGCCAGATCACCCACATCGAGCCTATTCTTTGTAACAATTAGAGTTTATTATCAGATTTAGGCTAATAATACCCTGTCTATTGAGACAACATTTATTGCAATCAATTTTGTAAATTTTTGATAAATACTTCATTGTTTGAAGTATTAGGGGTTGATTTCTGAACATATTTTTCCTACTACACAACTGTAAATTCCAAGTTTTTGTTAGAGCATCAATAATATAAAGACTTCTTTCAGGATTCATGTGGTGTAATTACTAGTGAAGTGTTTCTATTGTTTCTGTGTTTTCCACTGTTATTTCCTTACTCTCTTTATTAGAATTCTTAATTGTAAAAAAGAAAGTGTGATGAATAGGACATGTTACTTAAAACACCTTATTCTGGTTGCTTTACAATTTAAATGGTTTCTACTTGAAGTCATATAGAAAAATACTTAAATGCTTTTCAGTCTCTACTGAAATTCACTTTTCTGCCATATCCCTTATTCATTTAAAATCTTAAAAAAATCCAGCAAATGTAACCTAGCTTGCACTATTATAACTCTTTTAAAATTTGATGAAAAATCCAGTTTTATGTTTTGACTCCATTTCTCAATGGGAAATTAAAGATTTAATCAACCAAATCAATTAAAATTAAACAATCACCAAGCATAATCATAAATAGCCTATTACCTATTCAAAATAAAGTTAAATCTTAAAAAGATACCCCTCTCTGAAGCTGGCAGGGCTAGAACCCAGCTTTAAAGTGGTTTTGATGTTGTCTTCTGTGGTTTATTCTTCCAATATTAAAAATTATAGAATGATAACACCTTCGTCATCCTTTGGTCCTGAAATCCATAAATTCTATCAAAGGAGAAGTGCTAGGCTCAAGAAATTCAACCCTCCATCCCCTCAAAATTTACCCTTTGTTATCAGTTCTCATTAGGATGGAAATTAAGCCTAGAAGCATCTCTTGCAAAAAAAATAAAATAATAAGTTGGAGATTAAAGAACATAATCTAGTTAAAGAAACTCCACTATCTGAAACCTTTAAAGGAGGCAAAAATCCTCATACAAGGCCAACAAACAAATTGAGGTTTAAAATAAAGCTTAGAAGCAATGCAAAATTGGCCAAGGAGGTGATTCACATAGACAACATGCCATTAGAGGACCTTATAATCAATAAAGTAAAGAATGTAGTTTCTAGAAAAGACCAAAGATAAATCAACCAAGGGAAAAGGTCCTATGGAAACCAGGCAAAGAAAAAGATAGAGAATGGAGAAAGTAGGTGTGCTTCTAAAGGAAGCCATCACCCTCAGCTAAGAGGCTAAGGGTTATTTTGAAGTTTTGATTATGCATTGAGAAACAAAAAACTTTGGTTTATTGTTCATTATGTTCCTCACAACGTTATACATACATAAATGCGGGGAAGAGTTGTCATCTCTGTTTTCAACTAATTTTGAAGGGAAGAGCTGACATCTCTGTTGTCAGCGAATTTTGCAAAAGAGAATTGGAATACCATTATCAGCACATTCTGAAAATAGATAAAGAATAAATGAAAACATTCAATCTGTTAGCAAAAGTTTCAACTCAAGAAACTAGAGAACTAGTAGCGGGAGTATCAGTGATTACACCAGAAAACCTGAGGAAGAAGGATCTCTAACAGAAGAGAGTTTTTCAAGAATGATGAGACTCGTTTTGCAGCAAGGGACCTATTTACCAGCGAGGATTTTTTCTATTAGTAAGGGAATTATTTCTATCATTAAGGGAGATATTATGAAGATACATTTTCTCATTCTAGTTGTTAGCATATTTTCTAGCAAGTAATCTTGTTTTAGAAAAACTTAATGTATTTAAAGGATATTTTTAAGATGCAAAAACTTAGAATATTTTTACTCTTTTGGTTTATTATAATTAACTTTGAAGCTATAATCCTGTGATTAGTTGTTGTAATGTATATAAAGACAATTTCTGAAGAATGAAACATGGTTGTTTTTTACTTGAAAACATACCATTCTGGTGTATTATTTGAGTATATCTTAAATAAATACAGTTTTTTATGAGAATTTGCAGAAAATTATTGTGTTGTAGTTCCCTTTCTGTTGTTTATCTATTTATATAAAGGCTTATTCATGTCTGGGAATTTTAGTATCTAATATTGGGATTCATTTATTTTCATGTTTGGTTATTTCTCATACATTAGTACTTATTTTTTAGTTAACTATAATATTGATTTATCTCAGTTATTTTCTTCTAAATTTCCCAAATTTTTAGAGGAGTTATTACTACCCTGCTTTTTGTGTCTTTCTCATTAAATTTGTAACATCATTTGATAATACAAGACTCCATTCCCAATGTTGTATTTTCTATACAACCCAACCAAATTTCATCATTTCTCAGACAAATCTGGCCATATAGCTTAAAGTGTAAACCTAAAACTAAAGTGACCTAGATTAGTTGTGTTTTTAGAGAGACATTCCTCTCCAGATTGAAGGGCCAACATTCAACCTCAAAGAGGTTTGACGTTACCTTAGATTTTTTCCATGCATCCAGGGTTTTCTCTAAGAGATAATAACTTCCAATAGGTTCTCATCAAATGGAAGAACAACACTCTGGAAGGGATACATATCAAAGGATCCAATGGTAATATCAGGCTCCAATGCCCCCAACAAATCATTCACCACATCACCTACCAGATCTAGGTCAAAAGAAGTCGAGTAAATAATGAAAGTATCATATTCATCAATAGGTACGGGCATGGTTTAGGCTGCCACATAATTAGCATGTGGAGGGGAAAATACCACTTGCATATAATTACCAATTAGGGAAACTGGTTGTAATATTCCAAAATGGAAAATATAGGAATATAGAACATTTGTAACATTTCAATCTAGGCAATAACCAAAATTTACATTCTAGTTATTTCCTTGATTGAAATGTTATAAATGTTCACACGAAACTGTAAAATGTTGGAAATGTTGGAACATAACATCAAAACATTAAAACATTAGCAGAAAAAACTGAGCCATATCATTACGTATCAACATAAATGTAAGTACACAATGTTCCAAAAGGAATGCACTCAAGCCACAAGATGGCTGAAATACACTAATGAAACTTGGCATTGGAAAGGATAAATTGTTGTTGCTGGAAACTATTGGTGTTGGGAAGAGGATATATGTGCGAGAGGCTGTTGGATTTCTCAGAAAGATCCAGGATTTTAACCACAGATTCTACTTAAAAGACCCAGAAAAACCCGTAAATGGTTTGGCTAGAATTTCAGTTTGGAATTTTGGCCCTTTTTGGGTTGCACACTGTTATCACTCAGGTTTTCCTAGAAGTTGTGTAAGAGGAAAGTATACCCGAGGTAACCACAAACCAACCTTTTAGATGCAGAATCTAGCCAATCTGCATCCAGAGAGGGCTCTCTCTTTATGATTTATCTTTGTTCTTGGAAGGTTTTAGGCTAGTTATAGATTTAAAGTTTGTTTTGGGAAAATGGTGGAATCCACAAACTAAGGGCAAGGTTGAGAGCTTTCAGTCCATTGGGCTATGGAGTCAAAGGATGGCTTTACTTGATTTCTATTCTAAACACAAGATGGTATTACAGGGCAAGATAGCTAGACAGAGAACAATCCTTAAAATTTAAAGTGGATGGGATGATCTTGAAGGGATGAAAGGCAGCTAAGAATCTTTCATCATGTTCAAAAGAAAGAAATGAGATGATTACAAACAAAGAGCAATGAAGAATTCTTTATTATAGTAATCAACAATGTTTAAATTAGCAAAGCAAGAGAATTTAAGAATTCATGCTTATAACTAATTTATAAGAAAACATTAAGAACAACCACATTTGAAATCAGAGTACAATTAAGCAAATTCTGATTCAATCCTTTATGTAAATTATTCAGAAATGGATATGATGATATTATAAACTAATATAAAACTTCAGACAAAGGGTAGAAAGACTTATTGAACTGTAGTCCAACACATGAATCCTGCAACAAGTCTAGTGCTTTAAATCGTCATCCAGTAAGCCACGAATAAATTTCTCCAAAATGCTTTTATTCCGAAAATCTCAATGTTACAACAGAGTAATAGAATCCACCCCAAATGCTTCCAAGAGTGGAGTATTTATACAAATTCTAAACTAAAATATCTTGAAACAAATATCAAAATTGGTTCACAAATCTCTCCAACAATTTACATAAATAGAACTTAATTAAAGGACACTCAAACTAATGCATCTATTTGACACTATTTTGTATGGATAGGTGATGACAAAGAGAAGAATTCGAATTTGATCCAACTCTTAGTTGATGATGAGGCATCCAAGTCACTAACTGCTTCCTTTCTTTGTGCATTCTGCTCCAACAATTCTGCAAACTTGGGGTCCAATGATACCTTTTTATTTCTCAATCCGTAATATATATGTAAAAAGTGAAAGAGGTTATTGTAGATAAATATGTTGGTGAGATAAACCTCTTTCACTTTCCTAAAATTTCTCTCCAGCTATGCGCAATAGGCTCTGCAAAAATATGTGTAAAACAGAGTTTTACAGAGTCTGAAAAATAGCCTCTAAAGATGCGCATGTATCTCTCATTATAAAATCACTGTGAAAAAAATGAGATAGGTTTTTGTATATGGGTCTCTTAGGAACAAAAACCTCCTTCAGTTTTGTAAGATGTATTTCTGATTGGCCACAATATTCTCTGCAAAATGATGACTTAACAGGAATTTTCTGCAAAAAGTGCTTTCCAACATTGTTTAATATTTCCAAAACCATAATGGCTGTTAGAAAAGTGAGAGATTTTTTTGTATATGGCCCTCTTAAGAACATAAACCTCCTTCAGTTTTGTAAAATTCATCTTGGATTGATCACAATAGTTTCTGCAAAACTATGACTAAAATATGCAATTTCTGCAAAAATGTTCCTTCTTGTTGTATTTTTCATCTTTTCACTTTTTTGGTCCTTTGACTGTTTTACTTTCACTTTAGATAAACTTCAATGTTGGTGAAAGTGTTTTCATCTCTTTTTACCATTTTACTGCCTCTGTAATTACTTTTACTGTTTTACCTTTGACCGCTCTGTAACTTCATTTTTACTTTCACTCTGACTTTTACCTGATACACTTTAACCACTGATACTCTTTAACTGTTATGCTTTTCCTATCCCTGTAATTTCTCATTTCACTTTTACCATTCACTGTGCATATTTCATCATTCTAATCTCTCTCTGAATTTGTATGCAAACTGTTTGTTGAATGAAGATATTGAATTAAAATCTGAGAATTTGGAGTAAACAATTTTGTCAACTAGTATTGAATTTGTTGGTCCAAATCCATTTTCTGATGGTAACCTGCTAAAATCAAACAATTTGTTAATGAAATCCAGGTCTCTATGAGGGGCGTTCAATGGGGTTACATTCAGGGCTGCCGGAGCTTCCATTTTGGTTCTTGTGTATTCAAAATGGAAGTTTCTGGGTTTTTCACAGGCCGGGCGCGATTTTGGTCTTACTAAGGGAAATTGGCACAATTGCAGGTTCATGGGAACAATTTACAGTCGTAAAACTCAGGGAATGATCTTAGGAATAAGATTTAATCACTGATTCAGCGAAAAACAAGGAAAATAGAGTTTCATTTGCAGTTCGGGGCGAAATAGGATAAATACCTGTTCTTGGAGGCAAACTGATTTTTAACAGGTATCAGGCGATGGCAGGAGGGTACTCGAACACGGGTGCAGCGGAATCTTGGAGTGAATCGAATAGCACTGTCAATTTCAGTGGAAATTCGAAAAATTGTAGCAGGGAGCGCTGTCGTTTTCAATAACGAAAATAACAGAAAAACACGGAAAAATGGCTTTATTTACAAGTTAAAAGGGTTTTTTATTTTTCCGAGGAGTGACGTCATCGACGTACGGGCTGACGTGAGCGAAGGTCGGGCTGTAAGTGGTAAGCGGTAACCCCGCACCACTTTTGGTCGAGGGTGGTATTAGTCGGGAGGGCAGCGATTCCACAAAGTGATCGCCACGTGGAAGGTGAACTGTTCAAATACCACCCGTTTCCCACTCGTTAAAGTTCTTACAAAGGATGGGTAGCGGGGTTCACGTGGATCGTTGATCTGCGGAGGGTTGATCCGACGATTGAAGTGATGAGGGAATAAGCGGAGGTTTCAGGTGTGGGCCCGTCAGGTTTTAAAACATTTAAAGTTTAATCTAATCACCCCGGGAGGCGTCTAATAGGTGGAGGGTAAGGTTATTAGTTAATTCGGATAATTAACTAATCCCGTGTTTATATAGAAAAAAGGAAGTTGTGGCGGGGTTTTGTTGGGCGCGGGTAGTAAAAGGCTGCGTTAGATGCCAGGTGGATGAGCCATGTTGGCACGAGGTTTTCCCAAGTTTAGTTTAGAAAATAAAACTTCGGGTTTTGTATTTTTGGGTTTAAACATACATATTGTATGTCTAAAGTTTGATTTTTTCATATATTTTTATTATATGATAAATTAATTAATACAATTAATTCACCATAGGGGCAGGATTATTGTATAAAGGTATAATTTAACCAAAGGGCTTATATAATGGGTTTTCTTTTAAATGCACGGGGAAATAATTACTTTGGTTAAACTATATAATAGAGGGGTTTTTTGGGTTATTTATATAAAAGAGGAGTTATATACTTAGGATAGGGTATTTCACTAGGGATTTAGTAAAATAAAGTTAAACATTAATATGGCAAAGGGACAAGGGAAACTCAAAACATTTTGCACATCTAAGAAAGTGAAAACTTTTGAAGTAAATTGCAATTTTTTATCTTCAACATTTAAACTTAGAATAGCAAGTTATGATGAGGGATTTTTATGGAATTTTGCATGATGTTCCTAAGTAAAAGGGGATTTTACTTAGGACAAAGTTAAATATGGATGATTATAATGATGGATTATCTCAAGTACTTAGGTCTTTTTGATCATTAGGCCGAGGGTCCGGTCCCTCCAGAAGTCAAGGAAATGCCTTGAGCCCCTTTGATCTCCAAATACCTTAGTACTTTGGGGGAAATTAGTAAAACTTTTGAGGGAAAGTGATGAGGGAAGTTAATGAATTTGACTTTGCTTGCTGTGATTTTCCAGTATATTTCCTGCTTTAGTACTTGTGATGAAAGTAAAGGATCAAAAACATGTAGCAGCATCATTCATCAGATAACACTTTGCAGCACCATCTACCTACCCTATCTACTTAACACTACCATTTTCTCTTCTTTATTAGGGTGCATTTAGACTTACAAACCCTTTTCAATCTTTTTCTTTTTACATGATAAATCTATCTATTTCTACCCTTATTACATCCAAGGGCTCAGATTAAACTGTTGAGCACCTTTTATTCACTCTACCTAGCTACTTATCTGCCAAGATTAAACTGTTTGGCTAGATATTTATTCTCTAATCTAAAACATGAAATTGAAATATGACTAAGCCAAGTTTAAAGAGTTTGACTTATTCATGAATTGTGGCAAAAGTTTCACAAGCTGCACACAATTATTTTATTACAACAGATGAAAAAAGTAGTGGCATTTAGACTTGCACACTTTCCTTGGTCTATTTTTTGCTTGGGGTTCCTTTCTTTCTCTTTTTTGACCATTTTTATTCTTTTTACCCTTTGATCTTTCTTTTAGGGTATACCCTCTTTACATTTTTTAAATTTTTTGATTTTTTGGTTTTTCAAGAATATGGAACACCTTTGCTCAAGAAAAAGGTTTGAACATATTCCATAGTTCAATCAAGACAATCATGAAAAATGACACCTATTGGTATGGGAGTCTAACACTGGTACCACTTGGGGATGGCTTTTCCTTGTGAAAAGTCAAGAACAGCAGGTCAGTTGCCTCAAAATGTCTCCAAACTAAACCATGTAATCTCCTTCTTCTGGTAGCTTTATTGTATATATGATAGTAAAACTTCTGAAGCTTAGGGCCTTCAC